>JAUPFT010000004.1:32293209-32893209 GCA_036936625.1 Parnassius smintheus behrii | reverse complement strand
AAGTATACAATTTCATTTACCTGTTCTAGACATTCCTGATTTACCCATATTTCACATTTCGTTCTCTCTTCGTCCTTTTCAAATACCAGAACCTTAGTTTTATTAGCATTCAAACGGAGACCTTTAATTTCACATTCCTCTTTCATACACGTGACTAATGCCTGCAGTTCTGCTTCTGATGGTGCAATAAGCACTGCATCATCAGCATACAGCAGACAATTAACTTTTATGTCACCCAATTTCACACCCAAACAGCTATCTTTCAGTTTCTGTAAACAGCTGTCGAGATACAGTATGAACAGCCAGGAAGACATGACACAACCCTGTTTTACGCCCGCTTGGACGCTAAACATGGGTGACAGGTCATGCCCTACCCGCACACAGGCTTTACAGTCATAGTAAAGTGACTGCACAGCCCTTAACAATCGACCATCCACACCATATCCCGGCAACAGTTCCCACATTTTCTTCCTTATAACCTTATCAAATGCTTTCTCCAGATCCACAAAAGCACAGAAAATCCTCTGGTTAACACTCAGAAGCTTCTCCGTGATCATGCGGAGAGAAAATATTTGATCCGTGCATCCTCTTCCAGGTCTAAATCCGCATTGTGCCTCCCATAAGAATCTTTCCGATTTCTCTTGCATCCTGCGTGTCAAAACCTTCGAATAAACTTTACTTGCTAAACTGGTCAAGCTGATCACCCGATAGCTCCCGCAGTCAAAATGTGAACCTTTACCTTTATATAAAGGCACAATGACCGCGGATCGCCAATCATCCGGGACATCTCCCGTCCGCCAGCACAAATTGCACAGCAGATGAAAGCTGTCCCAGACGCGAGGCCCATCGTACTTGACCATTTCAGCAGTAACTCTGTCTAGTCCCGCAGCCTTACCACATTTCAAACTTCGAATCGCACGTTCAATCTCTTTCATGCTGATGACCTCAGTGTCATCGAGGTCCGTGTCTGGCGTGCCAGTCACGGCGTCACCCCCGGATCCTTCACTAAGATCATGACACGCATACAATTCTCTATAAAATTCACTCCATCGCTGCATGACGTCCGATTTTTCTGAGAGGACGTCATTGGTTCTCGAAAGCACTTTGTTCATTCTTAAAGCTGTCGCACCACTCCGGGACCTTCCAACCTCTTTCCAGAAGAGTTTGGAGTTTTCCCTAAAGTTGTATGACAATCTCTCGTCCGCTTCTATTCTACACCTTTCACGTACTTCCTCAATCAATGTTTTCGCATGAACTTTCTGCTGCTTATATCTTTCTTTCATCTTCTCTCTCATATGCTCATCGTTACTAGAGGCCAAGTAGTCTAACCATGCTTTTTTCTTCTTTTTTACAGCTTCTTTCACTTCGTCATTCCACCATGCATCTCTTCTTTTACTACTACCTCTTTTTGTCGTACCACATACTTCTTCCGCTGCACTTACCATTCCATCCCTAAGGTTCTGCCATGTTCTCTCCACACATTCTTTCCTGCCATCGATGGTGTCAAGCTTTTCGGCTACCCTCGTGTGATATTTGTCCCTAGTATCCGCTTCCTGAAGCTTCCAGCTTTGGATGCGACAGACCGACTGTGGTTCTGTTACTGCCGTCCGGTGGCGCCAACCCGCGAACAAACCCCTAAATCTAGTAATTACTAGATAATGATCCGTTCCCAGGTCAGCACCCCTGAACACTCGTGTATCCATCACCTGTTTTCGCAGTCGGTCATCCACCAGGAACAAATAAATCATACTTCTCTCATTCTTTCTTTCTCTAGTGTACATATGGATCTTCCTGTGATTAAACATAGTGTCTGTCACAAGAAGACCCTTTTCCTTGCATACAGCCAGTATAAGCTTGCCAGCATCATAAACCCTTTTATCTCCAAACTTTCCAAGCACCGACTCGTATCCTGGTCGAGCGATACCTACCCATCCATTCAAATCACCACATACAACAGTTCTTTCGTTTCCCTTAACCAAATCTAGAACTTCTCTTACATTCTCCCAAAACTCCTCCAGCTCAGCCCTGGACGACGAAGCTACCGGCGCATAAACAGCCAAAAGGAATAACTTCGTCGGTCCCATTTTGAAGCGAACCCAGAGAAGTCTTGAGTTCACAACCTTGTATTCAGTCATAAGATCGACCAACCGGGACGACAACAGCACTCCCACTCCTTGGCAGGCGTTCTCGCTTTCCGGGACTCCGGACCATATAGCTAACGTCCCGCCAGGGAGCTCTTCAATACCACTGCCTTTCCGTTTGGTCTCCGACATACACACGACATCTAATTCTCTTTCTTTCATTATTTCGATCAACTCATTCGTCTTATCTCTCATGCCTCCTCTAACATTCCACGTGCCAACTCTGCACTCCGTCCTCCACCTTCCGCCGTGTCGGGCTGTGCGTGACGGGTGGCGGTCCCCATCGCCGCTTTGCGCGCTGCATTCCACACCAACGGGGACGAGCTGGTGTGCGTCGCCTTGGGGGGATGCCCTAACCCTCGTTCGCATGGGTGCGCAGCTGTGTAGAATTGCAGCCCTGAAAAGGGCTGGCAGGGGTCGCGACGAGCACGCTTCTACAATGACCCCCTATGACGTGATAGTGGACAATATTCCTATACAATTTATAAAATTATCATTTACCTCATTAAAATACATTAAAACTTATTCCACATTTAATCGTGTCCGAACAACCTTAAAAAATTAATCGGCTATTAGGTTTTACAAACTCTCAGCTGATCAGGCTGATTGTATGTGGATATACTAGCCTCCGATAATTTTCCTTAACCTTAAAAAATTAATCAGCTATTAGGTTTTCCAAACTCTCAGCTGATCAGGCTGATTGTATGTGGATATACTAGCCTCCGATAATTTTCTTTATCTTACTCTCGCAACTATACATTATCAATATTTTCATTTATAATTATGTATTCCGTAACTTAACCATTTACATTAACATTTAATCACATCTTTTACTTTATATCATAAAATAATCTCGTATAATATTTAGTTACAGTGTCAGGCAGGGATTGAGGTTCACAATATGGGAACAACAAACTTTAAATCACTTCGTTGTGTAAAACATTATATATGGAGCGAGTTTCAAAATTGTATTACCCGAAGAAAATACTTTCATAATCTACTCAAATTAGTACTGTTTTCCAAGAAAATAATAAATTATAATAGTTAAAAGCTTATGATTTAAATATTCAAACAATATAAAACCGAAAATAAATTATTACATTTCACTTTAAGATAAACAGAACAAAGAAGTCAATGTTAAGCAACGTAATCATTATAATTAATATAGCAACACACAGATCAAAATGCAAATTGTAATCCTAACACCGCAAATATTTGGAGACAAGTTTGTTTTAAATTCCAAAGTATGTATAAGGCATCGTTTGTAATTACATCGGACTAGGATGACACGGTGTGATTCACGCCTAATTTCAAGATAACTTTTACAATATTTTATAATATGAATGCAAGTAAAATGTACCTTAAAAGGATAGTTTTAAACATTTTCTTAATTTACACAGAAGTTATAAATAGTTACATTGTTAATATTTATGTTACTTTTACATACATCACAAAATGCAGCTTTATTTAAAAAAATACTTTTGCTATAAAAAATGTTTTTTTAAAAATATCACTATAACATTATAAGGAACAATTTTTAATATTTTAGGTAGGTTATTATATAAATTAATGATTTAACGCCTTTAGAAAAGAAAAAAAAAACAATAATAGCATGTCGGTTATAACTTATAATAACATTTAAATAAAATTTAGAGAGAGTAATATGTTAACTACAAAATATGAAAAATTAATTAATGATAAACAATTGTAAATGTAAATACGTAAAGTTGTAATCTTCATATTATTTCATTCATGTTTTGCAGGACACAGTAATAAAAATAATATAAAACTATAACCGAATAAAATTGAATATAAAATCAAGTGCTAGATTTTTAATTAATTTATAATTATTGCATTGTGCTTATTTTTTTAGTAATATAAATATTTAAAAAAATAATTAAATCGTGAATTATCTGATAAATACTTTCAATTTAATCATATTTTAAATACGGAAAATTTTATGCATAACCTTTTTTAAAAGCAAAAACAACATTAAAATATCTCAAATTATTAAAGTTTTAAATGGAATTAAAAATCACACAGGTGCGAATTTACCTCTCAAATTCATACATTTGCGCCATTTGGAAAAGTGTTGGCGATTATTTTGTCATTTTGTGCTCCAAAAATCATTATATCCTCCCAATGGAGACACCAGAAATTATTCTATATTTTTGCATTTGAATAAATAAAAACAAATTCTGGCATGCTTCATTCAGCGCACGCATAATTAAAAATTGTTTTAATATGGCCGGATATCCGACACAATATGGCGGCGGCACGTCAGTACAATATAGTATCATGATGACGTCATTTGTATTCAGCAGTATACTGAAAACGTTTCGAAACATACCCATAGCACTTTTAAAATAATTATATAAAATAATTGACAAAATAAAAGGAGCGAAAACTTTTTTTTGGATATTTAACATTACATGTATTTTGATAAAATAATTAAAATAGATATGTTTATAACCAATACACGGAAAAAATTACATTGAAGTAGATAGTTTTGGTGATTTTATAATATTGTTTTGTAATATTAAATCGAAATATTTTCGTAATTAAGGTTTTGCTATACACTAAAAGACTATATATTCCTTTATAATAACGCTTAAAATAAAGTATTTTAGCTTATAATAATGGTTGTATACCTGAAAGATAAATCTGACGCTTATTTTCGTAAAACGCTGTGAAGGGATTGTCTTCGCTCTAAAAAAACCGTCATTAAAAACTATGATTTTGCATCACATTCATC
This sequence comes from Parnassius smintheus behrii, assembly GCA_036936625.1. Taxonomy (NCBI): domain Eukaryota; kingdom Metazoa; phylum Arthropoda; class Insecta; order Lepidoptera; family Papilionidae; genus Parnassius; species Parnassius smintheus. Next base: position 32,888,313 of record JAUPFT010000004.1, on the reverse strand, counting down.
GTTCTGAAGCCATAATTTTCTGCAAATAATCTCCTCACATCGTTACTATATCACCCTTGGAAAAGCCCTAAAACATGTAGTTTTCGACGCGAAACGCATATGCCCTCTTAAATTGTCCAGAAGAAAATGGGCATAGGTATTATTGGGTGTGGTAATGATACTTGAGACACACATTGATGATAAAAAGCATAGTCGTGAATTGGCAGCTCGTCGTATATAAAAAGCACAGAGTATATAGCAATTCCCCGCACCAAGGCTCTTTTAGATGCCTGATATTAATTTTAGCGCAACAACCTACATTGATACGATAAATTGGCAACTCACTATTACTGAATCGCCGATCTTGAAATACTTAAGTGACCAAGAAATTTAGAAAATAGTCCAATCTGGTGGTGAGGGTGAAGTTTTGTTTTTACGCCTCCCATGTAATACAAAGACTGTTGAGCGAGCTGTGAAGTTAACGACAGAAGCGGCTATTTCTCCTTGTAAGGATTCATTACGATTAGGAGCCGTAAAAGCTAAATTGGAATCCCCTAAGAAAATGCCAAAATTCAAGACGAAGATAGATTTTAAGGCAAATTGACGATTTGATTTTTAAAACGTGTAATTGAATTTTTCTCTCCCTATTAAATTACATTGTAAGTATTCTAATTATATTGTTGTGTGAATAAGTCAACTAGCGCCATCTAGTGTCAGGAACGAGAGCGAGGGGAGCTCTGCAGAGACAGAGTGAAACTCGGCCACACAAGCGAAGCTTCGGAGCGGAATTAAGTGAATTAGTGTGTTTAATTATTAGTGTTTTAACTTTAATTTGTGTAAAGTAAATTAAAGTGTTAATTTAGGTAATTTTATCGGCAATTTTTATTGTCACGAATCTCAAGCTCGTAACAATTGGTGTCAGAAGTGGGATAAAATAATGCCGATTTTACCTAAGGAGGAAATGGAGGGTGTCCGTACCCGAAGTCAACGCCAGCAGGAGACGGACCAGAGGAGATTTGGTGGTGCAACGCCGCAGATGTCTGAGGGCCAGCCGCCGGCCACGGAAGCCGGTCCGTCAGCAGCTTCTACGTCTGTGGCACCTGACTTAGGTGCTCTGATGGTGATGCTGCAGGAGCAGGCTCGCCGACAGGAGGAGCAGGCCCGTCAGTTGAAAGAGCAGCTGCAGAACGGACAAGAGGAACAGGCCCGCCGGCAGGAGGAACAGGCCCGCCGGCAGGAGGAACAGGCCCGTCGTTTAGAAGAGCAACTACAACGCGATAAGGAAGAGCAGATGCTCCTCATGAAGGACCTTCACGCTATCTTCGGAAAAGAGATACGGGAGGTGAAGGATAAGGTTGCTCAACATGACAACCGCCTGTCGGAGGCCGAAACCCGAATCGACCAAGTAAACAATCGGGTTGACAACGTAATGGCTGACGTGAAGAAAACGCTGGACGACCTCAAACTGGGGATGGAACAACAGCTCCCGTAGTAGCTACTACACCTTCGCTACGTGGGTTCAAGGTGCCACCATTCGACGGGACTTCTTCCTGGTCAGCCTACAAAATCCAGTTCGAAGCTGTTATGAAAGCGAACGGCTGGAATAAAAATCAGGCCATGACTGCTCTCACACTAGGCCTGCGCGACCAGGCCTTAACAGTTCTGGAAGCTCTCGGTGAGGAAGTGACTTATGAGCAACTCCTTGAGGCATTGGAGGCGAAATATGGCGACGCTCACCTAGAACACGTCTTTCGTGCGCAGCTTAAAGATTGCGTGCAGCGCATCAACGAAAACCTGCAGCAGTGGGCTCTAGAGGTGGAGAAGCTGGTGCGAAAAGCATACCGGTCTGTACCTGCGCTCATTGAAGGGAACCTGGTGCAGACATTCATCGACGGCATCCGTGACCTGGAAGTCAGAGCTGCTGTGAGGCTCGGGCACCACGAGACGCTTAAGGACGCCTTGGCCCATGCACTGGAGGTAGAAGCCATGCGGCAGGATCATCGTTCCCATCGCGTCAGGGAGGTTGCAGCAGTTACAGTTCGCTACCGCAACAGAGGATACAGCCCTAGGTGCTATGGCTGTGGGGAAAAGGGCCATCTTCGATCCAGCTGCCCTAAGCGAACCCTAGAAAGGGACGGTGAACGATCTCAGGAGGGTAGTGCGGCCAACAGCACCGCCCAGCAGCAGCAGGGAAACGAGTAAAAGCCAGAACTGCGGGGCGGGTGCTGGCTGATGTTAAAAGAGCCCCAAGGATCTCGATCTCACAAACCCATGATGGGAACAGTCTAATCATCAAGGGCGAGGTCAACGGAATGCCGTGTAAACTGACCATAGACACTGGAGCCTCTCGTACGGTTGTTAGTTCCCAACTTATAAGTCAGTTCCTAGGGTACTCCGCATACAACCGAGAACGCATTAATTTGGTAACAGCCACCGGTCAGCGTGGGTATACGCTGGAGCTGGAGTCCGTGGAGAGAAGGAGATGAAGTTGAAGCTAGGCAACGTGATCTACCTGCATAATGTCATCGTGGCTGATATAAACGACGACTGTATCCTAGGCCTAGACTTTATGAGGAATAATTGTTGTGAGATCGACGTTAAGCAAGGTGTTTTGAAATGTGGACAGGAGGAACTTTTTATGGAAGGCGCGTTACCAGGGAACGTGTACAGCATTAGGAAGATTGTTCTTCCGCCTAGATCGGAAACGATTGTTCCGGTTAGTCTTCCTCGAAACGCTGGGCAAGCTCACCGTTGTGTACTTGTGGAAAGGGTAAACAATGACCTTCCATGGAAAGTAGCTCGAACCTTGGTCAGGACCACTGACATCTCAGGAGTACGTGTGCTGAACCTTTGCAACCGGGAACAGATTATAGAAAAAGGCACACTGATTGGCACTTGTGAGGAAGTGGATTGGTTACGTCGGTGCCAATATCTATCGACTGGGACCCCCAGCAAGGATGCAGAAACGAGAGTGACCACACTTTTGGAAGACTGTCGCAGTGTTCTCTCCCCGAACGAATTGGTCAAGGCAAATAAGTTATTACTCAAGTACGCCGATGTATTCTCATCAAACGATGCTGACATAGGAAAGACTGGCTTAGTTCAACACAAAATAAACACAGGAGAAGAATTGCCTATCCGTCAGCGGCCAAGAAGATTGCCGGTAGCACGTGAAAAGGAAGTGGAAACCATGATTGAAGGAATGGTGAAGGATGGTGTTATTGAACCTTCCTCTAGTCCATGGTGTTCACCAGTGGTGCTGGTGAAGAAGAAGGATGGCAGCATGCGGTTTTGTGTTGACTACCGCCGTCTGAACGACGTTACGAAGAAGGACAGCTATCCTTTGCCAAGAATTGATGACACGCTGGACATGCTTACAGGAGTAAAGTGGTTTAGCACGCTGGATCTAAAAAGTGGCTACTGGCAAGTTGAAATTGACCCTAAGGACAAGGAGAAAACTGCGTTCTCGACGGGAAAGGGTCTGTGGCAATTTAAAGTAATGCCGTTTGGGTTGTGCAATGATCCAGCAACGTTTGAAAGGCTGATGGAGCTTGTACTTACTGGGCTAATTGGCGATGCCTGTCTGGTCTACTTGGATGACATCATCATCGTGGGCCGTACGTTTGAGGAACACCTTCAGAACCTGGAACGCGTGCTCATGAAGATTCAGAGTGCCAATCTCAAGTTGAGTCCGAAGAAATGTTTACTATTCAAAAGACAAGTTAACTTTTTAGGGTATGTAGTGTCGGAAGAAGGTATCCGTACGGATCCGGAGAAAATCGCCGCTGTCAAGGGTTGGCCGGTTCCAAAAGACAAGACGCAGGTTAGAGCATTTTTGGGTTTGTGCTCCTATTATCGGCGATTTGTGAAGAACTTTGCAGATATAGCCAAACCTCTGCACAAGCTAACCGAGGAGAAGCGACATTTCTGCTGGGATGAAAGTTGCAATATCGCATTCCAGGAGCTCAAGGACCGTCTGTGCAAAACACCTATTTTGGGATACCCTGATGCAAGCAAAGAATTTATAGTTGACACAGACGCAAGTGATATAGGACTTGGCGGTGTGTTGTCTCAACGGAATGGTGACCAAGAGGTCGTGATAGTGTACTTCAGCAAGTCGTTGTCAAAACCGGAAAGGAACTATTGTGTCACAAGACGCGAATTGCTCGCTGTGGTAAAGTCGTTGCAGCATTTTAGCAAATATCTTCTGGGGCGAAAATTTCACTTAAGAACTGACCATGCTGCACTAAAATGGCTATTGCAGTTTAAAAATCCAGAAGGACAAGTTGCGAGGTGGATTGAACTACTGCAGGAATACAACTTTGAGATCGAACATCGCAGCGGAAAATCTCACGGCAACGCAGATGCATTGTCAAGAAGACTTTGTCCTGAAGATTGCGACCATTGTACTAGGCAAGAGAGTAAGGAAGAGGTATCCGTGAGGATGCTCAGGACGGACCACCTCGGCAACGAATGGAAGGACAGCTTACAACATGCACAGTAGGAGGATCCGGACATCAAGCCTATTCTGGAATGGATAAAGGCCAGTGCTCCCAAGCCTAAGTGGAGCGACGTCTCAGCAATGAGTTCGACCACTAAAAGCTATTGGGCCCAGTGGGACAGCTTGCTGCTTCAGGATGGAGTTCTGTGCGGTAAATGGGAAAATGTTAGGGGAGACAGCTGTCATTTGCAAATGGTTGTCCCTAAAGCTAAAGTACCGGATGTTCTACGGCTGTACCATAATCATTGTTCCGGAGGCCATCTGGGAGTTAAACGAACTCTACTGAAGATCTGAGAACGGTTTTACTGGGTCCACTGTCGAAACGATGTCGAGGACTGGTGTCGCAAATGTACAAGTTGTGCGGCTGTAAAGGGACCTCAGACTCGTAGTAGAGGTGCATTGAAGTTGTACAATGTTAGTGCACCATGGGAGAGAATAGCCATTGACGTGGCGGGGCCGTTTCCGGAGAGTGAAAGCGGTAACTAGTACTTCATGGTTGTGATGGATTACTTCACTAAGTGGCCAGAAGTCTTCGCCATTCCAAATCAAGAAGCTTCAACAGTTGCAGATAAACTAGTTCATGAAGTCTTCTGTCGTTTTGGAGTACCTTTAGAGATTCACAGCGATCAAGGAAGGAATTTTGAGTCTCAAATATTCCAGGAAACTTGCCGAGTTATGGGTACTCATAAAACAAGAACGACTTCTTATCACCCGCAATCTGATGGAATGGTGGAACGATTTAATCATACATTGGAACCTAGCAAAAGTTGTAGACAATCGGCAACGAGATTGGGACAAGCACATACAACCGTTTTTGTTGTCATATCGAAGTTCTGTTCACGAAAGTACAGCAGTGACACCAGCTTTCGCAAACTTTGGAAGAGAATTACGGCTGCCTGCAGACCTGATCACCGGGATACCACCTGATGCCCCACGCAGTATAACCGATTATGCAAATGACTTGCGGAACAAAATGAATGACATTTATGAGCACGTCAGACAATCGGGCCAGCAAATGTCTGAGAAAATGAAAACCCGGTACGACCGCAAAATGAACAATAAAGGGTTCAACGAAGGTTCATTAGTGTGGTTGCACAATACAGTCCGCAGCAAAGGGAAATCTCCTAAGCTTCAAGCTAAATGGGACGGCCCGTACCGGATTGTAACCAGGATCAACGATGTGACCTACCGGATACAGAAAGGCGCAAGAGGGACTCCTAAGATCGTCCATGTGGATCGCTTGGCGCGTTATTATGGGACCGATAATGCTCGGGACGAGCATGTCTTAGGAGGGGGCAGTGTTGTGTGAATAAGTCAACTAGCGCCATCTAGTGTCAGGAACGAGAGCGAGGGGAGCTCTGCAGAGACAGAGTTAAACTTGGCGACACAGGCGAAGCTTCGGAGCGGAATTAAGTGAATTAGTGTGTTTAATTATTAGTGTTTTAACTTTAATTTGTGTAAAGTACATTAAAGTGTTAATTTAGGTAATTTTATCGGCAATTTACAGTCTCTAGTTAACTCTTATTTATTATTTATCTTAGCCCAAACATACTAAACTTTTTCGATAAAACATTAAGCTTTAAGGCCCCGGCGGAGGCAAAAGATGTTATTTAATTGAGCTGAAAAAAAAGGTAAGTTGTCTCTAATCGTAATGCACTAATCCCGCGGTCCATATCGCATATGTTCTGCGAAGTGATACTCCTTTTTTTTAATGTGCCGAAGAAGTGGAATTGTGGAATCATGTTATAGAAATTACCTATTAGCGAACACTGTACTAAGTAGTCGTCAGTAGATCGAAAATTGGAAATTTCGTACCGAACAAAGTGTTCAACTGATGGTGTGACGCAAGCTCAATATGATGAGGTAGTTCGGAGCTACAGCAGGATCATTCAGAAACTTGCGTTTAAGCTTTTGTATTTGATGAATGTTATCGATTAGTAAGCGGGTAATATATTTACCGCAATGCTGCATATCGTCCTACTTCAATATAATCCTGACAAGGCTGTTATAACAAATCTTTATCATTAAATTATATATTTAATTGGTGTATTATTAAAATAAATTAATGTTGAAAACTTACTTTTTAAATGAACCGCTATGAAAACTAAAGATAAAAACAAGAATCAGCTATGAAGAGGTACGACTTCATACAAAGGCAGTCTGCATCGGTGTGCAGTGGAGTGCGACGTTACTAATTGCTCGGGTAGGGATTGCGACAGATATCTACATAGTATAAAACAAAGTCGCTTCCCGCCGTCTGTAAGCTTAGATCTTTTAAACTACGCAACGGATTTTCATGCGGTTTTAAATGTATATTTTATATGGATAGATAGATCTATTCAAGAGGAAGTTTTATGTGTATAATTCATGCATATTATAGTATATGTATATAATTCTTCTGTTTGTGTATATGTAACGGAACTCCTAAACGGCTGGACGGGTTTTGACGAAATTTTGTGTGTGTGATTAAGTTGGTTCGACATTTTTTTTACAGAATAAGGGTGACAAACGATCACATAGTCTACCCGACGGCAAATGGATGCTGTTGTCTACATACGTCTACATTTAGCCTCGATAAAGAATCAAAACGCGATTGCGTTGTTACCGCTAAAGACTAAGGTGGAATGCCTCGATTTAAGTAAAAAATGGTTTCCAGATCTCTACACTCACCATACGAAACACAGCGGTATAAAACTGCTATTTTACGCTACTATTCTGTGAGAACGTGGTCCTTCCCAGGTCGAGCCGACCCATTCGTGCTATAACCATAATATAGCTGAGACGTAGCTCTACCACATATATAATGGAGAGAATGGTTCAGATTTACCCAATGATTTAGTTGTCGAGATCCAGAAAACACTCGTACGAAGCCGGGGCTTGTACTTGATGAATAGCGCTTTTGGAATTTTGCTAGACAAAAAAAAAAACTGTAGAGTTAAGTCGGTTTATATTTTATCAGAGGTGAGTTTATAATAAAAAAGATAGTAGCAGCAACTGCATTAGTTGTCTTAATTAATCAAATGTCGTGTTTATGTCTTTGAAATAACGTCAGAGAAATTGTAATCACATTTTGTTTACAAAATATCACTTTCTAATACTATAATATCTAATAAATGGTATATAACACGCAGGTGGTATACAGTGGGTAAACATCGTGAGGAAATCTGCAGGTCTGAGAAATAAGCAAAAAATATTTTGAAGACCTGTGAAGTTCACCAACACGCTTTGGGGCAGCGTGGCGGACACTTCCTTGTCCTTAAGGCCGAATACGAAGAGAACTGGCGAAAATTAATGTATTTCTCTTGACTAGAACATTGACCTGAAGTAATTCTAAGCTTTAAAACATTTTTGTAGGTTTGTTCGGGTCCTTCACAATGTCACCGTCATTTTAAAATTTTAAAATAAATGAATATACCAACAAATAAAAAAATGTTAAGAAATGATATATAAAATTATGGTTCTTCCAAAACTCTGTGAATTTTAATTTAGGAAAACTTCTTTTACGTAAAAATGTTTGTATTGCGATTCCGAAGGTACCTGCTATCTTTATTTTCGATACAAAATATTATTTATTAACATAATTAGTTTTAATTAAAACACCTAATAATAATATCGTATATTGCCAGATAAAAGTTTGCCGTAATAAATTACCAGGCGCTTCGACGTGTGACGTAAGGCAACAACAGTCGATGTGTCTGTAGCGAAAATCGTTAATTTAGTGTTTTATACGCGTTTAAGTGTCTATAAATGTAAATATGGGTAGGAAAAGAAATAAATGTTACCTAAGTGGAAAATGTTACCTAAGTAAAACAAAGAGAGTTTATCGCAAGAACGCTGCTCGAATGTTGTATTTTGAGGTTTATACTTATATTTTTGTAAGGTAATTTTTTTGTTTGAGGCTGCCTAATAGGTTGCATTTTTACTCATTTACATTAGCCAAACTGATCATTTATACTTTTCTGGTTTCAAGTGAGAAACACTAAAAATGTAAAATATCAAGACCCAGTCGGAAAAGAATGTACGGAGTAGTGCAAGCACAGAGACCGCAAATAATGTCAGTCAATGTATTGTTCGAAAGCATGGGGTAAGTACATAATTAAGAAAAACCGAAATACTTCGGATGTGAAGTGATTGACCAGTCGGAGTAGTCTTGTGAGAATTTACATACACAGTACCTATCCCCACTATGGGGCAATCACCGACCTTTTAGTTTTTTTTTCTTTATTATTTATGCAATTTGCATTACGGCATCTTGTGAGACTCACAAGAACAAACATTTTCAGTTATATGAGGTTCTTTACGTACGAAGCACCAATTAAGAAAAAAAAATCGTTATCAATTCAATAACTTTTCGAACAATATTTTATAACGAATAAAGTACAGAATTTATAATCTACATGTAGAAACTAATATTATAAATAAGAAAAATTTATTTAAGAAGTAAGCAATACTCTCTGTGTTGTTCATTACTCTGCATCTGAGCTAGCTTAGTCAAATATAATCAAAGCCCGTACGGCTTTGATTATAGGTATTATACATGTCTATATAAACAAAGCGTAGGTACTGGCGGCGCGTGGTTTGCTGCGAAACGTGCAAGGTCATTGGCGTCGTATTCGGCCTTAAACCAGAAATGATTGCATGCATCCATGCTTGTGCCCAACAGTGGGATGTTTGTTACTTTTTATACTTAAGACGCGAGTAAAAGCTAGTAGTAAATAAACACAAGATTTATTTACTATCAAATTTTACTCGCGATTTTGTTCGCACAGAACTTATAAAAAAATGTGAAGATTTATAACAGTGGTATTTTGGCAAATGCTGTTTGGCCTGATTTTAAGTTCATCCAACCCGGAAGTTTACTGCAATATTAACGACGTGCACTTCATGGTTTTATTCGTTTTATACCTTATGGATCTAAAAATGTAAAGATAACAAAAAATGTGTAAAGTAATAGTCTTTTAGAACAAAAGATTTAAAATTCCTTTTTTGTTTCATAAATAAGATATCTCAAAACACAACTGTGTTCAAAGCGTAATTAATTTAAATTTTTTTACGGTTATTTCATTAAACTTTTATCATTTGAAAAATGCAGTTCTTCTAACCGACGAAGGGACGTAATGTTGCAACGATTAAAGTGACCGGTGTTATTCTAACGTTTAACTGGATTAACTTCGGAATGAAGATTAAGAAAAGAAAACTTTTGTGACCAAAATAAGTGTTCAGTGAGATAATCTTACAAATAAGACATGAATTAAATTAACACGTTGAGTGACAATGTTTTACTGTATTTTATTATATTGGATTCCTTTTTTTGAAAAAAAAAAAACATTAATACTTACAAACAAAAACGTCTAGCTTACTTAATAGAAGAAGTACACCTCTTTTGTTTTTACTTACACTCCAGTCTAGTCACGAGTCTACAAAAGAGTTCTCACTAACTCGACGACATCTTGTTAGTAAGGCTTTGCAGTCATCTCTAAGGGACAATTGGTCTCTACGTGATAACAAACTTTTATTAAAAGTTGTCTGCCACCTTGTTTCGTAGGCAGCGTATTTTTCTGTATATTCATTAACATGTAAAGGTTGGTAACAATATAATGCCATTATTTTAAATACTTTTGCCGCTTCTGAACATGTAGCTCACATTAATATACCTAGCAGTTTAATATTTAGTTTATTAATTTTACTTTCATAACTATACTTTTGCATTTATAAAAAAATAAAATTTATACAATAAATGATAGACGCTAATAAAATTTAAGGTATTTTTTTATTATTTACCTAATTTTATTTTTTTATTTCAGTACCTTTTTTGTGCAAAAATACACCCATCTTTTTAGGATAAATGAATACCGCGATTAATAACCATAAATAAAGATATATTTTTTTAACAAATGCATATTGTTGGGCATTCCATGGCCGAAAATGGGTATTCCCCTTTCCGTAAGAACCAACAGCGCTGGACCACAAAGCATCCAGATTTGATGTGCAATGTCGAGATATGGCGACTGGAATTAATCCAAATAATTCCTCGAAGTACTCTCCGGGATGAATAAGGAAAAAATCAAAGATATGAAAATACCTCATCAATGAATCTCATTGATTTGCAACTTATCGTTGATAATAGCTTGATGGAACACCAGCTTTCACAGTTCAGAGTCTATCTAGAGTTATATTACTATATCTATACATAAAACATACCTCATAAGTACATTAACATCACAACAAATTAATTTTAAGCATTAAATCTGAGCTGACATCATACGCTCAGTGTTAAGTTACTCGTATTTTAATTATTTGGCATTTGTTGTAATGTAAAGCTGGATTTTTTTTTGACAAACATTGATTCTTTGAGAGGAAACTAAAGAAATTATTAACAAATATGATGCAGAGGTACGTATCCGTACGTATTATGTTTTTAAATATTATAACTATGTACTTATAAAACTAAATAAGACTTAGCTGTTAAACAAAAAGACAGTGACAACCCTGCAACAATAGGCATTTAAGTCTCACGCGGCGCGGGAGTTATCCTACTATTCTGTGTTTAGAATGGCAAAGATTAAAATACACAGACAATGTTGATATATAGTTAGCAGTATTTAAAACTCGGCGTAATGGAGCAACAAGTTATCGTCATCCATATCACACTTGACGGAACTCGTAATATCTGTCCGAGGCGCTTGCTCGAACGTGATCTACCAGAGATCGAACTTATGCAGGCGTTACAACTATTTAATTTTAGAAAGAAATACTAAGTATAATATATATATATATATATATATATATATATATATATATATATATATATATATATATATATATATATATATATATATATATATATATATATATATATATATATATATATATATATATATATATATATATATATATATAGTTCGATGATATGCTAGCATCTAACGTTCACACTTATTATTATCAAGAGCGGGGAGAATAGTCGCGTGAAATGCATTTTTTTTTAGAAAATGGAGTGACAAAGGAAGGCTGGGCTGGCTGAGCCCGTAGGCCCTTATACTGGCTTTCTATGCGTATCAGACAAGAAAAAACTTGCTTGCTATTTGGCGACAGAAATTGGTAAGACGTACCTACCCATTCGGATAGTTTACTAGAAGCCCAGCGCCACATTGTTTGCCTATCCCCCAGTTAGTGATATCCCACTTCCCAGAATAGGGTAAACTTAAATACTTGCGAAGGTAGAGAGAATTGACTAGTGCTTAATACTACTTATTAACTACGGCTTCTCTGGAACTTACTAAACACTGTTTAAAAAAAACTTTTAAACTTGTGGTTTTTAGAAAAAAAAATGTTTATTTTAAAGAAAATTCCAGTTCTAATGCTGCTGGATTGCGCAAAAATTATGAATTATTTGTTTCTAGCATATTACGAGTATATTACCTGTACCAATCTCGAGCGTGATCTTTTTGACAGGTTATTGGAAACCTGGATTTGACACTTCAATTTGCTGAATGCGACACGTTCGATATCGTCAATAGAACTTTCATATGTCGTAAAGTACCGTGCTATTAGATATTTTGATCATAAAATAAACCTTACTTTTTGTTCTTGAAAATGCTGTAGTTAAATATAATATGGTTGGTTGGTATGGCTAAATAATAAACAGTGCTTTTTTTTCATTAGAGAGGCAAGCGAGCATACCGCTCACCTAATGGAGACTACCGCCGTGCACTCACAACTGGAACGACAGGGGTTTTACAAGTTCAAGAAGGGATCTTTTCACAAGGCGATGCAGGGCGAGGGCTATATCACCTTATAAAAATTTTTTGTAATCGAGGATAGATGTAAATGTCAGAACAAGGAAAAAAACCTTTTTACAAGGTTCTTTTATAGTATAGGGTGACAAACGAGCCCACAGTCCACCTGATGGTAAGTGGTTGATGTGGCCCATATAAATCTACATGTATCCTCGATTGAGAACCAAAATGCAGATGCGTTGTCACCCGTGAAGACTAGGATAGAATGCCTCGTTTCCAGTAAAAAGGGTCTCCGGTTCTCTACACTCACCATACGAAACACAGCAGCATTAAGCTACTATTTTACGCTGGTATTCTGTGAGGTTCGTTCTATAAAGGATATAAGTCATTCGTTCTGCCGAAGTTACAGGTGGTAGCGAATGACACAGGAAGTTGTACGAAGAAGAAAACTTCTAGTAAATCACACCGTGGCGGACTGCCTATATTCCAATGCTATGACTGGTGTCGCGAGTCTCGTTGCGTTGTGCGGTAGTGAATTTTAGCGACTGGAACATGTTTCGCAGCGCTTGTAAGTCAAGCCAATCAGAAAGAACTCGGTCGCTGTCATTTCGAGTCACCCTGCGTAAGGCCGAACTTACGCATTGTAAAGTTACATGCGGTGTGCCGGTATGAAATACCGTTCCGCTCTTCTAAACACGCCAAGCTGGCCTTTCTTTTCAGCTAACCGCACAACTGGACATTATTCGATATGTCGAAGCCAAGGTTTTATAGAAATTGTATAGGAATTGAAATTTAGGAGGCACGACAAAGGGTATGTGAACTGGACTAGATTTAGTTGCACCAAATCTGAGACTTTGTTTGACTTAAAACAGAAGTTTGTTTCGACACTCCTGAGAAATATTAGTACGGTCGGGATTATTGCATTGCTGTCGTCTGCGTAACAGTGTTCTTGTACATATTATACAATGTCTAGGAGTCCACCTGCAAAGAAAAAGTGCCTGCACTGCTGTGTTCTCGTCTAAAGGATAAGTGGCAACCGATGTCCATGAACAACTGCAAAAATAATAATAACTGGTGTTATCACAGGCCACTATGAAACCTCAGAATCATACTGCAGGTAGATGTATGATATCACGACGCCACAAGTGTATACATTTGGTGCACCACTTCTGCATTGACATCAGACCTAAATTACATTTAAAATATATTAATTATCTCACATGGTTGTGTTTTTAGAGGTCACGTTTCAAAACACACAAGAGCACAAGAGCTCTAGCTACAGTGAAGGAATGGTGTGGAGTACCTCTGACCTCCTTTTTTAGCTTGGTTTTTAAAGAAGTACAAAACTAGGCTTCAAAATTTCATAAAACTCAATTGCAAGTGGAAGCTCTTTGATTAATAGTAACGAAACAAAATATGCTCCAGATTAACAAGAGCTCAATTAAGTTAACATGTTTACTCATTTTAACCACATTTCTGATTCGAGTTATTGAATGAATAATCTTTATTTAATTTTATTAATTTTATGTAGGCTAGAGGCTAAGGGTCTAAACTAAAGCCATTTAGCAGCGATACGAAAGGACCTTAAGAACACACAGTCGTTCTTAAGGTCAATCTATTATCTATCTCTCTCCGTTTTGTGTATTTGTCGTAATGCCTCGTTTTTGAAAAATATGTCAGGGTCAAGACGGGCGACAAGTTATTTGTTAGAAATTTTGTTATTTTTTGTTGTTTATTTAATTATTTTTATTTTGTTTTGTTGATAATTGTATTTTATTAAGAGTGGTTAATGATGAAGCCACAATCAAGTACGTCGAGAGATAAATCAACAGATTTTACTTCTCCGAAAAAGAAACGTCCACATGTATGCATAGGAAATAGGATATATATTGTTACGCGCCTTAGTCGACGGCACTAGCGCCATCTAGTTTTGAACGGAATAACTAAACTTCTAGAAGTTGAAACTCAAACTCTCGGTACCTTGCGCGTTTTTACTTGAATATTCCGGATATTTCGGTGCTAATTTATATTTATAGGCGCTGCAAGATGCCATCGGGGAAGTATTGAATTTGGCAAGACAAGCGAAGCTTCGGAGCGGAATAAAGTGAATCAGTGTGATTAATTATTGGTGTTTTAAGTTTTAATTTGTGTAAAGAAAATTAAAGTGTTAATTTAGGTAATTCTATCGGCAATTTTTATTGTCACGAACCTCAAGCTCGTAACAATTGGTGTCAGGAGTGGGATAAAATCATGCCGATTTTACCTAAGGAGTGAATTTTATAGAGAAATGTATGTCATGATCTTAGTGAAGGATCCGGGGGTGACGCCGTGACTGGCACGCCAGACACGGACCTCGATAACACTGAGGTCATCAGCATGAAAGAGATTGAACGTGCGATTCGAAGTTTGAAATGTGGTAAGGCTGCGGGACTAGACAGAGTTACTGCTGAAATGATCAAGTACGGTGGGCCTCGCGTCTGGGACAGCTTTCATCTGCTGTGCAATTTGTGCTGGCGGACGGGAGATGTCCCGGATGATTGGCGATCCACGGTCATTGTGCCTTTATATAAAGGTAAAGGTTCACATTTTAACTGCGGGTGCTATCGGGCGATCAGCTTGACCAGTTTAGCAAGTAAAGTTTACTCGAAGGTTTTGACACGTATTATCGTTATCGTTCGTTAACGATGCAAGAGAAATCGGAAAGATTCTTATGGGAGGCACAATGCGGATTTAGACCTGGAAGAGGATGCACGGATCAAATGTTTTCTCTCCGCATGATCACGGAGAAGCTTCTGAGTGTTAACCAGAGGATTTTCTGTGCTATTGTGGATCTGGAGAAAGCATTTGATAAGGTTATAAGGAAGAAAATGTGGGAACTGTTGCCGGGATATGGTGTGGATGGTCGATTGTTAAGGGCTGTGCAGTCACTTTACTATGACTGTAAAGCCTGTGTGCGGGTAGGGCATGACCTGTCACCCATGTTTAGCGTCCAAGCGGGCGTAAGACAGGGTTGTGTCATGTCTTCCTGGCTGTTCATACTGTATCTCGACAGCTGTTTACAGAAGCCGAAAAATAGCTGTTTGGGTGTGAAATTGAGTGACATAAAAGTTAAATGTCTGCTGTATGCTGATGATGCAGTGCTTATTGCACCATCAGAAGCAGAACTGCAGGCATTAGTCACGTGTATGAAAGAGGAATGTGAAATTAAAGGTCTCCGTTTGAATGCTAATAAAACTAAGGTTCTGGTATTTGAAAAGGACGAAGAGAGAACGAAATGTGAAATATGGGTAAATCAGGAGTGTCTAGAACAGGTAAATGAAATTGTATACTTGGGGAGTGCTTTCAGCCGGGATGGAAGATGTGATTTAGATGTGGATAGGCGTGTCACTGCCGGAAACAATGGTGCCCTGAAAGCATTACTAAAAAGGCAAGGCGTGGTGAAGAGTGCACGCCTTGCAATACATAACGCAGTGTTGGTACCAACTTTGTTATATGGCAGCGAAACCTGGGTATGCCAGAAGAAGCATAAAAGCAAGTTGAATGCAGTGGAGATGCGATCTCTTCGTAAAATGTGTGGCGTTAGCATAGCCGACCGAAAACGAAACGAAGAGATTCGCAATATGGCAGGATTGAAAGATGACCTTATCACAAAAATTGATAGGGGCATACTCCAATGGTTTGGGCACGTTGAACGAATGAGTGAAGATCGAATGGTGAAGAAAATATATAGAGCAAAAGTAAATATTAAAAGGTGTCGAGGTAGACCGAGACTAACTTTCGAAGACCATGTGAGCAAATTGCTCGAAGAGGGGAGGGTCAAGAGTACTCGGATACCTATACGTGCATGTATGAAGAAGTTAATGAACCTGAAAGAAGCGAAAGAGGTATGTAAGGATCGTGACACTTGGCGATTTGTTCTCTCTGGCTACCCCGTTAGGGATTGTGCGTGAAGATAAGTAAGTAAGTAAGTAGGTAAGTTTTATCTGATGATAGAAAAATCGACCCTTAGTTTTATAGAGAATGGTCATTTTTATTATGTGGGAAAGGTATTTTGAGTGTTTTTATTCTTTTTTTTCATATTCCTTAGTATATTTGTCTGTTTTTGTAATATCTATAGCCTAAGCCGATGAGTAGATTTTGTTAGATTTATTTTAACGTTATTAAAATTGGCTCCGAGACACCTTTGAGCATTTTTCCCTATTTCCTATATTCTACCCACTCATCGGTTGCTTTGAGCGTCCACAAGAATTTACAGTTTCATCGTTTTGACTGTGATCGTGGCACCTATACTCTTAATTACAGCTTAGCTGTATCAATTCTGATTCCACAAAATTTATAATATAAATAACATTACGTTGTTACAATAATACACAATTAAATTAATCATATTAAAATATAATAACGTCACCAAATTAATACTTCTATAATAACAGTTGTCTAAAACATATAAATAATTTTTAATAATATACCCTAATATTCCTTATTGTCCGTAGCGTACTCTACGTTAAAAATATCACACACACGCCGAATATTACATTTGGGTCAAAGAGAGAATAATTTATACGACCCGACACAATTCCCTGTATGAAATATTATTCATTGATTTTTTGTAACATATGAGCGACTTGTAAAGACGTAAAAGTTAAACCCTGCTTATATGTTACGATATAAATAATTGCAAATTCACTTATAACATAACTATTTCATGAATATATGTATAATGAATCATGTGTTTAATTCAAGTCATAAAAATAGGTTTTAAGTATTTATGTGTAATACGCCGGTGGGAAAAGACTTTTTTATAAAACTATGAAGTTTATACTTGAATTCATGATGGATCAGTAAGTTACGGAGCAAACTATGGTAGACTTTTTAGCATAATAATACAATCCCTGGACAACCTTTGTGAATATCATTACGAATTCTTTAATCAATTTAACTCGCGGATTCTGTGAGGCATATCCACGTGATAGAGTTATGCTGTAGGTTTATAGTGACAAATAGATTGGATTGATTGGGAGAGGATCACTCTCTCAAAAATACCAGCAGTAAAAATAGAAGCATTATATTGCGGTCTTTCGTATCGTGAGTGACGATAACCCCTTTTTACCGGTAATGAGGCATGCCATCTTAGTTGTGATACCAGAATCTTGATATTAGTTAAACATTTATATAGGTGTCTATGAGCTACAACATCTTCTTTGCATCATACGTATACATTTTTGTTAATCTTACTTGTATAATTCAGTTCACGTGTCAATTGACCGGCCTCAAATATCTATAAGTGAAAAAAAATGAGAAGGAAATTGGTGGATGTTAGTATTCCGAAGTCAAAGAAAGTGTAATAAAAAACTTTTTCTGAATATGTTATATTTGAAGAATAGTTATACTAAATGACTTCTCTTGAAGGGGGGGGGATGAGTCGCTCGCGTCCATAGGCTTCGACCACCTAACCTTAGGCCCACCCTACACGTGTCCCCCGGGTGGTGCTAAACGAGCGACAAAGCCGAAAAAAAAAATAGACTCGGCTCCTCGCCGTATGGTAGCGGCGTAAAATCTACCACCACCCCTTGTTCGCACCATGACTCAGGTAATAAAAGGAATGGCCCCGAGTTCCCGGCGCCCCTTAAATGGGGCAGGGGTGCGAAGAATCTCCGGGAGAAAAACCGGCGACGAGGTTCGCCACCCGTCACGTTATGTCTCCCGGAGGGGCGAAAAGTGGATTGCGGAAACCCGGCTACGCTGAATGTATGTGGAGGAATGAACGATAAGATGGATGAAGTATGTGAAATGATGAATGACAGAGGAATAGATGTGTTATGTGTGAATGAGACGAAACGAAAGTGAAAGGATGCCACTGCACATGGCTCGTATACCGCGTATTGGTCTGGTGTAGGCGAGACCGAACGGGCATGCCAGGGAGTCGGTTTCATCCTTTCAGAAAGAATGGGTAAATGTGTGAAAGAGTATGAATGTGTAAGCCCGAGACTGCTATGGATACGAATGAAAGTGGGCTTAAAGAAGCTGTTCCTGCTAGGGGTGTACGCCCCAGACATGTCTAAGCCCACTTACATCCGAGAGCAGTTTTGGGACATGGTAAGGATGGTGTTGACAAAATGTAAGGAAAATGAAAATATTATTATGTTAGGAGACTTTAATGGAAGGGTTGGGGTGAAGAGGTCTGGTTATGAAAGGATATTGGGAACGTTTGGTGATGAAAGTATAAATGAGAATGGTGAAGACCTCCTCACCGTATGTGTGGAAAAGAATCTTTTTGTGACGAATACTTTTTTTCGTCATAAGAAGATTCACATGTATACATGGGAAAGAGGTGATGATAGAAGCATGATAGATTTCGTAATTGTGGATGAAAGAATGAGGAGCGCAGTCGTAGATACAAGGGTTTACCGGGGGTCCAACGTAGGGACGGATCATTACCTGGTCTTATGTCGAATTAATGGTCTTTTCAAGCGTTGGCGGCATCGGACATCTGTGTCTACTACTGCGTTACAGCGTATAAGAATAGAGAAGTTACAAGATGAAGATGTGAAAGAGAAGTATAAATGTAGACTGAGAGAAAATATTAGATGTTTGAATGAGTTGTGTATGAATGATTTAGACTTGAATACTGTGTGGGATAATATAAAGAAAGGTTTGGTGGATACCGCGACCGAATTATGTGGTGTAAGTAAGAGAACAAATGAAAGGAAAAGTAATACGTTATGGTGGGATGATGAGGTACGGGTGGAAGTTGAATCAAAGAAGAAAGCATGGTTAGATTTACTAGCAACCAAAGCTGGTAATTCTTCTGGCTTGAATGATGAGATTGAAAGAAAAAAGGCAGAATTTAGACGCCTAAATAAGAGAGTAAAAGAAGTTGTTGAAAGGAAAAAGAAAGAAAGAACGGATAAGAATGATAGAAGGCTATATGATAATTTCCAGGCTAACATAAAAATGTTCTGGAAACTCGTAAGAACTGCCAGGGGAAATACAAAACAGCTTATAATAAATGCTATAAGAGACGAGAATGGATGTATTCTGAATGATGAAGTTTCGAATTTAAACAGATGGAAGGAATACTTTGAAGGCGTATTTATGAGTGAAGAGTCGTCTGATTTAAATGAACTAGAAATTCCGAAATGGAATTTCTAGTTCATTTAATATGGAGATAAGTGTAGATGAAATAATGAAAGCAATGAAAAGCATGAAAGCAGGTAAGGCAGCTGGATATGATAGAGTATCACTCGAGATGCTAAGGGCTGGAGAGGGAGTGGTGGCAGGCCTGCTGTACACCTTGTTTAATTTATGTTGGGAATTAAAATGGGTACCGGATGACTGGTGCAAAGCAGTAATAGTACCAATATATAAAGGAAAAGGGTCACAGCGGGACTGCAAAAACTACCGCGGTATCAGCTTGCTTAGTATTGTGGGTAAACTGTATGCTAAGGTGTTAATTGAAAGAGTTATGAAAGAAACTGATGGAAAAATTTGGGATGTGCAAGCGGGTTTTAGAAAGGGAATGGGGTGTACAGATCAGGTCTTTTCCATGCGCATGATTGCGGAGAAATTTTTGGCCAAAAACCAGAAAGTTTTTTGTGCATTCATGGACTTGGAAAAGGCTTATGACAGAGTGGACAGGAATGTGTTATGGCAAACACTGAACTCATATGGGTTGAGCGCTGGTTTGATACAGGCATTAAGGTCTCTTTATAGGAACTCTAGTGCTTGTGTCAGGATCAATGAGGTCTACTCGGACTAGTTTGGCATCCAAAAAGGTGTCAGACAGGGCTGTGTGGCTTCCCCTTGGCTGTTCAACCTATTTATGGACCGGTGTTTGCAAACTTTGAAAGATGAAGAATGTGGTTTAAGAATGGGCGAGTTAACCGTCAAATGCCTTTTGTATGCCGATGATCAAGTCATATTTGCGTCATCGGCGTCTGAATTGCAAATGATGGTTACATTAATGAACTGGAAATTAAAAGAAAGGGGTATGAAAGTGAACACATGTAAGACGAAAGTGATGGTTTTTGAAAGAGAAGAAAGCAAAACGGTATGTGAAATAAGAATAGAAGGAGAGTTAATTGAGCAAGTGGATGAGTTTGTGTATTTGGGATGTGTATTTAGCAGGGATGGTAGATATGATAGGGATATAGAACGACGAGTAAATGCAGGGAATAGAGTGAATGGGGCACTACACTCTATTATGGAGAACCAGAATGTGTCAAAACAGGCACGTATGGTGCTTCATAATTCTGTGTTAGTCCCTACTTTAATGTATGGTAGTGAAAGCTGGGTGTGGCAGAAGAAGCACGAAAGTAGAATAAATGCTGTAGAAATGCGGTCTTTAAGGAATATGCTAGGGTTGAATCTGAATGACAGGGTGAGAAATTGCGTGATAAGGGATAAATGTGGTATGCAAGATGATGTTGTGACCAGGATTAAGAAAGGAATGCTTCGGTGGTTTGGTCATGTGGAAAGAATGAATGAGGAAAGAGTGACAAAGGAAATTTATATGGCAGATGTGAACGACCGAGTCGGGAAGGGACGCCCTAGGAAAAAGTTTATCGACCAAATTGGCGATATTTTGAAAATGGGCCACGTTAGAAGTACCCTTAACCGACGAGCATGTATGCGTAGATATATGGATGTGAAGGAGGCGAAAGAGGTGTGTCAGGATCGTGCCAAATGGAAGTCCGTAGTCTCTGCCTACCCCTCTGGGTGACAGACGTGAGTGTTTATGTATTTTATGTATGTATTGAAGGGTGGATCACGTATGAGCCATTCAATCCATACTTTTTTGGAATACTGAAAGGAAAACTGTTATACCACTGTAATACCACCTTCTCTTCGTGTTTTCTAAAACTTGTTAAAACATAAACATTTTATGTGCACACACACACACACACACACACACACACACACACACACACACACACACACGTGTATATATATCGCTTACTTACTGCAAAAACTAAAACGGTATCAATTGGTGAACTGTATTAAATTGATAGTGTTGATTAATGCTCTTTAAAACTAAATAATTATAAGTATTTATAAGTAGGGCTATGATAGCTATCCGAGTACGGAACCAGAGTTCGAAACCTATCCAACTGCAGAGAGGTGTAAGACAGGGTGACGTTATATCCCCGAAACTCTTCACCGCTGCATCGGAAGACGTTTTCAAGCTACTGGACTGGAAAGGATACGGTATTAACATCAATGGCGTATACATCACTCACCTTCAATTTACCGACGATATAGTCCTTATGGCAGAATCGCTGGAGGACCTTAGCACTATGCTCAATGACCTCAATGGTGTCATCCCAACGGATAGGTCTTAAGATGAACATGGACAAAACAAAGATCACGTTTAATGTCCATGTCTCACCTATGCCGGTAGTTGTTGGGAGCACTATGCTCGAATTTGTTGACGAGTACGTTTACCTGGGACAAATAGTCCGACTAGGTAAGTCCAACTTCGACCAAGAGGTCAATCGACGGATTCAACTCGCCTGGGCAGCGTTCGGGAAATTACGACACATCTTCTCGTCAGGTATACCTCAATCTCTGAAAACTAAAGTGTACAACCAGTGCGTGTTGCCAGTGATGACTTACGAATCAGAGACGTGGTCCTTCACTGCTGGCCGTATGAGGACGCTCAAGGTCGCTCAGCGAGCTATGGAGAGGGCTATGCTCGGAGTTTCTCTGCGCGATAGACTCAGAAATGAGGATATCCGGAGTAAAATCAGAGTGACCGACATAGCCCAACGGATTAGTAAGCTGAAGTGGCAATGGGCCGGCCAAATAGCTCGAAGAACCGATAACCGATGGGGAAGAAAGGTTCTCGAGTGGCAGCCTCGTACCGGTAGGCGTAGTGTAGGGTGACCCCCCACTAGATGGAGTGACGACCTGGTAAGACATGCAGGAAGTCGATGGATGCAGGTGGCTCAGGACCGTGCTTAGTGGCATTACTTGGGGGAGGCCTATGTTTAGCAGTGGACTTGTGAAGGGCTGTAATGATGATGATGATGATGATGATACATAATAATGCGCCGTTACATTATGAAAAAAATTTTTTTGCTTACTTGTTAAATTAAAATATTTTTTTATAAACGTTTTTTTTATATAAGTATTTTGTTGAATCCTCAAATGTCATAAATAGGTGCAAATAACGAGAATCGTCAATAAATTTTTCCCTCGGCCGACATTTTGCTTCTAACTCGAAATGGCGTGATAATTGTATTACTTACTTGTATTATTAAATAGTTAACGAATCTAAAAATGTCATTAACTCGACGTCGGCAGCTATCGGCAACCAGGAAACCTCTGTTTGAAAATCAATAAGACGGAGATTTTCCTTGTGAGTAAAATAATTAAAAATTAAAATTAAAAATATTTCTAATAAAAATATAAAATATTTGTAAATAACAGATTTTGAGCAATCTAAAAATGTATAATACTTATATATTTCCTATAGTAACTTAGAAAATATATTAAGTGGAGCTTGCATAATGAGTAATCTGATTAATATGAATATTGAAGTGCAAAGCTTGGGTATAATTTTATAACTACGCGGCAATCTTGGCGCACATATCATCCTTGGTAGGAATTAAGGTTCTTTCGCGAGGGTTTGTGGTCGATCAAATCTGATGTATGTCTATCTGATTGGGGCCGTCTAGGATATGATCACAAACTTCAGACTTCCTGGAAATTTGATGCTTAACATCAGCTTTTTTTTCGTGGGTTCTAATTAAGAGGGCATATGCGTTTCGCGTCGAAAACTACATGTTTTATGGTTTTTCCAAAGGCGATATCGTAACGACGTGAGGAGATTATTTGCTGAAAATTAGGGCTTTAGAAAGATGAAGTATTTATTTAGTACATAGCAGTGCAAAATCATAGTTTTTAATGACGGTTTTTTAGGGCGAAGACAATCCCTTCACTGTGTTTTACGAAAATATGCATCAGAGTTATCTTTCAGGTTGAATACAACCATTATTATAACCTAAAATACTATATTTTAAGCGTTATTATAATGAAATATATAGTCTTTTAGGGTATAGCAAAACCTAAATTACGATAATATTTCGATTTAATATTATAAAATAATATTATAAAATCACCAAAACTGTCTACTTCAATGTAATTTTTTCCATGTATTTGCTTATAAACATATCTATTTTAATTATTTTATCAAAATACATGTAATGTTAAATATCCAAAAAAGTTTTTAGCTCGTTTTATTTTGTCAATTATTTTATATAATTATTTTAAAAATACTATAAAACATCATGCGCAGACGCAGCAGCGTTGTACTTGATACGGCAATTGCCGTAATATACGGCATTCAGGCATCTTAAGCAACAAAAATACGGTATACGGCAGCTATTTGATTACCGTATTAAAATATACGGTAATTGTCTAAAGTAAAAAAAAAATATTTCGTGTAATGGAACACACCAACTTGTGAACCATGAAGGTTAGAGAACAGGAGAACGATCACTACGTACTAAAGCATAGCCCACCTGTCCTTGAAAATTGTAGAATTTATATCGGCGCTGACGTCGGTGAGTAGTG
Organism: Parnassius smintheus behrii; assembly: GCA_036936625.1. Taxonomy (NCBI): domain Eukaryota; kingdom Metazoa; phylum Arthropoda; class Insecta; order Lepidoptera; family Papilionidae; genus Parnassius; species Parnassius smintheus. Next base: position 32,864,520 of record JAUPFT010000004.1, on the reverse strand, counting down.
GCTGCGAAATTAGCTGTTTATGAGTATAAGTAGATGAAGTTAGCTGAATAATGTACAAATTTTCTCCGCGGCATTGGTGAGAAAATTTTCATGCTCAGTAATTTTGTAATTTTTTGACAAAAAAACATTAATAAATGGAGAAATATTTTATTGTGCATGGATTTGCAAGTGGATTAGCATCTGATCGAAAAAATAGACTGAAAATGACTTTTATTGACCGAACTTAGCGATCGCAGCGGCTCACTTATGGTGTCCATATTTCTGGGACACTAATTTCTATGGCGATCATTCTCCTGTTCTCTAACCGGAAACATGGAGATATGGATCGGTAACGGTAATTGTACAAAATTTCAAGTGCCAAACTAAATGATTCGTAAAATCAAAGATAAAAAACAGTACGACCCAAATGCAACAGAATCAGAAGTACTGGAAACTATTCAAAACCTATATGGTGAAGAATAAAATTAGTACATTTATAGTACACACTTATTTATTATGTAAACAACATGTATTTCACGTGTTTTTTTTATTGTAACCTTCTAAACAAATATTTTGTACAATAAGGCATTTTTGTTTGTTTTCCCTAAAAATCCGGCAATTTTGGAGTTAGAAAACGGCAACTCTAAATTTGTCAGGAACAACGCTGAGACGCAGTTCGATTCAGTACGCTCCGGGTAATTCCAACGGCAGGACGTATTACTTTTTCTCACCGACACCGCGCGATCGCGTTGATACACCGATAGTGCTATACTACACCATACTATAACTAGATACCTATAGCACCATCGAGCATTTTAAACGATTCAGACTTTTATAAGCGATATTTTTGGTAGTAAGTAATTTTGAACGAATGAGTGAAGACCGAATGGTGAAGAAAATATATAGAGCGAAAATAAATATTAAAAGGTGTCGAGGTAGACCGAGACTAACTTTCGAGGACCATGTGAGCAAATTGCTCGAAGAGGGGAGGGTCAAGAGTACTCGGATACCTAGACGTGCATGTATGAAGAAGTTAATGAACCTGAAAGAAGCGAAAGAGGTATGTAAGGATCGTGACACTTGGCGATCTGTTCTCTCTGGCTACCCCGTTAGGGATTGTGCGTGACGATAAGTAAGTAAGTAAGTAAGTAATTTTGAAATATGTTTATGATTGTAATATTTAAATATTAAATGATGTAATGGTGCCAAATTTTCATTTCATACATATTTTTTTTTAGAAATGAGTAATTGAACGTACGCAATTCGGATCAAGTAAAAATACAAAATCGCTGGCTTTCACCTTTGACTCCGTGGCGGAGTGACTTGGTAATGATTTGTAGCGCTGAACGCCGCAGGTTCGAATCCCACATGGAACAAAAATTTATATTATCTACAATTAATTGTTCCAGGTCTGGATGTTTGTCCTTGTGAAATTAATGTATTTAAACTGCCCCAACGATATATGTACTTAGGAAAAATTCCTAGTGTGGAGATAACGTTATGATTAAACAAAGACATGCCATCAAAAACATAACTTGTAAAATAACCAAGTCTCGCAATGATGATACGGCCGTGCCGCTGTTTTGGTCTACATGGCGGGGGCACTACCGTGCCCCCAGATATAAAACATATGAGCCGTGCTTGAGTTGAGTAGCTCAAGGGCGTAGTGCTCGCCGTAAATGCGAACAATCCGGGCTCGATCCCTGCTAGTGTTGCCAGGTGTCCTGATTTGCGCGGGACGTCCCGATTTTCAAAGGTCTAGTGACACGTCCCGATTCATCATTGATCGGGACGCCAAATGTCCCGATTTTCACTAACCTTCTTATTCTATACTTTAATCCATAATTTTGACAGCAAAAATGATTATATCTGTTAGCTACTACCACATTAAAATATTTTTACTACAACATTGTCTAACCAGTCGAAAAAAAAACCACAAAAGTTTTAAACAGAATTATATTAAAATGAGTGATTTGAAAAATTTAGGGACTGCAAAAAAAACAAGTAGTTCAAAAATGTTTTAATTTGCCTAAAATGAAAAAAATTCAGTTTTTACGATGTTTGGATGAAAAGTTATTCGTTCATGAGATCAGACTCGAATAATAATTATAAAGCACAAAAGTAAAGTTACAGTCAGAATTTCTCGCATTACTCGCATACTGCGATATTGACAGTTAGCGTTGACCATCTGAGGTACCACGGCTCTCAAAAAAGCACAAAAGGCTACAAAGAAACTTATACTTTGTAGTCATTCTAGTTGTTCGGATATGAAAACCAAATCCCCGATTATTTTTACCTTCCGTCCCGAAATTTTACTTGCTAGACCTGGCAACACTAATCCCCGCCGACACTGATGAAATTGTTAGTTTGATGAATTATGTTTACATTATGAAACAGAATAAAAGTTTATCAAATGTATATTTATAATTAATAAAATATATATTTTATACAATACATATTTTTCAATTAGAACATATACATATTATAACATACGCAATAGGGTGAAAATGTAAAGCCGATTTCAATTTACTAAAAGAATACCTAAAACAATTTCCACATATTAGCCTCCGATTTCTATACACTATATAAGTAAGCCATTATATGGAAATTATTTTTTTATTATTTTATTTCCAACAGTATCAAAGACAGGTATATAATCAACGATCAAAGTGATTCGTAGTCGTCGTTAGGCAACTATTATAGCCTCACGCTCGCCCTGACACGCACACAGCGATAACATTGTAGTGTGCGTCATTATTACGCCGTTCCAAAGCGATCGCGTAGATTTCGACTTGGACATATTTGAATATGCGCTCTTAATCTTTTTGTTTGCCCTATATGTAAGGGACCACATTCACAATTAAGTTTGTTTTATGAAAAAGGATTTTAAGAACTGACCAGTATTATTCGGCGGCTTGTAGAATGTTCTAATTGAAACTCGCTTCAAGATGTAGTCAATCTTGTGTATGAACACCCATGACATACGGTGCTAAAACTCATTATTATTTTATTAATATTATTGTTACGAGCTTGAGGTTCGTGACAATAAAAATTGCCGATAAAATTACCCAAATTGACACTTTAATTTACTTTACACAAATTAAAATTAAAACACTAATAATTAAACACACTAATTCACTTTATTCCGCTCCGCAGCTTCGCTTGTCTCGCCCAAATCCAATACTGCCCCGATCACATCTTGCAGCGCCTATATATACAAATTAGCAATGAAGCATCCGGAATATTCAGGTAAATGCGCGCAAAGCGACGAGTGTTCGAGTGTAGATTTTCTAGAAACTTAGTTCTTCGGATGGCGCTGTCGGTTGAAAGATTTGTGATGTCATTTTCTGCAAAGCTCCACTCGCTCTCGTTCCTGACACTAGATGGCGCTAGTTGACTTATTCACGCAACACTGCCCCCTCCTAAAACATGCTCGTCCCGAGCATTATCGGTCCCATAATAACGCGCCAAGCGATCCACATGGACGATCTTAGGAGTCCCTCTTGCGCCTTTCTGTATCCGGTAGGTCACATCGTTGATCCTGGTTACAATCCGGTACGGGCCGTCCCATTTAGCTTGAAGCTTAGGAGATTTCCGTTTGCTGCGGACTGGATTGTGCAACCACACTAACGAACCTTCGTTGAACCCTTTATTGTTCATTTTGCGGTCGTACCGGGTTTTCATTTTCTCAGACATTTGCTGGCCCGATTGTCTGACGTGCTCATAAATGTCATATTCCTGCAGTAGTTCAATCCACCTCGCAACTTGTCCTTCTGGATTTTTAAACTACAATAGCCATTTTAGTGCAGCATGGTCAGTTCGTAAGTGAAATTTCCGCCCCAGAAGATATTTGCTAAAATGCTGCAATGACTTTACTACTGCTAGCAATTCGCGTCTTGTGACACAATAGTTCCTTTCCGGTTTTGACAATGACTTGATGAAGTACGCTATCACGACCTATTGGTCACCATTCCGTTGAGACAACACACCGCCAGGTCCTATATCACTTGCGTCTGTGTCAACTATAAATTCTTTGCTTGCATCAGGGTATCCCAAAATAGGTGTTTTGCACAGACGGTCCTTGAGCTCCTGGAATGCGATATTGCAATTTTCATCCCAGCAAAAATGTCGCTTCTCCTCGATTAGCTTGTGCAGAGGTTTGGCTATATCTGCAAAGTTCTTCACAAATCGCCGGTAATAGGAGCACAAACCCAAAAATGCTCTAACCTGCGTCTTGTCTTTTGGAACCGGCCAATCTTTAACAGCGGCGATTTTCTCCGGATCCGTACGGATACCTTCTTCCGACACTACATACCCCAAAAAGTTGACTTACCGTTTGAATAGTGAACATTTCTTCGGACTCAACTTGAGGTTGGCATTCTGAATCTTCATGAGCACGCGTTCCAGGTTTTGAAGGTGTTCCTCAAACGTACGGCCCACGATGATGATGTCATCCAAGTAGACCAGACAGGCATCGCCAATTATCCCAGTAAGTACAAGCTCCATCAGCCTTTCATACGTTGCTGGATCATTGCACAACCCAAACGGCATTACTTTGAAATGCCACAGACTCTTTCCCGTCGAGAACGCAGTTTTATTCTTGTCCTTATGGTCAATTTCAACTTGCCAGTAGCAACTTTTTAGATCCAGCGTGCTAAACCATTTTACTCCTGTAAGCATGTCCAGCGTGTCATCAATTCTTGGCAAAAGATAGCTGTCCTTCTTTGTAACGTCGTTCAGACGGCGGTAGTCAACACAAAACCGCATGCTGCCATCCTTCTTCTTTACCAGTACCACGGGTGAACACCATGGACTAGATGAAGGTTCAATAACACCATCATTCACCATTCCCTCAATCATGGTTTCCACTTCCTTTTCACGTGCTATCGGCAATCTTCTTGACCGCTGACGGATAGGCAATTCTTCACCTGTGTTTATTTTGTGTTGAACTAAGCCAGTCTTTCCTATGTCAGCATCGTTTGAAGAGAATACATCGGCATACTTGAGTAACAACTTCTTCGCTTTGACCATTTCATTCGGGGAGAGAACGCTGCGACAGTCTTCTAAAAGTGTGCTCACTCTCGTTTGTGCATCCTTGCTGGGGGTCGCAGTCGATAGATATTGGCACCGACGTAACCAATCCACTTCCTCACAAGTAGCAACCAATGTGCCTTTTTCTATAATCTGTTCCTGGCCACAAAGATTCAGCACACGTACTCCTGATATGTTAGTGGTTCTGACCAAGGTTCAAGCCACTTTCCATGGAAGGTCGTTTTCTAACCTTTCCACGAGTACACAACGATGAGGTTGCCCAGGATTCCGAGGAAGACTAACCGGAACAATAGTTTCCGATCTCGGCGGAAGAACAATCTTCTTAATGCTGTACACGTGCCCTGGTAACGCACCCTCCATAAAAAGTTCCTCCTGTCCACATTTCAAAACACCTTGCTTAACGTCGATCTCACAACAATTATTCCTCATAAAGTCTAGGCCTAGGATGCAGCCGTCCATTATATCAGCCACGATGACATTATGCAGGTAGATCACGTTGCCAACTTCAACTCCATCTCCTTCTCTCCACGGACGGGTATACGCTGACCGGTAGCTGTTACCAAATTAATGCGTTCTCGGTTGTATGCGGAGTCCCCAAGGAACTGACTTATAAGTTGGGAACTAACAACCGTACGAGAAGCTCCAGTGTCTATGGTCAGTTTACACGGCATTCCGGTGACCTCGCCCTTGATGATTAGACTGTTCCCATCATGGGTTTGTGAGATCGAGATCTTTGGGGCTCTTTTAACATCAGCCAGAACCTGCCCCGCAGTTCTGGCTTTAACTCGTTTCCCTGCTGTTGCTGGGTGGTGCTGTTGGCCGCACTACCCTCCTGAAGTCGTTCACCTTCCCTTTGTAGGGTTCGCTTAGGGCAGCTGGATCGAAGGTGGCCCTTTTCCCCACAGCCATAGCACCTAGGGCTGTATCCTTTATTGTGGTCGCGAACCGTAACTGCTGCAACCTCCTTAGCGTGAGGTGAACGATGATCCTGTCGCCGCCAGGCAGTGTCGTTAGCTGCACTACCCTCCTGATATCGTTCACTTTCCCTTTCTGCGGTTCGCTTAGGGCAGCCGGAGCGAAGATGGCCCCTTTCCCCACAGCCATAGCACCTAGGGCTGTATCGTTTGTTGCAGTCGCGAACTGTAGCTGCTGCAACCTCCCTGACGCGATGGGAGCGAAGATCCTGCCGCACGGCTTCCACCTCCAATGCATGGGCCAAGGCGTCCTTAAGCGTCTCGTGGTGCCTGAGCCTCACAGCAGCTCTGACTTCCAGGTCGCGGATGCCGTCGATGAATGTCTGCACCAGGTTCCCTTCAATGAGGTACAGGCCGGTATGCTTTTCGCACTAGCTTCTCCACCTCTAGAGCCCACTGCTGCAGGTTTTCGTTGATGCGCTGCACGCGATCTTTAAGCTGCGCACGAAAGACGTGTTCCAGGTGAGCGTCGCCATATTTAGCTTCCAATGCCTCAAGGAGTTGCTCATAAGTCACTTCCTCACCGAGAGCTTCCAGAACTGTTAAGGCCTGGTCGCGTAGGCCTAGTGTGAGAGCGGTCATGGCCTGACTTTTATTCCAGCCGTTCGCTTTCATAACAGCCTCGAACTGGATTTTGTAGGCTGACCAGGAAGAAGTCCCGTCGAACGGTAGCACCTTGAACCCACGTAGCGAAGGTGCTGAAGCTACTATGGGAGCTGTAGTTCCATCCCCAAGTTTGAATTCATCCAGCGTTTTCTTAACTTGGTTGATTTGGGTCTCAGCTTCCGACAGGCGGTTATCATTTTGAGCAACCTTATCCTTCACCTCCCTTATCTCTTTCCCGAAGGTAGCGTGAAGGTCCTTCATGAGAAGCATCTGTTCTTCCTGGCCGCCCCGCAGCTGCTCTTCCAACCGACGGACCTGTTCCTCCTGTCGGCGAGCCTGCTCTTCCTGTCGGCGAGCCTGCTCCTCCAGCATCACCATCAGAGCACCTAAGTCAGGTGCTGCAGATGTAGGAGCTACCGACGGGCCTGCAGCCGGTGGCTGGCCCTCCGACGTCTGCGACATTGCACCACCAAATCTTCGTTGGTCCGTCTCCTGCTGGCGTTGACTTCGGGTACGGACACCCTCCGTGTCCTCCTTAGGTAAAATCGGCATGATTTTATCCCACTTCTGACACCAATTGTTACAAGCTTGAGGTTCGTGACACCAAAAATTGCCGATAAAATTACCTAAATTAACATTTTAACTTACTTTACACAAATTAAAACTTAAAACACTAATAATTAAACTCCCCTCGCTCTCGTTCCTGACACTAGATGGAGCTAGTTGGCTTATTCACGCAACACTGCCCCCTCATAAGACATGCTCGTCCCGAGCATTATCGGTCCCATAATAACGCGCCAAGCGATCCACATGGACGATCTTAGGAGTCCCTCTTGCGCCTTTCTGTATCCGGTAGGTCACGTCGTTGATCCTGGTTACAATCCGGTACGGGCCGTCCCATTTAGCTTGAAGCTTAGGAGATTTCCCTTTGCTGCGGACTGGATTGTGCAACCACACTAATGAACCTTCGTTGAACCCTTTATTGTTCATTTTGCGGTCGTACCGGGTTTTCATTTTCTCAGACATTTGCTGGCCCGATTGTCTGACGTGCTCATAAATGTCATTCATTTTGTTCCGCAAGTCATTTGCATAATCGGTTATACTGCGTGGGGCATCAGGTGGTATCCCGGTGATCAGGTCTGCAGGCAGCCGTAATTCTCTTCCAAAGTTTGCGAAAGCTGGTGTCACTGCTGTACTTTCGTGAACAGAACTTCGATATGACAACAAAAACGGTTGTATGTGCTTGTCCCAATCTCGTTGCCGATTGTCTACAACTTTTGCTAGGTACCTCTCCAATGTCTGATTAAATCGTTCCACCATTCTATCAGATTGCGGGTGATAAGAAGTCGTTCTTGTTTTATGAGTACCCATAACTCGGCAAGTTTCCTGGAATATTTGAGACTCAAAATTCCTTCCTTGATCGCTGTGAATCTCTAAAGGTACTCCAAAACGACAGAAGACTTCATGAACTAGTTTATCTGCAACTGTTGAAGCTTCTTGATTTGGAATGGCGAAAACTTCTGGCCACTTTGTGAAGTAATCCATCACAACCATGAAATAATTGTTACCGCTTTCACTCTCCGGAAACGGCCCCGCCACGTCAATGGCTATTCTCTCCCATGGTTCACCAACATTGTACAACTTCAATGCACCTCTACTACGAGTCTGAGGTCCCTTTACAGCCGCACAACTTGTACATTTGCGACACCAGTCCTCGACATCGTTTCGACAGTGGACCCAGTAAAACCGTTCTCAGATCTTCAGTAGAGTTCGTTTAACTCCCAGATGGCCTCCGGAACAATCATTATGGTACAGCTGTAGAACATCCGGTACTTTAGCTTTAGGGACAACCATTTGCAAATGACAGATGTCTCCCCTAACATTTTCCCATTTACGGCACAGAACTCCATCCTGAAGCAGCAAGCTTTCCCACTGGGCCCAATAGCTTTTAGTGGTCGAACTCATCGCTGAGTCGTCGCTCCGATTGGGCTTGGGAGCACTGGCCTTCATCCATTTCAGAATCGGCTTGATGTCCGGATCTTCCTGCTGTGCACGTTGTAAGCTGTCCTTCCACTCGTTGCTGAGGTGGTCTGCCCTGAGCATCCTCACGGACACCAGTTCCTTACTCTCTTGCCTAATACAATGTTTGCAATATTCAGGACAAGGTCTTCTTGACAATGCATCTGCGTTGCCATGAGATTTCCCGCTCCGATGTTCGATTTCAAAGTCATATTCCTGCAGTAGTTCAATCCACCTCGCAACTTGTCCTTCTGGATTTTTAAACTGCAATAGCCATTTTAGTGCAGCATGGTCAGTTCGTAAGTGAAATTTCCGCCCCAGAAGATATTTGCTAAAATGATGCAATGACTTTACTACTGCTAGCAATTCGCGTCTTGTGACACAATAGTTCCTTTCCGGTTTTGACAATGACTTGCTGAAGTACGCTATCACGACCTCTTGGTCACCATTCCGTTGAGACAACACACCGCCAGGTCCTATATCACTTGCGTCTGTGTCAACTATAAATTCTTTGCTTGCATCAGGGTATCCCAAAATAGGTGTTTTGCACAGACGGTCCTTGAGCTCCTGGAATGCGATATTGCAATTTTCATCCCAGCAGAAATTTCGCTTCTCCTCGGTTAGCTTGTGCAGAGGTTTGGCTATATCTGCAAAGTTCTCCACAAATCGCCGGTAATAGGAGCACAAACCCAAAAATGCTCTAACCTGCGTCTTGTCTTTTGGAACCGGCCAATCTTTAACAGCGGCGATTTTCTCCGGATCCGTACGGATACCTTCTTCCGACACTACATACCCCAAAAAGTTGACTTGCCGTTTGAATAGTGAACATTTCTTCCGACTCAACTTGAGGTTGGCACTCTGAATCTTCATGAGCACGCGTTCCAGGTTTCGAAGGTGTTCCTCAAACGTACGGCCCACGATGATGATGTCATCCAAGTAGACGAGACAGGCATCGCCAATTAGCCCAGTAAGTACAAGCTCCATCAGCCTTTCATACGTTGCTGGAGCATTGCACAACCCAAACGGCATTACTTTGAAATGCCACTGACCCTTTCCCGTCGAGAACGCAGTTTTCTTCTTGTCCTTATGGTCAATTTCAACTTGCCAGTAGCAACTTTTTAGATCCAGCGTGCTAAACCATTTTACTCCTGTAAGCATGTCCAGCGTGTCATCAATTCTTGGCAAGGGATAGCTGTCCTTCTTTGTAGCGTCGTTCAGACGGCGGTAGTCAACACAAAACCGCATGCTGCAATCCTTCTTCTTTACCAGTACCACGGGTGAACACCATGGACTAGATGAAGGTTCAATAACACCATCCTTCACAATTCCCTCAATCATGGTTTCCACTTCCTTTTCACGTGCTATCGGCAATCTTCTTGGCCGCTGACGGATAGGCAATTCTTCACCTGTGTTTATTTTGTGTTGAACTAAGCCAGTCTTTCCTATGTCAGCATCGTTTGAAGAGAATACATCGGCATACTTGAGTAACAACTTCTTCGCTTTGACCATTTCATTCGGGGAGAGAACGCTGCGACAGTCTTCTAAAAGTGTGCTCACTCTCGTTTGTGCATCCTTGCTGGGGGTGGCTCACTTCCTCACAAGGAGTAACTAATGTGCCTTTTTCTATAATCTGTTCCTGGCCACAAAGTTCAGTACACGTACTCCTGAGATGTTAGTGGTTCTGACCAAGGTTCAAGCCACTTTCCATGGAAGGTCATTTTCTAACCTTTCCACGAGTACACAACGATGAGGTTGCCCAGGATTCCGAGGAAGACTAACCGGAACAATAGTTTCCGATCTCGGCGAAAGAACAATCTTCTTAATGCTGTACACGTTCCCTGGTAAAGCACCTTCCATAAAAAGTTCCTCCTGTCCACATTTCAAAACACCTTGCTTAACGTCGATCTCACAACAATTATTCCTCATAAAATCTAGGCCTAGGATGCAGTCGTCCATTATATCAGCCACAATGACATTATGCAGGTAGATCACGTTGCCAAGCTTCAACTCCATCTCCTTCTCTCCACGGACGGGTATACGCTGACCGGTGGCTGTTACCAAATTAATGCGTTCTCGGTTGTATGCGGAGTCCCCAAGGAACTGACTTATAAGTTGGGAACTAACAACCGTACGAGAGGCTCCAGTGTCTGCTCAGTTTACATGGCATTCCGTTGACCTCGCCCTTGATGATTAGACTTTTCCCATCATGGGTTTGTGAGATCGAGATCCTTGGGGCTCTTTTAACATCAGCCAGCACCCGCCCCGCAGTTCTGGCTTTTACTCGTTTCCCTGCTGCTGCTGGGCGGTACTGTTGGCCGCACTACCCTCCTGAGATCGTTCACCTTCCCTTTCTAGGGTTCGCTTAGGGCAGCTGGATCGAAGATGGCCCTTTTCCCCACAGCCATAGCACCTAGGGCTGTATCGTTTGTTGCGGTCGCGAACTGTAGCTGCTGCAACCTCCCTGACGCGATGGGAACGATGATCCTGCCGCACGGCTTCCACCTCCAGTGCATGGGCCAAGGCGTCCTTAAGCGTCTCGTGATGCCCGAGCTTCACAGCAGCTCTGACTTCCAAGTCGTGGATGCCGTCGATGAATGTCTGCACCAGGTTCCCTTCAATGAGCGCAGGTACAGACCGGTATGCTTTTCGCACCAGCTTCTCCACCTCTAGAGCCCACTGCTGCAGGTTTTCGTTGATGCGCTGCACGCGATCTTTAAGCTGCGCACGAAAGACGTGTTCCAGGTGAGCGTCGCCATATCTCGCCTCCAATGCCTCAAAGAGTTGCTCATAAGTCACTTCCTCACCGAGAGCTGCCAGAACTGTTAAGGCCTGGTCGCGTAGGCCTAGTGTGATAGCGGTCATGGCCTGACTTTTATTCCAGCCGTTCGCTTTCATAACAGCCTCGAACTGGATTTTGTAGGCTGTACCAGGAAGAAGTCCCGTCGAACGGTGGTACCTTGAACCCACGTAGCGAAAGTGCTGAAGCTACTACGAGAGCTGTAGTTCCATCCCCAAGTTTGAGTTTATCCAGCGTTTTCTTAACTTTGTTGATTTGGGTCTCAGCTTCCGACAGGCAGTTATCATGTTGAGCAACCTTATCCTTCACCTCCCTTATCTCTTTCCCGAAGTTAGCGTGAAGGTCCTTCATGAGAAGCATCTGTTCTTCCTGGCCGCCCCGCAGCTGCTCTTACAACCGACGGACCTGCTCCTCCTGTCGGCGAGCCTGTTCCTCCTGTCGGCGAGCCTGTTCCTCCTGTCGGCGAGTCTGTTCCTCCTGTCGGCGGGTCTGTTCCTCCTGCTGCTCTTTCAACAGACGGGCCTGTTCCTCTCGTCCGCGCTGCAGCTGCTCCTGTAGCATCGCCATCAGAGCACCTAAGTCAGGTGCTGCAGGTGTAGGAGCTACTGACGGGTCCGCAGCCTCCGGTGCTGGCAGTTGGCCCTCCGACGTCTGCGGCGTTGCACCACCAAATCTCCTCTGGTCCGTCTCATGCTGGCGTTGGCTGCGGGTACGGACACCCTCCGTTTCCTCCTTCGGTAAAATCGGCATGATTTTATCCCACTTCTAACACCAATTGTTACGAGCTTGAGGTTCGTGACCATAAAAATTGCCGATAAAATTATCTAAATTTACACTTTAATTTACTTTACACAAATTAAAGTTAAAAACACTAATAATTAAACACACTAATTCACTTTATTCCGCTCCGAAGCTTCGCTCGTCTCGCCAAATCAACAGTGACCCGATCGCATCTTGCAGCGCCTATATATACAAATTAGCAATGAAGCATCCGGAATATTCAAGTAAATGCGCGCAAAGCGACGAGTATTCGAGTGTAGATTTTCTAGAAACTTAGTTCTTCGGATGGCGCTGTCGGTTGAAAGATTTGTGATGTCATTTTCTGCAAAGCTCCCCTCGCTCTCGTTTCTGACACTAGATGGCGCTAGTTGGCTTATTCTTGCAACAATATATATATATATATATATATATATATATATATATATATATATATATATATATTGTTACGGCCTCTAGTTACCCGGGCAAAGGTCGTGGAACTCGGGCCCATCAGGAGTTCCACTCGACGAGCAACAGGAGGTCGGCCTAAATGGCTTGTGGAATATTACACGTTAGCGGTAAAAAGGGGACCAAACAAAAACTTACCTATTTCGTCGAAGTAGGGTCTACCTTAGGAAGATTCAGGTGTAAGTGTGGGTGTGCTTGACTGTGTTGTGGTGGGATTGTGTTAAATTATGTAACCTGACTTCCTGCTGGTTGCAGAACCGCCGACCCCAAGGCTTCACCTCTATTCTTTATATCGAAGTGGCAGTCCGTCACAAAAATTTAAGAATCTAGTAAATTACACTCGTTTCTCACTTGTTAATTGGAGACAAGCCAATTGTCATTAGGTTAATCCAATAAAGTCCAACAAGATTTAACCGAACGCGCGTCACATACAAACTCGACCTTTGTGAAAAAAGCAATATCACCGGACCGCGCGGCAAACTACTCAGGTTCGCGAAGTATATACGTTAAGGCAGAGGTGCGACTAAACTATTAACACAACGGGCAACTACCCAGATCCACGCTCTGCGATAAGTGAAGCGCAAAACCCGACGCCGGCGCAGCCGGGCGCCGCACCAGCCTGCACCCCCCCGCGCCTCCGCCGTCAGGCGCGCCTCCCGCTCGACCCGAGCGCCGACTCAGGCCTAAACAAGCCCCCGTCCCGGACATGAGGATCTAGGTCCGCGAGTAAATTGGCAAACGGGATAGGGTAGAGACGGCACGTTGCAAAACCGAATCTCCAACCAAAACCTCGGCCACCCTAGGGATCCCATCCGGTCCATACGACAACTTGACAATGCGCCCACGGCGCCAATACAAGGGCGAGGCGTTAGGTTCTTTAACTAACACGAGGTCTCCAACCCGAGGGGGGTCCGTCTTGTCAGACCACTTAACGCGCTGCTGCAAAAGATGTAGGTACTCCAGAGACCATCGGTGCCAAAAGCTCTGAGTTATTTGTTGCAGCATGTCAAATCTGCTCAGCCGCGAAGAGACTATTTCCCGGAAGGGGTACTCGGGCAGGGCGTTAAGCGGCTGGCCTATCAGGAAGTGGCCAGGGGTTAGAACCTCTAAATCATTCGGATCGGACGAGAGGGGACAGAGGGGCCGAGAGTTGAGGACTGCTTCAATTTTACAGAATACGGTGGCAAGCTCTTCAAATGTCAAAATAGTTTCGCCAATAACGCGACGGAGATGCGTCTTTGCAACCTTCACCACCACCTCAAAAATACCGCCCCAGTGTGGGCAAGCCGGAGGGTCGAATTTCCACTGGATGCCCTTCTTGGACATCGCAGTAGTTAAATAGGTCCTGTTGCTAGACAGAAATTCAACGACCTCCTTCAAATACCTATCAGTACCCTTATAATTAGTTCCGCAATCCGACCGGATCAGGTCCGGTAAACCGCGACGCGATACGAAGCGACCCAGTGTGGACAAAAAGGCCTCCGTGCTAAGGGCACTTACAAGTTCTAAGTGAACAGCCTTAGTGGAGAGGCACACGAAAACGCACAGATAGGCCTTATGAGCACGCGCGTTACGAAGGTTAGAGGACTTGACGAGGAAGGGGCCAGCGAAGTCAGTTCCGACTCCCGCGAATGGTCGGATGGCTCTGACGCGGTCGGGTGGTAAGTCGCCCATCATCGGCTGTGATATGGGCGCCTTCAACTTATAACAAGATATGCACTTAAAGATGACGCTCCGAATGGTGCGTCGACCCGCCAAAATCCAAAACTCCCGCTGCAAAATGGCCGAAAGAGCGTTGCACCCAGCGTGGGCATTCTGAACATGGTAGTGAGTTACCAGCAACCGAACCAAGGCGCCGTCCTTGGGGAGCAGTAGAGGGTGTCGAGCCTCGTACGGCAGTTGAGAATTTTTCAAACGTCCGCCCACGCGAAGCATCCCCGAGTCATCCAGGAAGAGGTTCAGGCGGGCCAGCGCACCCTTGACAACTAAGCCCCGCTTCAAGGTATCAATCACGAGCTCGAAATGCTCCGCTTGGATCATACGGGTCCAATGCATCAAGGCTTCGCGCCGCTCGCTAGGGGACAAGGCGGAATCCGATATTCGGTTAGATGGGTCTCTCGAGTTGCGGACAAATCGACGCAACCAAGCCGTTACTCCCAAGAGCTTGTCGAGAGAGCTGTACCGTTCTAGTAAGGAGAGGTCACGAGTGGGCTTATCCTTGACCACTCCTACTCGGGCTCGTAGGCCAGGCAATTCAATTGGTTCAGAGTATTTGTTCTGGGGCCAGAACGCCTGAGACTCAGCTAACCAGCCGGGCCCCCACCACAGCGGGTGATCAACCAAGTAGGAGGCTTCACAGCCACGAGAAGCACAGTCTGCTGGATTCAACTCCCCTGGGACATGTCTCCACGTTAGACAAGTGACAGAATTCTGGATTTGGGACACGCGGTTCGACACGAAGACCTCAAGATTGTGAGGTGCCGCTCGGAGCCAACAAAGTACTATCTCACTGTCCGACCAAGCGTAGACGTCCGTAATGTCGATTACCGACTTCAAGGAGGAGTGAACGTGGTTGAGCAGTCGCGTGAGAAGAGCAGCTCCAGACAGTTCCAACTTAGGGATAGTTAAGCGGGACCTAATGGGAGCCACTTTGCTCTTAGCAAGTACGAGATGGACGGAAGTATGGCCAGAAGAGCTCACCGTCCGCAAATATACAACAGCAGCGTAACCCTTCTCAGAGGCGTCGCAAAATCCGTGCAGGGTAACCCTGCATTTCCCTGGAGGGAGGAAGCACCTTGACATGGAGACCCGGTCGATGTCTGGAAGGGAGGACACAATTGAGAGCCACTCTCGCAAGAGAGCACCGCTTATAGGGTCGTCCCAACCCAACCCGGATATCCAGAGTTTTTGAAGGAAACACTTAGCCAAAAAGATGACCGGAGTAATCCAACCATTAGGATCGAAGGTGCGAGCTACAGTTGACAACACAGAGCGCTTGGTCCATGATTTAGGGGGGGGATCGATCTTGACTCGATACGTGAAGGTATCCTGAACAGGCTGATATTGAATGCCAAGCACAGTCAACAAATTAGGATTGTCAGGGTGCTCGAATAGATGAGGGTCTTGTTGATCCTCTCCTGGGAGGTCCTTCAAAATATGAGGGGAGTTCGACAACCATTTGCGCAGCTCATAACCTCCCGACTTCAGGATGGCAATCAATTCGTCTCGCAATGCGAGGGCCTCCTCGACGGTGGAGGCACCCGTACAAATATCGTCCATGTAGACCGAGGTCTCCAAAATAGAAGCCCCCCGAGCGTATCTTAGGCGCTCTCTCTCAGCTAGTTCGAGGAGGGTTCGCATGGCGACATACGGGCTGGATCGGAGTCCATAGGTGGTGGTGTTCAACTCGAACACTTGTATCGGATCGCTGGGCTTCTCGCGCCACAGGATCAGCTGATATCGACGGTCATCACGGTGGACCACTGATTGTCGAAACATCATCCGAATGTCGGCTACAAAAACAACTTGATGCCGACGGAAGTGGGTCAAAATGTCGGATATGTCCCTGATCAATTTAGGACCAGAGTGGAGACACTGGTTCAGGGACACCCCATTGGACGAGGGGGCGGAGCCGTCGAAAACCACCCGAATCTTACTCCCAGGGGACTTCAAAACCGCGTGGTGGGGGAGGAAGTAGTGTTCATGTGATCGCCAGTCGAAATGAGAAGGTGACATGTGACCCAGCTCTTGATATTCGCGCATGAACTCGACATACTTGTCGCGAAAGGCTGTGTCGCGACGCATACGGCGCTCCATAGAAAGCAACCTCTTTTCGGCCATGGTCCGAGATTGGCCCAAAGGAGGCCGTGAGTCAAGAAAGGGTAAGCGGGTGACAAAGCGACCGTCGACACGGCGGCCGGTATTGTTCTGGTAGAACAACTCGCACTCACGGTCCAGAGGGTTGACTCGAGGCGCGTGTGGCGGCTCCTCAATTTCCCAGAACCGCTGGACGACGTCCGAAAGAGACACGCCCGCCACTGGGAGCGGGTCGGCTGCCTGATGCGGTGGAGACCACAGAACCGGTCCAAAGAAACTGTGCCCAAATACAGTGGACACGGCTGACAAGCCATCGGGCTGTAGGGCTCGTATCTCGCCTAACAGGATGAACCCCAGCACGTCGGCCCCCAGCAACAAATCTATCGGCCCAGGTTGGGACCATTGAGGGTCTGCCGGTCTCAAGCCAGACGTACAACAAACCGCGCTATCATTTATACGGGCATTAGGGAGAAAGCCTACAATATCATCGAGGACATTTACCTTAACTAAGATGTGGAGGTGTTCGCTTGCAGGACCAAACACCAGCCTTGCTTGTCCCCTAGGAGCAGGAGGCTCTGCACCTCCAATACCTACCATTGGACATGATTTGGAGCTCCAGGGGAGCCCTAGTCTTCCCACTAACCGAGTGGAGGCCACACAGCGTTGTGAACCTGAATCCAATAGAGCGCGAACAGTTAAGCAGTCGCCACTCGGGTTGTACACCTTCACGGCGGCCGTCGGCAATAGAACAGTTTGACAGGTGGACTGCGGACGGCTTAAAGGATCAGTGAAGGCGGCCGTGGTGGGAGCTAGGGCGGCAGTTTCCTAGCAGGAGCTGCCTTCGTCGGACCGGCACTCAAGCCGGGGGTCCGGAAAGCGGAATTCCGGCGGCATCTCAATGACCCGTGGATGAAAATCGCAGAACGGGCCGACCTGGGGGGCTTCTGGGAACCTTGGCCTGGAGGCCCTGGACAGCTTCGAGGTCTCAGGGAGCCCGTAGTAGCGGGACCGACCAAAGGGGGGGGGGGTGGTACTCCAGTCGCGGCCTCTCTGCTAATGGGGGTGAGAAGGATCTCGCTGATCGCTGAGTGGCCGCGAAGTCCCTCTCGACCCTCCGAGGGGGGGTGACGAACCCCCCGCCCCTGGGGGAACGACCCCCCGACTGGTCGTGAGGGGAACCCCCTCCGAACCCAGGGGCAGGGTCGTCGGTAGGAGAGCGACGAGCGTCACCTGTCAGAGGGGGTGGCTGGGCGCCCCCGCCCGTGGGGGATGAGGGCCCAGCCGAGCCCCGGGATAAAGAGCCGTTCGCGCCCAGGCACAAAACGGCGTGGTGCTTGCCCTGGCAGTGCGGACAGGGCCGCTGGTGCGGGCAGTCTCGTTGGAGGTGCCGTTCTAAACATGAATAGCACCAGCGGCGCTCCCTGGCGATGGTTCGTCTCGCTGAGGCAGGCTTGCCTAATAATTTAGGGCACGACGTCACCTGGTGTTCTGCTGCTCTACAATAGGAGCAGGGGGGCTCCTTCCTGGCCACTAGGCCACTATAAGATGATAGGAGGGGGCGCCCTCCCGCAGGAGCACCACTAGGTCTGAGGGGGGTTGCCAACAACTTGGCCGGGGGGTTTCGCCTTTCCCTGGTCACGGTTCGGTTAGCAGTCCGCAGATCTCCGGCGGTGCCCGCTGCGTTTTCAATCTGCCGGCACTGCTCCTCCAAGAACCGCAGCAGATCCCTGAAGGGAGGAATATAGGAGGCGCCGTCTCCGCCGTACCTCTCCTCAAAATGGAGTCGAAGATCGAGAGGTAGGCGGGACAGCACAATATGGAGCAACAAAAAGGACCATTCGTCCACCGGCAAATCCAGCCGTCTCAACGAGTTGCAGGCCACCAAGACCGGATTTACGACGTCCGGTCGTAGTCGGGCCCGGTCCTTTAGCAACGGGAGGTTTAACAGAAGTTTGACGTGCTCGTCCGCAATTCGCCGTACGTTGGCATACCTTCCGGCAAGGAGGTCCCGAGCGTTCAGGTAGGCGTCGTCCGACACCTTCAAATGGCCGACGACGCCCAAGGCCTCCCCCTCTAATGAGGCCAGGAGATACGCCATCTTCTGGCTTGGTGTTAAATCCCTCCGGGCATCCACTAGGCTGTCAAAAAGTCCCACAAATGTTAACCACTCGGAGAGGACCCCGGAGAACCTTGGCAGGTCCAGAGTGGGAAGTCGTCCCAACAGCTCCGGGTGAGTGGGCTGCTTCCGAGGGGACTCGAGCAGGACACCCAGCCGAGCTTCACGCGCGTCACTAGCCTGCTTGGCCCCTGCCTCAATCAGATCATCCGTGAGAGCAAAAAATTGCTCATAGTCGGAAAGACAGGAGTCTAGGACTCCCTGTTCCGCTCCCGAAGCCATAATCTCGGAGCATGCCTCCTCCACTACGGCCCTTCGGGCCGTGACTTGCTCGAGCCGCTTCTCCAAGCTATGGATTCTATCGGGTCTCCCTATCAAGCTGTGAGCATTCGCAGCCCAGCGCAGTTCCGCTTGTAAGCGAAGCGTCGGTGACCGGTGTGAAGGCATCATTACAAGGTACGATTATCACCGAATTAAACTTAGTACAAATTACTTTACACAATTAGTTTAATTATCACAATAAAAATAATACAATACAAAATACTATTTATCCAATCAGTAAATTATACTACGCAATTAATTTAATTCAAACAAATTACTATTCCACGAGTAATAACTACAGTCGGTTTACGAGACAACGCTGATTGATAATTATTACATATACAATATTTGCAATTGCCACGCTTATGTAGCAACGGTAATTATAAACCCTACTCGACGCGTGTACCTAAACCTAAGGTAAATACCTAAACAGTCCGCTTACGCCCGGCCGCGGGCGTGGCACAATTCTACCTACCACTAACAAAGTAAGCGACCGAATAAAGTAAATAAAACTCAAAAAATACGGTTACTACACGGTTCTATACACCGATCCTATCCGCTAACAAATAACACGCGAACAAACAAAATTATTAATACGTATTGCAACAAACGTTACGTATTGAGCTGGGAGTGGTTTCAAAACCCATCAGGAAAACCACGCCCTGCTACCAAATGTTACGGCCTCTAGTTACCCGGGCAAAGGTCGTGGAACTCGGGCCCATCAGGAGTTCCACTCGACGAGCAACAGGAGGTCGGCCTAAATGGCTTGTGGAATATTACACGTTAGCGGTAAAAAGGGGACCAAACAAAAACTTACCTATTTCTTCGAAGTAGGGTCTACCTTAGGAAGATTCAGGTGTAAGTGTGGGTGTGCTTGACTGTGTTGTGGTGGGATTGTGTTAAATTATGTAACCTGACTTCCTGCTGGTTGCAGAACCGCCGACCCCAAGGCTTCACCTCTATTCTTTATATCGAAGTGGCAGTCCGTCACAAAAATTTAAGAATCTAGTAAATTACACTCGTTTCTCACTTGTTAATTGGAGACAAGCCAATTGTCATTAGGTTAATCCAATAAAGTCCAACAAGATTTAACCGAAAGCGCGTCACATACAAACTCGACCTTTGTGAAAAAAGCAATATCACCGGACCGCGCGGCAAACTACTCAGGTTCGCGAAGTATATACGTTAAGGCAGAGGTGCGACTAAACTATTAACACAACGGGCAACTACCCAGATCCACGCTCTGCGATAAGTGAAGCGCAAAACCCGACGCCGGCGCAGCCGGGCGCCGCACCAGCCTGCACCCCCCCGCGCCTCCGCCGTCAGGCGCGCCTCCCGCTCGACCCGAGCGCCGACTCAGGCCTAAACATATATATATATATATATATATATATATATATATATATATATATATATATATATATATATATATATATATATAAAACATATAACATTCATACGCCTGTCACCCAGAGGGGTAGGCAGAGACTACAGACTTCCATTTAGCACGATCCTGACATACCTTTCTCGCCTCTTCCACATTCATATACCTACGCATACATGCTCGTCGGTTAAGGGTACTCTTAATTTGGCCCATTTTTAGTATATCGCCAATTTGGTCGACAAACTTCCGCCTAGGACGTCCCTTTCAGACTCTTCCATTCACTTCTGCAACATATATTTGCTTTGTCAGTCTTTCCGCATTCATTCTTTCTACATGACCAAACCACCGAAGCATTCCTTTCTTAATCCTGGTCACCGCATCATCTTGCAATATTATATATATATATATATATATATATATATATATATATATATATATATATATATATATATATATATATATATATAATATAATGCCTTTAATATTCGAAATGAATGTATTGTATCATTATATATATTAATGCATATCAAAAAGAAACTGTTAATTGCGTAGGATGTATTATATTTTGATGATTTTGTATACGCTGACCGGTGGCTGTTACCAAATTAATGCGTTCTCGGTTGTATGCGGAGTCCCCAAGGAACTGACTTATAAATTGGGAACTAACAACCGTACGAGAGGCTCCAGTGTCTGGTCAGTTTACACGGCATTCCGTTGACCTCGCCCTTGATGATTAGACTTTTCCCATCTTGGGTTTGTGAGATCGAGATCCTTGGGGCTCTTTTAACATCAGCCAGCACCCGCCCCGCAGTTCTGGCTTTTACTCGTTTCCCTGCTGCTGCTGGGCGGTACTGTTGGCCGCACTACCCTCCTGAGATCGTTCACATTCCCTTTCTAGGGTTCGCTTAGGGCAGCTGGATCGAAGATGGCCCTTTTCCCCACAGCCATAGCACCTAGGGCTGTATCGTTTGTTGCGGTCGCGAACTGTAGCTGCTGCAACCTCCCTGACGCGATGGGAACGATGATCCTGCCGCACGGCTTCCACCTCCAGTGCATGGGCCAAGGCGTCCTTAAGCGTCTCGTGATGCCCGAGCCTCACAGCAGCTCTGACTTCCAAGTCGCGGATGCCGTCGATGAATGTCTGCACCAGGTTCCCTTCAATGAGCGCAGGTACAGACCGGTATGCTTTTCGCACCAGCTTCTCCACCTCTAGAGCCCACTGCTGCAGGCTTTCGTTGATGCGCTGCACGCGATCTTTAAGCTGCGCACGAAAGACGTGTTCCAGGTGAGCGTCGCCATATCTCGCCTCCAATGCCTCAAGGAGTTGCTCATAAGTCACTTCCTCACCGAGAGCTGCCAGAACTGTTAAGGCCTGGTCGCGTAGGCCTAGTGTGATAGCGGTCATGGCCTGACTTTTATTCCAGCCGTTCGCTTTCATAACAGCCTCGAACTGGATTTTGTAGGCTGTACCAGGAAGAAGTCCCGTCGAACGGTGGTACCTTGAACCCACGTAGCGAAGGTGCTGAAGCTACTACGAGAGCTGTAGTTCCATCCCCAAGTTTGAGTTTATCCAGCGTTTTCTTAACTTTGTTGATTTGGGTCTCAGCTTCCGACAGGCGGTTATTATGTTGAGCAACCTTATCCTTCACCTCCCTTATCTCTTTCCCGAAGTTAGCGTGAAGGTCCTTCATGAGAAGCATCTGTTCTTCCTGGCCGCCCCGCAGCTGCTTTTACAACAGACGGGCCTGTTCCTCTCGTCCGCGCTGCAGCTGCTCCTGTAGCATCGCCATCAGAGCACCTAAGTCAGGTGCTGCAGGTGTAGGAGCTACTGACGGGTCCGTAGCCTCCGGTGCTGGCAGTTGGCCCTCCGACGTCTGCGGCGTTGCACCACCAAATCTCCTCTGGTCCGTCTCATGCTGGCGTTGGCTGCGGGTACGGACACCCTCCGTTTCCTCCTTCGGTAAAATCGGCATGATTTTATCCCACTTCTAACACCAATTGTTACGAGCTTGAGGTTCGTGACAATAAATATTGCCGATAAAATTATCTAAATTTACACTTTAATTTACTTTACACAAATTAAAGTTAAAAACACTAATAATTAAACACACTAATTCACTTTATTCCGCTCCGAAGCTTCGCTCGTCTCGCCAAATCAACAGTGCCCCGATCGCATCTTGCAGCGCCTATATATACAAATTAGCAATGAAGCATCCGGAATATTCAAGTAAATGCGCGCAAAGCGACGAGTATTCGAGTGTAGATTTTCTAGAAACTTAGTTCTTCGGATGGCGCTGTCGGTTGAAAGATTTGTGATGTCATTTTCCGCAAAGCTCCCCTCGCTCTCGTTTCTGACACTAGATGGCGCTAGTTGGCTTATTCACGCAACAATATATATATATATATATATATGTATATAATATTGTCACAAAATGAGTGAGGATAACCGCGAAATATAATAATATATCTGACGAAATGAGTTTGAAATTGATGCTATCGGTAATACCAGTGGAGAAATATATGAGGCCATAAAACGATTCTTAGAATAACTATTTTATTTCTTTTCAGAATGGTGGTGTTGTAGCTATTATCGAATGGGCTCGCTATTTTTTGGATTGCAAATGCTAAAACGTAAAATTGATATATTCTCAAAAAAATGGCGATTTATGCAAAGAATAAAATTTCCTCTCGTTTGGTCGGATCTACTCTTAGCGTTAATACAGAGACGTACTCATTTAAACATTTCACGGGATTTTGCGTTTTGTAACTACTCAAATTATGTAAATAATTTTTGTACTTGAGTAATCTCTAACCAGGTAGCTGATTCCGTACATAATATTCATTGTATTTTCAATATGCAAAGCTCTTGACGCCTTTGAAAAAGTAAATTTATTATTTAGAACTTAGCTTCATGTTAAAATAGTCCCGCTGGGTTTCTTGCTGGTTCTTCCCAGGACAGAAGTGTTTTTGTTTAAGTGTAGTAAATGAAAAAGTAACTTTCAATAAGTATTATTTACGATCTATATTGAATAAAAAAGTTTCTATTTCTGTTCATAAACATCGAATTTAATACGATTTATCTAACGTATTTTTTCACAACAAAGGTAATAAATAACAAAACATTCGGTAATTTGAAGTACCAACTTATTTTTAAAATTAATCTTGACTGAGTTCTTGTCTCTGAATTTACAACCAGAGGTAGATTAAATATTGACAGCAGCCCGTCGCACTATGGGCGAAACGGACGAAACGACATGTTCCATCTCAAAAATGTTTCAGACAAAAATCGTGTCACTGAAACCATTTTGATTGTTTTATATTTTTAGAAAATACAGCTCTCTCTCTCTCTAGATCTGATAATAGTAATAAAATAATAATGAGTTTTAGCACCGTATGTCATGGGTGTCATACACAAGATTGACTACATCTTGAAGCGAGCTTCAATTAGAACATTCTACAAGACGCCGAATAATATAAGTCAGTTAAAATTAAAACCTCAAAATCAGTTAAGCTTAAAATCCGTCAAGTATCATATTCCTCTACATGATGTGGGATTATACAAGCTTAATTGTGAATGTGGTCTCTTACATATAGGGCAAACAAAAAGATTAATTAGAACCCACGAAAAAAATAGCTGAAGTTAAGCATCAAATTTCCAGGAAGTCCGCAGTTTGTGATCATATCCTAGACGGCCCCAACCAGATAGACATACATCAGATTTGATGGACTGCAAACCCTCGCGAAAGAACCTTAATTCCTACCAAGGATGATATGTGCGCCAAGATTGCTATATATATATATATATATATATATATATATATACAACTATTGTACAAAGTGCCGTTACAGCCTATTAAAGTCCACCGCGGCAATCTTTAGGGGAGACCTATGTTCACATAGGTCTCACATAGATAAGGATTGCCTCGCTATGCAAGCATATAGTTGCCCCACTTGGCAAGCGTGTTCGCAACCGCAGTTTTTTTTATATTCAATCGTTATTACAAAGATGCCGCTGCCAATTTCCTGATTTGCTTCCCTTTGTCGCCTCTTACGACACTCATGGGATGATATGGGATAGTGGTTAATCTAACACCGCCACTACATTTTTTTTTTATAGAAGAGGGGGCAAACGAGCAAGCGGCTCACCTGATGTTAAGTGACTACCGCCGCCCATGATCAACCGCAACACCAAGAGAATTGCGGGTGCGTTGCCGGCCCTTTAGAAAGGAGTAAGCTCTTTTCTTGAAGGTCCCCAGGTCGTATCGCTCCGGAAAAATCGCCGGTGGTAAACTATTCCACAGAGAGGTTGTACGTGGAAAAAAACTCCTTGTGAAACGTACAGTGGTGGACCGCCAAGCATCCAGATGGTGTGGATGGTATCGGGACGTTTGCCGTGTAGTGCGTTCACGAAATTTGGCGGCTGGGATTAATCCGAACAATTCCTCAGAGCACTCCCCGTGATAGATGCGATAAAATACGCAAAGAGATGCAACATCTCTTCGCAGCGCCAGTGAATCGAGCCGATCGGAAAGCACTCGGTCGTCGACGATTCGAGCCGCTCTGCGCTGGATGCGGTCAAGTGGAAGGAGCTGGTACTGGGGAGCCCCAGCCCAGAGATGGGAACAGTACTCCATGTGCGGCAGAACCTGCGCCTTGTAAAGTTGCAGGCGGTGTGCCGACCGAATATTACATAGATGTAATATTCCCAAATTAAGGACACGTGATAGTAAGATCTATGAGACTAACGCAATAATATAGAGGGTCTCTAAATGCATAAGCATTATAATAGCAGAGTTGCGGTCATCCCAAATCTTCAGCCGGGCTTACACGCTTTCCAAGGTTCATCAAGCGTCCATAAAGACAAGCGTGTAAACAAGGGTACTTAACTTAGCTTAGGGGAATTTGGAGAAGCTTATCACCGTTCCGGTCTTGTGGTTTTTGAACACAGATCAAAGGGCACTTCCGATGAATTCACACGTTGGTGTGCGTTAAGCGTTTGGTATCTCGCGGCGAATATACGATTTTCTCTGTTGCGTATTCTCGATCGTAAAAGAAGTGGCTGGTCGAACCAGGAAACTATTTCTTTTCTGGAATATAACTAGAGTGAACCATGCATGTGGAGTCCCGATTATGTCAACCATAAAGATGAAAGAAAGTGGCAGATGTCTGGAGTTGTCTTGAAAAAACCTAAGAAAAGAAAGAATAATGACGACTTTTGGTAATCATTAAAACAACCGCAATTGCCGAAAAATTTGATGAAGAGGCACACTGACGCATTAATAACTCACAAGCATGTCAATGATTACCCAAAATGCGCGTAGCATTTATTTAGCCTCGGGACTTGTAGAAGTTTGCCGAGACTTGGCAAGCGTTACCCGCTTTACCTATTAAGCATTAAATACGAGCATCTAGACTGATGACCAGCGCCTATATTGTGCTTCTGGTTACTAAGGTCGTAAACTCATATAAATTGCATATTTTGTTTATCCAGCATACAACATTTTCGTCTTGAGAGACTTACGGCCTGCAGTGACTTATGTTACTTAGAGTGCTGTTCTGTTATTTGTGGATACTGCATATGTTATGGACTGAGTGACTAATTAGGGCACTATTTATTATGCCCGGGCAATATGAATAATGAAATTCAAATCTGGCTATGTAATTAATACTGATTTAAACTTCATTTTTATCACATTGTCTGGTCCTTGGGCAACTGTTGGGCAATTTGATATAACCTTTTTTTAACATGGGGAAATGCCTACGCATACCCGCATCGCGGGGGCAAGGACGGGTTATGTCGGACTTGCACCGACTAAAACCCCATGGTGTTCCATCTTCGTCACATATTGGCAGGACCACATATGTTTTGTTTTTTTTTTCTTAAATAATATTGTCTGTGGTTCCTATAAACATCGTAAAATCTTACGGTACATCGCGAAAAATGTGTGATATTTTATATTTCAATTTATGGTAAGTAACGCAGCAATTCATTTAATAACAGTTTCGTATTGAAAAAATATTTAAAGCAATATAATCACCATATTAAGTTTTTGCAAATTTATCCCTTTAAAATAAACAAAACGCGCGTTACGTCAGTTCGTTCCCAAAGAAACGGACAATGTAGCCAGAGATGCGTCACCTTTTTTGGGCCGGTTCGCATGCATCGAATAAAAATAAAGTTCTTATATAATATTGCAAATAAAGTTTTATCTTTTGAATAAGTACGTACTTATTCGGTTACGTTATCACTCGAATCTTTACGTGTGTTATAAATTAATGCTTTTTGTTGTGTAATGAATAAAGTACTTTATAACAATAGATGATTTTTCTTCTACAGCGATCTTTTACATAACTTTTTTATTATAGTAAATAAATTTATATCATACCAATCTATTTGGATATATATATATATATATATATATATATATATATATATATATAGATTTCCGCGAATTATATCAATCATTATAAAAAATAATATAAGATCATTAAAAATAAAGAAATTACTAAATGTAATATATATAATAAGTACCTATATAAAATGTGTGCGCGTGTGCGCGCACATGCGCACACGCGCACACGCGCGCACGCGCACACACACACACACACACACACACACACACACACACACACACACACACACACACACACACACACACACACACACACACACACACACACACACACACACACACACACACACACACACACACACACACACACACACACACACACACACACACACACACACACACACACACACACACACACACACACACACACACACACACACACACACACACACACACACACACACACACACACACACACACACACACACACACACACACACACACACACACACACACACACACACACACACACACACACACACACACACACACACACACACACACACACACACACACACACACACACACACACACACACACACACACACACACACACACACACACACACACACACACACACACACACACACACACACACACACACACACACACACACACACACACACACACACACACACACACACACACACACACACACACACACACACACACACACACACACACACACACACACACACACACACACACACACACACACACACACACACACACACACACACACACACACACACACACACACACACACACACACACACACACACACACACACACACACACACACACACACACACACACACACACACACACACACACACACACACACACACACACACACACACACACACACACACACACACACACACACACACACACACACACACACACACACACACACACACACACACACACACACACACACACACACACACACACACACACACACACACACACACACACACACACACACACACACACACACACACACACACACACACACACACACACACACACACACACACACACACACACACACACACACACACACACACACACACACACACACACACACACACACACACACACACACACACACACACACACACACACACACACACACACACACACACACACACACACACACACACACACACACACACACACACACACACACACACACACACACACACACACACACACACACACACACACACACACACACACACACACACACACACACACACACACACACACACACACACACACACACACACACACACACACACACACACACACACACACACACACACACACACACACACACACACACACACACACACACACACACACACACACACACACACACACACACACACACACACACACACACACACACACACACACACACACACACACACACACACACACACACACACACACACACACACACACACACACACACACACACACACACACACACACACACACACACACACACACACACACACACACACACACACACACACACACACACACACACACACACACACACACACACACACACACACACACACACACACACACACACACACACACACACACACACACACACACACACACACACACACACACACACACACACACACACACACACACACACACACACACACACACACACACACACACACACACACACACACACACACACACACACACACACACACACACACACACACACACACACACACACACACACACACACACACACACACACACACACACACACACACACACACACACACACACACACACACACACACACACACACACACACACACACACACACACACACACACACACACACACACACACACACACACACACACACACACACACACACACACACACACACACACACACACACACACACACACACACACACACACACACACACACACACACACACACACACACACACACACACACACACACACACACACACACACACACACACACACACACACACACACACACACACACACACACACACACACACACACACACACACACACACACACACACACACACACACACACACACACACACACACACACACACACACACACACACACACACACACACACACACACACACACACACACACACACACACACACACACACACACACACACACACACACACACACACACACACACACACACACACACACACACACACACACACACACACACACACACACACACACACACACACACACACACACACACACACACACACACACACACACACACACACACACACACACACACACACACACACACACACACACACACACACACACACACACACACACACACACACACACACACACACACACACACACACACACACACACACACACACACACACACACACACACACACACACACACACACACACACACACACACACACACACACACACACACACACACACACACACACACACACACACACACACACACACACACACACACACACACACACACACACACACACACACACACACACACACACACACACACACACACACACACACACACACACACACACACACACACACACACACACACACACACACACACACACACACACACACACACACACACACACACACACACACACACACACACACACACACACACACACACACACACACACACACACACACACACACACACACACACACACACACACACACACACACACACACACACACACACACACACACACACACACACACACACACACACACACACACACACACACACACACACACACACACACACACACACACACACACACACACACACACACACACACACACACACACACACACACACACACACACACACACACACACACACACACACACACACACACACACACACACACACACACACACACACACACACACACACACACACACACACACACACACACACACACACACACACACACACACACACACACACACACACACACACACACACACACACACACACACACACACACACACACACACACACACACACACACACACACACACACACACACACACACACACACACACACACACACACACACACACACACACACACACACACACACACACACACACACACACACACACACACACACACACACACACACACACACACACACACACACACACACACACACACACACACACACACACACACACACAACCCCGTTGCATTACATATTAACCGTTACAAATTAACGTTCCACGAATATAAGCTTCTATTTAAAATATATAAGGTTCACTGATACACTGTCTTAATATATTTAAGCAAACTTGTAGCGGCGCTGTCGTCGCGCCACTAGCACACCGAAACATACCGAAGCCTAAATCGCGCTATTAACATTCCGAATCATAGACAGTATATATATATAGAACTTCTCCGGACTATCGCTTGGATCACGGCCGCTCCCTGGGCAGAACACCTTGCCCGGTGAGAGATCTCCCCTTTTCTTTCCACGGCCACAAACGTATGCATGCGCCTTTAAACTTTAAATGTCTGACAGGAATTACCGCTACGTAGTACTATCATTTATTCTGTCACCGCTCGTCGAGAACCTCCCCTCCACCGTTCGTCCTTAGTTCCTACCCTCCAATCCTTTTATCAAGTTCGGAAACAAGTCCCATCTCAATTATCAATTTAATTACCACATTTTTTATCATCACAGGCCATTGACGTATTTGCAACTCATCATTATATTTAAAACCTAATAATCCTAAACACTGCTTTCTTTCTTGTAGCTTAAGTTATATTAAGTTACATATTACAGCGAGAATGCAATAATGTGCCTATATTTAAATTTAACTAATTAATTGTGGTTTAGAATTTTTTCGTTAATGTGCCTAACACTAGATAATTGCTCTATTGGAGCAGGACCTCAATTACTTTCTCTTTAATATTTTTATTATATCAATTACAATAGTTTATTGTTTACCTTCTTTTACTGAGTTTCTTAATTATAATTTTTAATTTAAAAAAAATTACAGCATATCTGTTATCGGATTGTAACTATCGGATTTTTATTAAAAGAGTAGTTTATACTACAACTACAATACTATTTCTGTTTTTCAGATATGTCAAATCTGGTTTTATTAGCACCGTGTGAAGCCAAGTATATCTCGAGGGGATATAATTAAATTAATAGATTAGATTCAATGTTTCGGATTTTTCTAAACAGACTATAACCTTTTCAAATCCGGTAATCCGTAACCTCTTCAATATCAAAGTAAAACATTTCTCATATCACAGTTTTTCTTACTTTCATGTCATAATATCCATCCATCCGTTGCAGTCTATAAAAGCCTACTGCTGAACACAGGCCTACCCCTCCACCCAGAATACCTAATACCTCCATTAGGTATTCTGGTCATATTATGTAGCTTTTTAAGTGTCTACATAATAATTTGTAATTTTATACTGTCTAGATTTATACTAGTTTACACCTTAACCCAGTAAAGCCCGAATTACCTTTTTTTAAGTTTGGTTATTTGATATTGTTCAATGATACGTTCTTATGAACTAAGCATAAATTTTATTTTTCCAAATATATTAGAAGTTGGAGAAAATTCATGTGGCAAAATGGACTCACTAAGCGCTTGCAATAACTAAGGAGTTGAGAAATTTATCTCGATGTAGTTAGATAAAAATAAACAAAAGTACTATTTTGGTATGTATTAATTACTTCTGGTGACACATTGCAAAACATGGTACACATAGGCCAACATCACACTTCATACACTCTGTTGTTACAGAAGAGCTCTTTGATTTATAATATGGGCCGATGCATCTTCTTTTTTTACACACTTTCGAAAGTAATGATTTATGCTGTCAAACCGCGCTGTATTAGTCAGTTTGCACATTAGAAGCTTTGCCTGCACTTTTGGCAGCTATATCGTAAGTTATTAGGTAGGTGTGGACAATTTCTCTTCGAAATTTCAGCTGTGGCATCTTATCTTTCTTTTTCTGAAGCTGCCAAGCACTACACACCCATGCATCTAGCATCCAAGTAAATAGTGACAAGTACCACTTCTTTTCTCTGATGTGTATCCTATGCATATTTATATTTTCGTCCATGCTCAACTCCACCCATATATTACACTCACCAGGAACAAATGGTCGGGGCACTTGAATAGATACTTTTTAATTTCGGAATACCGTTAAACGGTAGACAGCGGTTGCACGCCCAAATTGTTAGATTGAATTATCCATCTATTTCACCACAAAGACACCATCTTCTTTCCTAATAGCAGATTCATAATAACCTCTTTTTATTCAATATTTTATTTGACGTCAATTTTCAACACTTCTGCAGATGGTTTACCCGCACCGTGTCTGTAACTCCTTGCTGTCTAAAGTAGTTCATAAAATACAAGCTAGTAAAAAGATAGTCAAAGAACAAATGCTAAGGCGTTTTCTTCTTTTCACCGGTAAACAGTAAACTTGTCGATAAATGTTACCAGCACATTTTCCAAAATGCTGTTCATAAAGTGGATTGGCATTTGAAGCATTGCCACCACAGGGTACTTTTTAATATATAGTGTTACGAGCTTGAGGTTCGTGACAATTAAAAATTGCCGATAAAATTACCTAAATTAACACTTTAATTTACATTACACAAATTAAAACTTAAAACACTAATAATTAAACACACTAATTCACTTTATTCCGCTCCGAAACTTCGCTTGTCTCGCCAAATCCAATACTGCCTCGATCGCATCTTGCAGCGCCTATATATACAAATTAGCAATGAAGCATCCGGAATATTCAAGTAAATGCGCGCAAAGCGACGAGTGTTCGAGAGTAGATTTTCTAGAAACTTAGTTCTTCGGATGGCGCTGTCGGTTGAAAGATTTGTGATGTCATTTTCTGCAAAGCTCCCCTCGCTCTCGTTTCTGACACTAGATGGCGCTAGTTGACTTATTCACGCGACACTGCCCCCTCCTAAGACATGCTCGTCCCGAGCACTATCGGTCCCATAATAACTCGCCAAGCGATCCACATGGACGATCTTGGGAGTCCCTCTTGCGCCTTTCTGTATCCGGTAGGTCACATCGTTGATCCTGGTTACAATCCGGTACGGGCCGTCCCATTTAGCTTGAAACTTAGGAGATTTCCCTTTGCTGCGGACTGGATTGTGCTACCACACTAATGAACCTTCGTGATTCTGGAAGGATTTTGACTGACGATGAAAGTATAAAGAAGCGATGGAAGGAGTATTTTGAGAAATTGATGAATGAGGAGAATGAATGGAATGGTATGCTTGAAAACCCACCAGTGAATATGGGCTTAGTGAGAGAAATTAGTGTGGAAGAAGTAAAAATGGCTGTTAGGAATATGAAGAATGGGAAGGCAGTCGGCCCAGATGGAATACCAGTAGAAGTGTGGAAGTTGCTGAGTGCGGATGGATGGAAGTGGTTGAGTTTATTTTTCGGTAAATTGTTGCAGGAAGAACAAATACCTGAGGAATGGTGCAGTAGTATACTGGTCCCCATTTTTAAAAACAAAGGAGACGTTCAAAACTGCAGCAGTTACCGGGGAATAAAACTCATGTCACATACGATGAAAGTCTGGGAAAGAATAATAGAGAGAAGAATGAGAGAAGAGTGTGAGATAACACAAAACCAGTTCGGATTCATGCCCGGTCGAGGTACGACAGATGCCATTTTCGCATTACGCCAATTGTGCGAAAAGTACAAGCGCGTGCATAAAAATCTGCACATGGTTTTTGTCGACCTTGAAAAGGCTTACGATCGGGTTCCCCGTGAGGTTTTGTGGTGGGCGTTAAAGATGAAAGGTATGACTGGGAAGTATGTGAGGTTAGTCCGTGCTATGTACAGAGCATCCCGTACATGTGTACGATCTGCCGCGGGAACTACGGGCAGTATCGATGTGGCGGTAGGGCTGCACCAAGGGTCGGCATTGAGCCCTTACCTCTTCCTACTGATTATGGACGCTTTGACGTCGGACCTGCAGGATGAGGTACCCTGGTGCATGCTCTTTGCCGATGACATCGTGCTTGTCGGGGAAGAAGGCATCGAGGTACAGAGCAGACTGACGGGGTGGCAACAGAGGCTGGAAAGTGTTGGCTTGAAGATCAGCAGATCCAAAACCGAATATCTGTGCTGTGATTTCGGCGGTCTTTCCAATCCTGTACCCATGTCGTTGGATGGCGCTATACTGCCTACGTGCTCAGATTTCAAGTATCTCGGTTCCCTCATTCAAGGCGACGGCGGAATAGATAGAGCTGTGCAGCATAGGATTAACGCAGGGTGGATGAAATGGCGACAGGTCACAGCCACAACGTGCGATCCCCGAATGCCAATAAGGCTGAAGGGGAAAATTTACAAATCGATCATCCGACCTGTCGTCATGTATGGAAGTGAATGCTGGGCCGTCAAGAAGAAGGATGAAAATAGACTGCATGCGAATGAAATGAGAATGTTACGATGGATGTGTGGTGTGACAAGGATGGATAAGATAAGGAATGAGTATATAAGAGGAAGCCTGAAAGTAGCGCCAGTGGTAGAAAAGGTGAGAGGAAGCAGATTGGCATGGTTTGGGCATGTGATGCGGAGGAATGAAAGTCATGTCACAAAACGAGTGTTGAATATGAATGTGGAGGGACACACGGGCAGAGGAAGGCCGAATAAAAGATGGATCGATTGTGTGAAGAGTGATATGAGAATGAAAGGAGTAAGTATGGAAATGACGGCTGATAGAGAGGAATGGAACAAGAAGGTTTACTGCGCCGACCCCAGATAATGGGAAATTGTTTAGTGAATGATGACTAATGAACCTTCGTTGAACCCTTTTGTTCGGGGTAGTACCGACACTAAGGGGATGATAAACTGATAACGCTTGATAAGTTTGATAAATATATTATGGACAAGTATACAAATTAAAAGGCTAGAACTACTGATAATGAGTACGCGTAGCGCTCTTGATGGCTATCGGCGAACTGATTTTAAAATACATGTGCCGCGGAAATATGTAAAAGAGGTCAAGTTGTGAAATGATGACTTAACAATTGTACGTTGCATTACATGCTCGTACATATTCCCGGGCAGCAAAGATGGGGTTAGTAGAAGCAGATAGAGATGATGGATGCTAGTGAGGCTTAATCTAATTACAAGGTGATACCATTATTTCTTATCTATAGTGCAAATGATAACTTGATTAGTACACGAATGTACAAGGTGATTAAACAATATTCTTATCTAAGACTAGTCTATGTACACTGGTTTGGAATTGCGTACACGGATCTTAGCACAGGCGAAGTGCTTCTGTTTTGCTTAAACACACGTGCATTCTTTTTTGAAAAATCATTTGCACTCACACTTTGACACTGATTGCCTCTAAAATATTTACTACACTGAGCATGCACACTTTGACACTGATTGACCGTAACACTTTCACTACACTGAGCACTGACACTCGGTAGAAAATGTGGCGACGATGTCTCCTGTTCCGTCATAGGCACCGACACTCCCACCTCCGCGGGTGCTCCCGGCGCCGACCGCCTGCAGCGCCTCCAGCTGTACACCAGGGCACCCACCGCAACGACCGCAAATAACACATATATCGCAGCGTAGTGGTGGACATCATGATAAGAAACCCTCTCTGCTAGGGGCTCGTTGTTCTTCATAAATTCAATCTGTTCCTTGATCATCTGTAGATTATTGGCTATATCATCATTCGTATTGTTCGGTAAGGAGCGATCGGGTAACGATATATTGATGATGTGATTAATTGGTGATATCTTAGGGGCTTGTATATCAGAACTGATGTTCATTTCGCTAAGTTCTTGTCGGTGTGAATAAACAAAGAAATCAGCTGCTTTGACTATACAACCTTGACCAACATTAAATAGGCCAGAGCGGGTCAATTGCACTGCCGTAACTTGATCGTCACATAGTAACTTCGTTTTGCACTGGTCGCAACAAAAATAGAAATATGTATTTAGTTTATTTAGTTCTATCCAGCGATTGTAGCAGGGTCTGGTAACTGTTTTATATTTTCTTGAGAAGGGCAGATTCTCGCAGAAACTATGATCATCTTTTATGTAGTAAATAGGTCTTTTATGATGGCACAAAATAATTTTGGGATCTCTTCTAGTACATAAATCCAGGTCCTTTTCAGTCAGTGGCACTAGGGAGTCTTTTTTCAAGTTGATAGCGATGTATCTTGATACTGGTACTACGGAAATTTCTTCTTTATTTTCTGATATATAAGGTACTGGTATGACTTCCAGGACTTCAAACATATCTCTGCTGATGAGTGGTATCTTGATTTCGAATATGATATAGTTACTTCTTATTCGAGCTCGCACCTGCAGTAAGTTGTAGATTTCATACGAATTAGAGTTATCTATTGGTAATGATAGTTCTTTAGGGAGCTGGCCTGCTATAACGTTCAGTTCTTGTCTTAACTGGTTGGGAGATAGCAAGTGGAAATTAAATTTTCCGTTGTATATCTTTGTAATAGTGTCGAGTAAATTTTGTTGTATATTTCTGAGGCTGATAATAAGGTTACTTGTTAGCATGGCTGTACTGATAAATTCACTCGTGAAGGAAATATTCTGAAGCTCCCTCTTGAATTGATCCTCTGAATTTTCTAGAGATATAATTTTTCTGTTAATATTCTTGTGGTTCTTCTCCATGATTTCTTTAGTGCGTTTTAGTAAATTAAATTCCGCTTCCACTACGGTCGTTTAATTTTTCCGTAGGGTTGCTAAATGGTTTTGATTTCGCTTGATAAGTTCAATGTCCTTTTCATATTTTTCGGCAAAACTTTCGTCTAAAATACCGAATAAACTATTAGCAATACTTCCTACACCATTGATTAAGCCGCGCCGGCGACGTGGGTGGGTTTCTAGTATGTTATCATGTTGAATAGTTAAAATGTTATTATAATATTTCAGTTCCGTGAACTCGTGCCGAAGTTGCAACAAGATCTCTTCGCAATGTGATCGTGCCTTCATAATTACACACATGTTATTTAAGTATTGTATATATTTTGTTAGCGCCGTATTACCTTCTTGATAAGGGAATGTGTCATAGTAGACAACGAGGCGCCAGTCGTCTCGTATTAAATGCATGCTTGTTATTGTATCAAAATAGAGACTGCTGTTTTGTAATGGTGTTATGTTATAGGAGCATTGTACTGTCGGGATGATTGCAATAAAGAATAATAAAAGCGATTTAATCATTGATATTAAGCAATATTGTTTTCTTCTGCTTGATTTAGGGATTGATTTATTTTCATTTTCTTGGTTTTGTTTTTCTGTTGAACTGCTTGTCCCTTCTTGATTTTGCTCAACCGATAAAATTGAAAGCTTCACGATCGGCCGTTGTAAGATTCCGTTTTTGGTTCTAAGAGTGACAACTCTGACGTACCCGTCATTGCCCGGGTGTAGCTGCACAACTCGGCCGAGGGGCCACTTTCCCGAAGGAAGGTTTTCGTCCCTGATAATGACGATGTCATTCTCTTTGATATTTGGCTGCGGTTTTCTCCATTTATTCCTGGCCGCTAATTGGGTTAAATATTCATTGCGCCATCTTTCCCAAACATCGTTAAATGTTTTTTCGATTAAATACCACCTTGTCCTTAAATCAGTTTCGGTATCGTAGATGTTCAACATAGGACCACTTGAAAGAAAGTGGGCAGGTGTTAGAACGTCTAAGTCATTGGGATCTTCGGTTAATGCACATAGAGGTCTCGAGTTTAGGCATCCCTCCAGTTGAGAAAGTAGGGTGCTGTATTCTTCAAAAGTAAGCGCTTGTTCGCCAACTACGCGCTTAAGATGATATTTCAAACTCTTAACCGCAGCTTCCCATAAGCCGCCCGCTGATGGCCAAGCGGGGGCATTAAAGTGCCATTCAATTCCCAAACTGGCAACCTCCGACATAAAGTTTGGGCTGAATATTTCTTGAATCGCTGAATACTCTCGTTGCAAAATATTGTTTGCACCTATGAAATTGCGACCTTGATCACTGTAGATGTGTCCGGGAGTTCCTCGTCTTGCTGCCATGCGGCGTAACGCTGCTAAAAACGCTGATGCTGTCAAGTCGGATGCCAGTTCCAGATGTACGGCTTTTGTGGCCATATAAACGAAAACTACGATATATCCCTTGGTAATCTTGCCACCACGACCCTTGTTGGCCTTTACGGATACAAAACCGCTGTAATCAACACCTGTATGAAAGAAACTCCTGGATGGATTCGATCTTGCTGAAGGTAAGTCTCCCATGAGTTGATAGTTTTGGTCAGGAGTGTGTCGCCGACATTTAACACAGTGGCGAAGTCTTGATTTAGTGGTTCTGGTACCGCCGAGCATCCAGTACTTTCGTCTCATGAAAGCCGTTGTTAATCGTGCCCCTCCGTGATAAGTGAGCTCGTGTGCTTCGTCTATGATAAGAATAGCTAATCTTGAGTGTCTCGGGATAATAGCTGGATGCTTAGTTTCGGGATCGAGGTTAGCATTTCTAAGTCTCCCTCCAACTCGAAGAACTCCATCCTTGTCCAAAATTGGGTTCAACTCATACAGTTTGCTCCTGCTATTCACGCTGTTTCTCGCTTGCAAATCTTTTATTTCCTTATAAAACTCCTCTTGCTGTACTTGTTTGATAATTAAAACTTTCGCAGCTCGCAACTCTGATACTGATAAATAGTTTTCTTTTGACTTTCTGTAGATAAATCTTAAAATCCAACCTAATACTTTGACGCATTTTGATAATGAACTGTAACTTTTTAATAATTGCTGTATAATTTCACGCTTGAAGGCTACCTGTGTAACGCTCACCGATTTTAATTTTCTCATCTCTTGATCGGTGGTATATTCTGCTTGTTTTTCATTTTCTTGACGAAATGAAGTCAACCAATTAGGCCCTTGCCACCACAGAGTATGATCTCTGAGTTGACTTGCGTTTAGACCTCGGCTGGCACAATCAGCTGGGTTTTCCTTTGACTTGACGTAACGCCAGCATTCAGGTGGCATTGAAGCTGTTATTTGTTTCACGCGATTAGCTACAAATGGCTTCCATCTCTCTGGATCACCGTGAAGCCAACCCAGCACCGCCGTCGAGTCAACCCAACCATAGATCTTGATTTCGTAGCTAGACAGGTTTGATATAATTTTTACCATTAACTTGGATAGTAGCAATGCTCCGCTTAACTCTAGGCGAGGCAGAGATACTGTCTTTTTGAGCGGCACGAGTTTTGTTTTGGCAGCTACCAATGTAATTGATGACGAATTCCCTCGCTGGATTTTACAGTACACGACACAAGCGTATGCCTTAGTGCTTGCATCACAAAACCCATGCAGTTCGATGCTGTCTTTGTCTCTTATTCCTAGCCATCTGGGCACTTGATAACACTTAATCTGCTCGATATCTGCTCTAATCTCCTTCCATTGTAAGTGAATTTCATTAGGTACGTATTCGTCCCATTTAATATCCACTTTCCAGGTCTCTTGGAATAAAATCTTAAGTTTTGTGGTGAGTGGAGCGATCCATCCCATGGGATCATATTGTTTAGATATCTCTGATAGCATTATTCTTTTAGTCGGTCTTGATAACGACGTAGTTAATTTTGAATTGAAAGTAAAATAATCTCCTTGTGGATTCCATCCGAGTCCTAAGGTTTTCGTTGACTCCGCTTGCTTGAAGTCAAAATTTCCTTGATAGTTCTTCTCAGCTGTCGCATTTTCTAGTAAATCAGGTAAGTTAGACTTCCATTTTCTTAAGTTAAATCCACCAGAACTTAATAAACTGCTCAGGTCCTTTTTTAACCGCTTTGCTGATTCAATAGAATGAGCTCCGTGAATTAAGTCATCCATGTAAAATGACTCCTCAAGTACCCGTGGAGCCGAACTCTCTTGCTAGTTTGGCCTCTCATCTCGAGCAAATTGTTTGATAGTACACATGGCCAAAAAAGGGGCCGCTTTAGTGCCATATGTAACTGTTGCTAATTGATAAGTTTTTAAATTTTTTGACGGATCATTTCTCCATATTATTTTTTGTAATTTAGAGTCTTCTGGGTTGAGCCATATTTACCTAAACATTTTTTCTATGTCGGCAGTGAACGCGAACTGAAACTGTCTCCACTTGATAATGAGACTTTGGAGATCTTGTTGTAGGTTAGGCCCCCTGCACATGAGATCATTTAAGCTAAACCCACTGGATGTTTTTGATTTGCCATTAAATACTACACGCAATTGTGTAGTCTCAGATTCGGGGCGCTCGACACAATGATGAGGTAAAAAGCATTCAGGGGTCATATTACCGTCTTTATCTACAGGTATCATGTGTCCGAGCGACAAGTATTCATTAATAAATAATTTATACTGTTGCGCAATATCTGGCTGTTTTTGAAATTTTTTTTCTAATTTAAAAAATTGTCCGATCGCTTTGTTTTTAGAGTGTCCCAAATTTTCTTGATAGTTGGGTTTCATCGGCAGCCTGACTTCATACCGGCCATCTTCTCGGCGTTTGGTAGTGGCTTGATAATATTGAAGGCAGCGTTGATCTTCTGATGAGATTTCTGCTGATTTTGAAATATCTTCAAGCTCCCAAAACTTGTAGATATCTTCATAATTATGTAGCACCACATTACATTGGAAAGTTTTCACGTTGCCACTCAATATCCATCCCAACTGCGTTTGTTGAGCCGTCGGGAGGGACGAGTTTACTCTGCAAATGCCATCTAACAATATAGCAGAGTATATATCAGCACCTAATAGAATGTCCACTGGACGACTGACGTAAAATTCGGGGTCTGCTAACTTGATATGGTCTAAGTACGTCCAATCCGGTTTTGAAAATGTATAACTAGGCAAGTTTTTGATAAGGCTCTTCATGATAAGTGCCTCCGTCTTGAACTTCAAGTCTGTAATAAGTGATGAACATTGTATGGTAATTAACCCCTTACAATTACTTTCTTTATCGCCCACACCTGATATTACACCCTTACAGCTTCTTCTTGGCAATCTTAATAACTGAGCAGCCCGTTCCGTCATTAAAGATGTTTGAGAACCCTGGTCCAAAAGGCAACGCATTTTATGTAGAGTTCCATCTGCTGATTCCACCTTGATAATCGCAGTTGGTAACAATACCTCGATCGGTTCGTTCGGAAACGACACGTGCGAACTACTTTTGACGTTTTTCCCGGAGTAAGCATTTGAACTACTGGCGCCGCTCGGGCCGACACCTTCGGCCGCTGTTTCCGGTGTCGCAATACTTGTTTGTTTTATTGTTTCATGTAAAAGGCTATTATGATCCTTATTGCATTCACGACAACGTCTATTTGAAATACACGCCTTTCCATAGTGGTTATATAGACAATTAGGACAAAGATTTAATTTTGCGACCATTTTTCTTCTACTGCTTGGCGACATATTTAAAAATTTTTGACAGAAATAAATCACGTGGTCATCGCTGTTGCACAGAGAGCATTTGTTTTTAGTCATGATATTTTTGCCGTTTGATTGTTTCGGCGTCATCCGTATGCTCGAAGAAAATGAATTTTTGTAGTAATTCGGTTTTTGATTACTGTTGTTAACAACTTTTAAGTTTCCTTGATATTTTTGTGTAGGGTTATCTTGCTTCCTACGAGCTGATTCTAACGTAGTGAATTTGGTTTCCAAAAAATCCAGAAACTCGTTCAGCATGGGTAACTCTCTTGGGTGCTTAACGGATTCGATATAATCTGTGTACGATTCGGTGTCTAATTTTTGAGACAAAATGTACACAATCAGAGGGTCCCAACAGCTTACATCGACCCCTAGGTTCTTGATAGCATTCAGACACTCAATTGTAGTATCATGAATGCGCTTGATATGATTCAGGGACTGATGTTGCATAACAGGAATATTTAAAAGTAAACTGATATGGGATGAAAATATAAGCCTCTTGTTATTAAATCTTTGATTTAAAATGTCCCAACACACATCATAGTTATCAGAGCTAATGCTGAGATGCTGGATTAATCTCTCGGCCTCTCCTTTCACCTTGGTCTTGAGATACTGCATCTTCTGCGCGTGGGACATGGATGGATTGTTATGTATTGTTTCAGTGAAAAGGTCTTTAAAAGAAGTCCAGGTGTTATAACTTCCACTGAAAGACGGAATCTCCATCTGGGGCGTAGACTTTTCCCTGTGAGCCACTGACCACATTTTTCTGTTAATGGCTTTCTTGATTCTATTGTATTCCGATTCGTATCTGATAAAAGTATCTTCATATTCCTTGTTCGACCCTTCCAGTTCGCTATCTAAGTCCCAGTGTAGTGTGTCAATGGCTGCCCATCGGGTTTGAATCGTCCGTAATAAATCATCAAATTCCCACTTTTGTGATACGGAATCAAGGTCAATGTTTACTACAGTACGCTGCAAAGCTTTAAAATTACTAAACTGTTTTTTCAGCATATCGTCGGTCCTGCTCGACGTGCCTGTGGCTTGCCCTGATTGTCGGGAGGATTCGCCTTCTCTCATGACAAAAGTTGGTGGCTTCAGAAGAGGCGTTCTGTGCCTTTCCTCTGTAAGCGGCTGATACTTCTGTATATGCAGCCTAATAGACCCGTATCTTTCGGCTACTCGTTGAAATTCTTGATTCGTAAAGTAGCTATTAGACTCAATACCGAACTCTGATAATCTTGCATGATTATTTTTGTACTCTAGCCAATACTTATCCAATATGTCTAATCTACGTTGTATATAGTCTGCTGTCTTTCTTTCTGAGCTATCTTTTTTGAAATTGGTAAAGACATGCTCTATCGCCTGAGAGATTTGCTGCTGATTAGCAAGGAAGTCGTCCATTTTCGACGTGATAAAGAAGAGAAAAAGGGCTGATCTTACTTGATATCTGCTGAACGGCGAATGTGAGCTGACTCGCTCACCGACTGATGATGACCAGAGACTTCGATCTTCAGACAAGGCATGCACCTTGATCGCACACCGTCTGATACTTGCTACGCCACAGGTTTCTTGATAGCAGAGTAACAGTCACGCCACTACGCGCCACGTATTCGATAGAATCCAATAGGTTGCTGAGCGGAAACGCTGACACGCACACGCCGCAATGTAAGGGAAAACGTGGCGAGGTCCCGCTTTTTCGGAAAACTCGAAGGACCAATTTTCGGGGTAGTACCGACACTAAGGGGATAATAAACTGATAACGCTTGATAAGTTTGATAAATATATTATGGACAAGTATACAAATTAAAAGGCTAGAACTACTGATAATGAGTACGCGTAGCGCTCTTGATGGCTATCGGCGAACTGATTTTAAAATACATGTGCCGCGGAAATATGTAAAAGAGGTCAAGTTGTGAAATGATGACTTAACAATTGTACGTTGCATTACATGCTCGTACACCTTTATTGTTCATTTTGCGGTCGTACCGGGTTTTCACTTTCTCAGACATTTGCTGGCCCGATTGTCTGACGTGCTCATAAATGTCATTCATTTTGTTCCGCAAGTCATTTGCATAATCGGTTATACTGCGTGGGGCATCAGGTGGTATTCCGGTGATCAGGTCTGCAGGCAGCCGTAATTCTCTTCCAAAGTTTGAGAAAGCTGGTGACACTGCTGTACTTTCGTGAACAGAACTTCGATATGACAACAAAAACGGTTGTATGTGCTTGTCCCAATCTCGTTGCCGACTGTCTACAACTTTTGCTAGGTACCTCTCCAATGTCTGATTAAATCGTTCCACCATTCCATCAGATTGCGGGTGATAAGAAGTCGTTCTTGTTTTATGAGTACCCATAACTCGGCAAGTTTCCTGGAATATTTGAGATTCAAAATTCCTTCCTTGATCGCTGTGAATCTCTAAAGGTACTCCAAAACGACAGAAGACTTCATGAACTAGTTTATCTGCAACTGTTGAAGCTTCTTGATTTGGAATGGCGAAAACTTCTGGCCACTTTGTTAAGTAATCCATCACAACCATGAAATACTTGTTACCCCTTTCACTCTCCGGAAACAGCCCCGCCACGTCAATGGCTATTCTCTCCCATGGTGCACCAACATTGTACAACTTCAATGCACCTATGCTCCGAGTCTGAGGTCCCTTTACAGCCGCACATCTTGTACATTTGCGACACCAATCCTCGACATCGTTTTGACAGTGGACCCAATAAAACCGTTCTCGGATCTTCAGTAGAGTTCGTTTAACTTCTAGATGGCCTCCGGAACAATTATTATGGTACAGCTGTAGAACATCCAGTACTTTAGCTTTAGGGACAACCATTTGCAAATGACAGCTGTCTCCCCTAACATTTTCCCATTTACGGCACAGAACTCCATCCTGAAGCAGCAAGCTGTCCTACTGGGCCCAGTAGCTTTTAGTGGTCGAACTCATTGCTGAGACGTCGCTCCACTTAGGCTTGGGAGCACTGGTCTTTATCCATTCCAGAATCGGCTTGATGTCCGGATCTTCTTGCTGTGCATGTTGTAAGCTGTCCTTCCATTCATTGCTGAGGTAGTCCGTCCTGAGCATCCTCACGGATACCTCTTCCTTACTCTCCTGCCTAGTACAATGGTTGCAATCTTCGGGACAAGGTCTTCTTGACAATGCATCTGCGTTGCCGTGAGATTTTCCGCTGCGATGTTCGATCTCAAAGTCCTATTCCTGCAGTAGTTCAATCCACCTCGCAACTTGTCCTTCTGGATTTTTAATTTGCAATAGCCATTTTAGTGCAGCATGGTCAGTTCGTAAGTGAAATTTTCGTCCCAGAAGATATCTGCTAAAATGCTGCAACGACTTTACCACAGCTAGCAATTCGCGTCTTGTGACACAATAGTTCCTTTCCGGTTTTGACAACGACGTGCTGAAGTACGCTATCACGACCTCTTGGTCAACATTCCGTTGAGACAACACACCGCCAAGTCCTATATCACTTGCGTCTGTGTCAACTATAAATTCTTTGCTTGCATCAGTGTATCCCAAAATAGGTGTTTTACACAGACGGTCCTTGAGCTCCTGGAATGCGATATTGCAACTTTCATCCCAGCAGAAATGTCGCTTCTCCTCGGTTAGCTTGTGCAGAGGTTTGGCTAT
This sequence comes from Parnassius smintheus behrii, assembly GCA_036936625.1. Taxonomy (NCBI): domain Eukaryota; kingdom Metazoa; phylum Arthropoda; class Insecta; order Lepidoptera; family Papilionidae; genus Parnassius; species Parnassius smintheus. Next base: position 32,819,641 of record JAUPFT010000004.1, on the reverse strand, counting down.
ATCTGCAAAGTTTTTCACAAATCGCCGGTAATAGGAGCACAAACCCAAAACTGCTCTAACCTGCGAGTTGTCTTTTGGAACCGGCCAATCCTTGACAGCGGTGATTTTCTCTGGATCTGTGCGGATACCTTCTTCCGATACTACATACCCCAAAAAGTTAACTTGCCGTTGGAATAGTGAACATTTCTTCGGACTCAACTTGAGGTTGGCACTCTGATACTTCATGAGCACGCGTTCCAGGTTTTGAAGGTGTTCCTCAAACGTACGGCCTACGATGATGATGTCATCCAAGTAGACCAGACAGGCATCGCCAATTAGCCCGGTAAGTACAAGTTCCATCAGCCTTTCAAACGTTGCTGGAGCATTGCACAACGCAAACGGCATTACTTTAAATTGCCACAGACCCTTTCCCGTCGAGAAAGCAGTTTTCTCCTTGTCCTTAGGGTCAATTTCAACTTGCCAGTAGCCACTTTTTAGATCTAGCGTGCTAAACCACTTTACTCCCGTAAGCATGTCCAGCGTATCATCAATTCTTGGCAAGGGATAGCTGTCCTTCTTCGTAACGTCGTTCAGACAGCGGTAGTCAACACAAAACCGCATGCTGCCATCCTTCTTCTTCACCGGCACCACTGGTGAACACCATGGACTAGAGGAAGCTTCAATAACACCATCCTTCACCATTCCTTCAATCATGGGTTCCACTTCCTTTTCACGTGCTACCGGCAATCTTCTTGACCGCTGACGGATAGGCAATTCTTCTCCTGTGTTTATTTTGTGTTGAACTAAGCCAGTCCTTCTTATGTCAGCATCGTTTGATGAGAATACATCGGCGTACTTGAGTAACAACTTCTTCACCTTAACCAATTCGTTCGGGGAGAGAACACTGCGACAGTCTTCCAAAAGTGTGGTCACTCTCGTTTCTGCATCCTTGCTGGGGGTCCCACTCGATATATATTGGCACCGACGTAACCAATCCACTTCCTCACAAGTATCAATCAGTGTGCCTTTTTCTATAATCTGTTCCCGGTCGCAAATGTTCAGCACACGTACACGTACAGATGTCAGTGGTCCTGACCAAGGTTCGGGCTACTTTCCATGGAAGGTCATTGTTTTCCCTTTCCACAAGTACACAACGGTGAGCTTGCCCAGCGTTTCGAGGAAGACTAACCGGAACAATCGTTTTCGATCTCGGCGGAAGAACAATCTTTTTAATGCTGTACACGTTCCCTGGTAACGCACCTTCCATAAAAAGTTCCTTCTATCCACATTTCAAAACACCTTGCTTAACGTCGATCTCACAAAAATTATTCCTCATAAAGTCTAGGCCTAGGATGCAGTCGTCCATTATATCAGCCACGATGACATTATGCAGGTAGATCACGTTGCCTAGCTTCAACTCCATCTCCTTCTCTCCACGGACAGGTATACGCTGACCGGTGGCTGTTACCAAATTAATGCGTTCTCGGTTGTATGCGGAGTCCCCAAGGAACCGACTTATAAGTTGGGAACTAACAACCGTACGAGAGGCTCCAGTGTCTATGTTCAGTTTACACGGCATTCCGTTGACCTTGCCCTTGATGATTAGACTGTTCCCATCATGGGTTTGTGAGATCGAGATCCTTGGGGCTCTTTTAACATCATCCAGCACCCGCCCCGCAGTTCTGGCTTTTACTCGTTTCCCTGCTGCTGCTGGGTGGTGCTGTTGGCCGCACTACCCTCCTGAGATCGTTCACCTTCCCTTTCTAGGGTTCGCTTAGGGCAGATGGATCGAAGATGACCCTTTTCCCCACAGCCATAGCACCTTGGGCTGTATCCTTTGTTGCGGTCGCGAACTGTAGCTGCTGCAACCTCCCTGACGCGATGGGAACGATGACCCTGCCGCACGGCTTCCACTTCCAGTGCATGGGCCAAGGCGTCCTTAAGCGTCTCGTGGTGCCCGAGCCACACAGCAGCTCTGACTTCCGGGTCGCGGATGCCGTCGATGAATGTCTGCACCAGGTTCCCTTCAATGAGCGCAGGTACAGACCGGTACGCTTTTCGCACCAGCTTCTCCAATTCTAGAGCCCACTGCTGCAGGTTTTCGTTGATGCGCTGCACACGATCTTTAAGCTGCGCGCGAAAGACGTGTTCCAGGTGAGCGTCGCCATATCTAGCCTCCAATGCCCCAAGGAGTTGCTCATAAGTCACTTCCACACCGAGAGCTTCCAGAACTGTTAAGGCCTGGTCACGCAGGCCTAGTGTGAGAGCAGTCATGGCCTGATTTTTATTCCAGCCGTTCGCCTTCATAACAGCTTCGAACTGGATTTTGTAGGCTGACCAGGAAGAGGTACCGTCGAACGGTGGCACCTTGAACCCACGTAGCGAAGGTGTTGTAGCTACTACGGGAGCTGAAGCTCCATCTCCAAGTTTGAGTTCGTCGAGTGATTTCTTCATGTCAGCCATTACGTTGTCAACCCGATGGTTTACTTGGTCGATTCGGGTTTCAGCTTTCTCGATTCGGTTTTCAGCTTTCGCGATTTGGGTTTCAGCTTCCGACAGGCGGTTGTCATGCAGAGCAACCCTATCCTTCACCTCCTTTATCTCCTTCCCAAAGGTAGCGTGAAGGTCCTTCATGAGGAGCATCTGCTCCTCCAACCGACGGGCCTGGTCTTCCTGTCGGCGGACCTGTTCCTCCTGTCCGCCCCGCCGCTGCTCTTCCAATCGGCGTGCCTGTTCCGCCTGCTGGCGAGCCTGCTCCTCCTGTCGGCGAGCCTGCTCCTCCTGTCGGCGAGCCTGCTCCTGCAGTATCACCATCAGAGCACCTAAGTCAGGTGCTGCAGATGTAGGAGCTACCAACGGGCCTGCAGCCGGTGGCTGGCCCTCCTAAGTCTGCGGCGTTGCACCACCAAATCTTCGTTGGTCCGTCTCCTGCTGGCGTTGACTTCGGGTACGGACACCCTCCGTTTCCTCCTTAGGTAAAATCGGCATGATTTTATCCCACTTCTGACACCAATTTTTACGAGCTTGAGGTTCGTGACAATAAAAAATTGCCGATAAAATTACCTAAATTAACACTTTAATTTACTTTACACAAATTAAAACTTAAAACACTAATAGTTAAACACACTAATTCACTTTATTCCGCTCCGAAGCTTCGCTTGTCTCGCCAAATCCAATACTGCCTCGATCGCATCTTGCAGCGCCTATATATACAAATTAGTGACGTAGACGAGTGTTCGAGTGTAGATTTTCTAGAAACTTAGTTCTTCGGATGGCGCTGTCGGTTGAAAGATTTGTGATGTCATTTTCTGCAAAGCTCCCCTCGCTCTCGTTCCTGATACTAGATGGCGCTAGTTGACTTATTCACGCAACAATAGGAATGATTGTCACCTTGCCTTGATATTGCAACCTTAAAAGGCCTGGGCCATAGTGTAGAGTAATATTTTCAGAAAATAGGCTGAATGATCCAATTGGATTCTCTAAATGTCTCCTTGTAGACCGCGCCAAAGAGTATACTAATATTTAGAGGGACGCCTTAGAACCAAAGAGTATGTGATCACTAAGTTTACTCGAAACCATAGATAAGAGTGCTCAGGACAATTCTTTTTTAAATGTTATAAGAATATAATTCTTAAAGAATTATATTATATAAATAATTATATATATTAAAAGAATTATATTATTATATAGTTCACATATATACTTAAATACTTGGTGATATTAAGTTGCTGAAAGACACGGTGTACTTAAAAAATTATATGCATGTTATGATATTCATTGGAATCTCTATAATTCGAACCTCGTTAAGTCGAAATCCTCAGTAAGTCGAAAGAAATTCCCATTCCATTCCGCTGAATCCCTAAATACGCGGTATCTCGAATTATTAGACTTTGTAACTCGAACAAAATGTTATTTCACTACGAAATATTGATAATAGATTTGTATACTCTATAACTCGAATTTCAAAAAGGAGACACCGTAAAGTTTGTCAAGAAAGTCATGAGAAAAACATTTTTGGACACTGGTTCCTTTTGCTTGTACTGGCAACAATAATTTATTGTCAAACTGAGTAAAAATGGGTCGACTTGCAAAATCGAGTGCCAGGGCTTGCAAGTACGTCCACCTTCAAATACCAGCGCCAAAAACCAGGGCTTGAGATACTTTCGAGTATTTTGTTTCTGCATCGAAAATTGATCCGTAAGCATATATAAATAAGTAGTGCAATCGCATAAATATGCTAAAATGGTAAACTTTCAAGCCTTGATGGAACAAAAATGCTTGCATAAATCTGTTACTATATACAAATAAAGAATACATTTGCGTTTACACAGTAAATACTTCCAAACCTTTAAAAGTTCTAACTTTCAAGACTTGTTGTAAGAAAAATACTTCCATAGAAATATTTATCTGTAACCATATACAAATAAAGAGCACAACCGCGGCTACAAAAAAAAAAATACTTCCAATCCTTTAAAAGTTCCAACTTTCAAGACTTGTAAGAAAAAAAAATACTGGCATAGAATATTTAACTGTAACTATATACAAACAAAGAGCACAACCGCGGCTACAAAAAAAAATACTTCCAATCCTTTAAAAGTTCCAACTTTCAAGACTTGTAAGAAAAAAAAATACTTGCATAGAATATTTAACTGTAATTTAAATACAAACAATCGCGTTTACAAAAAATACTTCTAATCCTTTAAAGTAAATATAACTTGATAGAACATTGACCCGTAACAGAACATAAATAAGGAGCAGAATCGCGTAGTGTCGACAGAGCGAGAATATTTGAATACTTTGAAGTCTTGCAAGTATTTTGGGTCGGCACTTGGTAACGGCGTACTTGCAAGTAAATACCTGGTATAAAAACCTGGTCGCGTAAATACGCACCTTCCCTAAAACTGAGTAACTCAGCTGTCATATCGTTTCGAGTTTTGCTTATCGTATGACCGTTTAGCAAAAATGAAACGCATTGTATATAAGAGCGGTGCCAGACAAGTCATATTTAAAGTGTTTCAAGAGTGTATGGCCAAATTTCGAGCGGGAAAGTTTCTTTCCGATTTAGACGACGTTTACGGTCGAACCGCAAAAATAACTGTTACGTATATATATTTTAATGTTAAACACAGTAAAAAAAACTGTAATCTCATACCTATCATTTGTTTTTAAGTATAATTTATCCGTTTTATAACATTGTTTACAAATAGTTGAGGTTATGAAAATATATGGGGTTAAGAATTTTACTACACAGTTAATAGTTTTGATCATTTTGTATTATTTATTTAGTTATGAATAAGGTATTTATTATTTACATGCCTATATTGGTTTCAGGTGTTTCCGAAAGCACAATTCGGCGCATAGTGGACGAAGGTATGCAGAATGGAGGTAAATTCGTCATGCCCGGGAAACACAGGCAAGGCCGACCTAAGAAACAGATCGATGATTTTGATCTATGTGCCATTCGTCAAAAAGTTTTTTTTCTACACAGTGCAGAAAGAAGTGCCTACACTAAGAAAACTATTGGCGGTGGTGAGGGAGAATTAAATTTTGATGGCAGCCATGAATTTCTAAGACAAGTTTTAATTTCTATTGGCTTTAAATTTAAGAAATGCCAAACAAACAGACTGGCTTTCATAGAAAAACCAGTTATTGCTTCAAAACATGAGTATTATTCAAAGCAAATCCTTGAAAACCAAAGATTGCCAAAGGAGCTCCAAAAAACATTATTTTTTTGGATGAGAGCTACATACATGAGTTGAAATGTTTGCAGTCTATTTATATTTCTGGTGTCCAACAAGATGTATCTAAAGGGAAAAGATGGATAATTGTGCATGCTGGAAGTGAGAATGGTTTTGCGCCTAATGCACTATAATATTTACTGGTAAAAACAAGCAAGATGATTACCATTCTAAGATGAATGCTCATAATTTTACGAAATGGGTAACAGAAAAGTTAGTGCCCAACATAACTAAACCATCAATAATTGTGATGGATAATGAACCGTACCACTCCATTATAACGAACAAGGTATTACAATATTTCTTTCTTATACTTTATTTTTGTTTTACATTATTAATTATCTTTTTATGTTGCTACTGAAAATCAACTATTTAAGTTTTATTAATTAAGTTTTTCTTTTGCCTCAGGCACCTACATCTGCATCAAAAGTTTTTGAAATCAAATTGTCGCTATTGAAAAATAATATTCCACTTTGATGAAACCTTGCGGAAACTATCCTTATTGATGCTTGTAAAAAAAACATAAACCTGAACCAGTGTATTATATCCATGAACTCCTAGGAGAACATGGGTGTACAGTAGTAAGACTACCACCCTATCATTGCGATCTGAACCCCATTGAATTAGTTTGGGCAATGGTAAAAAGGCGAACCGCACAAAAGAATGTTTGCGGTCAAAATGTTGCGAAGTTGGCTACCGAAGCATTTCAGTCAGTAATTCCGCAAGAATGGAAAAATTGTGTTGACCATGTCATCCAAATAGAAAATGAATATCTTGAGCTGCATGCGGTCACGTGGATGGAACTGGTACTCGGGAGTCCCAGCCCAGGGATGGGAACAGTATTCCATGTGTGCATGGTGAGTTGGCATGAGATACTGTCGCGCTCTGCTGAGCATGCCAAGCTTTTTAGAGGCCTTTCCTATCTAGTGACCACGAAACTGCACGTCACTCGATAATTCGACGCCAGGGACACCAATACTGGCTGTAGCAACAAGGGGAGTGCCTTGAAACTAAGGAGATACGACAAAGGGGTTTTTGACAACGGTAAAAGCGCAAACTTGTGTCTTCTGAGGGTTAAACTGGACTAGATTTTTGATAGAATCAGGCGTTACTTTGCGGAAATCCATTATAATAAAGATATTAATAGTTACTTTGCGACCATTCGCTTAATTAAATGATGTGTCTTACTTAGTTTAAAGCACCTCCCGCCCTCCACCACTATTCTAGGTGTGTGTGTGTATTCTAAGTGTGGTCAACCGTCGTAATGTTAGTGGTAGCCGCCGTAGAGTTTACATCACCTGAAGATGCCTCGTGTAGAGGCGAAACACGTGTGTATTATCGTCGACGTCTTTCCTAGAATAGTGGTGTTGGAAGTAGTGGTGTTGGGAGTAGTGGTGCTGGGATTAGTGGTGACGGGATTAGTGCACGCAATTGAGGGAGCGCGGGAGGTGCTCTTCATACTAGGTAAGATACATCATTTAATTGAGCGGATGGTTGCAAAGTAACTATTAATATCTTCATTTTATGGACTAGATTTAGTCGCTCCCAATCCGAGACTTTGTTCAGCAAAGATTCGACTTCATACACAAGTTTGCTTACGAGTATTTTTTTTGGTTGTACAATGTACATATGATCTTTATGTTTTAAAGAAAGTTTTTTTTTTATTTTACATTAAAAGTTATGCTTCAAAGAGTAACAAATGTAGTTAATGGCATTTAAGGCCAATATTTTGGCTTATATTCAGGGCAATTAACAAGGAAGCCCCGTCATTAATAACGTTTCCCATTTAAACTAATCTTGTTTATTGTAAGTTTATACATAACTAAGGACCAGTTTCTTAGTCGTTAAATAAATCTCTATTAACTATCTAACGAATAAAATTATTTGAATGATTAAATACTTTGTTTTATTGTACAATAACAACGTCTATTTCTAAGAAATTAATTAAATTAGTATTTCCGTTCTAACATAATTATTGACCTCTAACAAACGTAAGTGTACTTATGTTACCAGGTAAATTAAAACCATATTGTTTTAATTATTTTCGTATACGCCCCTTCTATGTTTGTTTACTATATAGTCATGAATTGACGGAACAAATCACACGAGTTTTAACCCTCCGGGGGAAAAATAATATTTTCACTGGTACCTTCACTAGCGACAGTGTACACCTCATGTTATTGTGAATTTTTCGTGCCGAATCAACAAGTCGTATCTTTAAATTAAAAAGTTTAAAATAAATAAAAAGTGAAAAATCTGAATTTTATTAAAAGCAAAGGGTGAAAAATTATTGAAAAACTCATAAATGTTTTAGATGATTGCAATGTATGTAATTTTTGCATTTAAATAACTTGTAGGATAGGTTAATTATAACGCGAAATGTGAAATCTATATATGAGACAGAAGGAGCGTCTGTACATACTTTTTCAATCAAATTAATATGTAAATTAATCTTAAATTTATGTAGGTATTTGCTAAAAATCTTATCACTTACATTCTAATTGAATATAAATAACAAATAAAAAATGACATCTTTGCTTACAGTGTAATAAAATCGCAGTATAAAATCTATGTATGAGACAGAAGGAGAGTCTATGCATTACACATATGTATTGCGGTGCCACAAGAGGGTACACGAGACATTAAATTCTATTTTATTCGCTTATGTTCATAGAGCAAGATCACAGGGCCGCCAGACGTCACGTATTTTCTGACGGATGAAATGTGAACGATTGAGTAGTCTTAGTATGTACTATGAACGTATGCCTACCTGCTAGCTTGGTCAAACGGCCAATTTCCAGGTATCAGGCGATCAAGGTAAACATTAAAACATTACTTACTTTACGTTTATTCTCGTGGCTGATTTTCATATATGTTTCAGAATGTGTAGTTAAAAATAAGTTGTCAATACTCCCAGACACTTTCCGTCGGCCATATTGCAGATGCTTTAAAGCTCTCAAAATAATTAGTTAACTTCACGTAAATTCTGATGCTCCATTTTTATATATGTTCACCCAACAACTATTTTAAAACCTTTGACAAGAAGACAGATAGATCCAAGGGGCCAATCTACCTTAAACTAAATTTTAATATCTCTGTGAGTTGAAACGCGAGAGCGTTATCTACGCGCATGAGATTGACTGCGCTGCTATGCGTATCTCGAAATTTTCAACTATAACGCCCGGTAGTCAAAGATGAAACGTCCTATAACTCAAAAAGTATGGACATTAGAAAAAAAAGAAACCTGTCAATGTCATACTTTATGGGCATGCACTAAATAGGTCGGCATGCCCATAAAGTATGACATTGACAGGTACTGTTTGTACTACTAAGAAATTCAGGACTTCATAGGCGTGATTTTTACTGACAGCTGTCGCAGAGATCAAGCTATCTTTTATGAACTATAACTATACATTCTAAAACATATATGAAAATCAGCCATGAGAATTTACGTAAAGTAAGTAATGTTTTTATGTACCTTGATCACCTGATACCTGGAAATTGGCCGTTTGACCAAGCTAGCAGGTAGGCATACGATCATAGTACACTACTCGATCGCCCACATTTCAATATAAAAATACGTGACGTCTGGCGGCCCTGGGATCTTGGTCTATAAAGGACAATTGTTCTGTACGTTATAACAAAGTTTTATTAAAAGTTATCAGCCACCCTGTTTCGTAGGTAGCTTGTATATTGCTGTATATTTATTAACATGTAAAGACTTTTAACAATATAATGCCATTATTTTAAATAGTTTTTTAATACAGTTGCTAAAAAAGTGGCGTATTGCAGGGACGATTCCGAACTCGTACGTTTTCATTACCAACAGTCAAAATAATGTCTATTAAAAAGAAAAAACCAACCACGAAGTTTTTCTAAAAAAAAAGTTTTTATCATTCATGCAAATATTTCTAAAAAGAAGCTACTAATTTGTTTTAATATCAGATTTAATGACTAGGTTTCATTTCATTTCGTCTTATTAAATTTCATTTTCATTTCATATCATTAAAAACATTCCACTGAAGACTTGGCTCTATGGGCATAGTTCCCTTTGCCTACTCAGAATGGGTGAAGAAAACAAAAAAATCTCTACTTATATACTTTTACGGTTGGCGCCATTTTCCAAAAATGTTCTTTGCGAGTTTAGTTGTTGCAAAAAATAAGTAATTTCGATGATATTTTATTTGAATTCACATCACCGGAATTCAGTATAATTGCACAAAATGCTTCGGAGAACGTTTTACCGGAAAAGTCAAAAAGTCGCTACATATCTAAATACGACGAATTTATTGCTTGAAGAGAAGAGAAAAAAGCAAATAGTTTTTCAGAAAATGTTACGTTGGCAAACTTCTCCGAACTATCAGCAAAATTAAAACTACATTATGGTCGAGGTTTTCAATGATAAAAAGTATGCTGATAATAAGGAACAACATGGATATAAGTGAATACCCAAAACTAAATGCTTTCTAACGACAACCAGACCGTTTTACAACCAAAAAGTCGAAAGTATTAATATGGAATGAAGTGGAAATATTGTTGAACGAAGCTTCCGATGATCGTTATTTAGCCACAAAGGTAGGTAATTTATTAATAACTACTTATATTTTTCTTAAGATATTGAATCCCATGGAAAAATACTACTAAGCAAGATTCTGAATACTAAAAATAAGATACCGATCATCAAAAAGGAAGTGTACAGCTCAAGCAATCGGGATAAACAAATTTGGTAATATGCCAAAAGAAATAGCTACGTTTCTTGGTCTGCCGGATGCTGAGTATTATACTGGGCATAGCTTCAAGAGAACCTCTGCTACATTATTGGCAGATTCGGGAGCCAATCTGACGTCCTTAAAGCGACTAGAAGGTCGGAAGACAGACACAGTTGCAGAATAAATGTGAAAATGCAGAAAGAAAAAAATGAATCAGCAATATAGCCATATTGCTGATTCATTAAACAACGAACTAGAAACGGGGGAAAACATCACACAATCCATTAGTTTAAAGTCCAGTCCGTCTCCTTAACATGATAATACTGAAGAGAACGTTCGTCCATCTACCTTCGTTGATAATGGTAATTCATCAGATCCAATTCCATCAACTAGCAAACGTCATTGTGTAACACCTTTGACAAATATACATGAAAAATCGTACGAAATTAATAATAGTTTGTCTCAAATAGTAAAAATGCAACCTAAAACTTAGTATAAGAAACGTTAGTATAAGAAACTGTAGGTAGCAATTTCAATGTGTATGTAAATTATAACTTTTATAAGAAATAAATGATTAGTTAGTTGAATTTATTGTGTTTTTATTATTTTATTAAAATGATTCATTTTTTCACAACTGTATTAAAAATAGTTATTCTGTACACCTGCGGAACCATCATTGCAGCCGTCGTCACCTTCGGCTGCGCCTCGGCTCGGGTAGACATTTGTCGGAACGCTTTGCAATGACAAGTTTTCCGCACTCTTAATGAAATATACTATTTCCGCTTTTGAACATGCGGCTCACCTTAATGTTTAGCAGCTAATCTAGCAGTTTAATATTATTTTATTACTTTTAACTTCACAAGTAGTATATACAGACTTATATGCATTTATATAATAATGAAGTGTAATGAAATTAAAGGTGTTTTTCCGTAGTAATATCAAATATTAACCCCAACGACCGATCATTAATAGTGGGATTACTAGTGTGACAGTATTGGCATCGAATTTAATATCAATATAATTTTAGGCCTCATTGAATTAAAAGTCCTCCCTGGTAAGTGGAGTGTCTAACGAAGAAAAATGATTTACACAGAGCTATTATGTAATTCATCATCTGTTTTATTTAATTATTCTCCTAATTATCCTTCAAGGATTAGACGAAATAGAATAATAGATTGTCTAATGCTACGACCACATGGCTAAAATACAATGACGATGCAAACCTTATCACAAAACGAACTTTTGTCTTCTTCCGTTTGTGATGTGAACATTTTCTTAAGAAACGATGCTTGATTTTATTTAAAATTTCTTATTAAAATACTTGCAACCGCGGGTAAGAGCGCATGTTTTCGCAATTATAAATTTGGTTAACTTCTATAAAAAATATTAAAAGAGCTTGTATCAATCCATGCATCTAGACGGATGCATGTGGATGATATAAATCTACAAGAGCCCACTGCTCAAAATAGGCCTCCGTCTTAGATTGCCACATAAAACGGATTTTGCTGTAGTTGCTTCGCTTGGCAGGCGGGTCTGCAACCGTATTTTTTAAAATTTTTAGTTGTTATAAAAAGATGCTGCGGGTCGTCTCGTGTTTCAAGTTTCCCTTTTCGCCTCCTACGAAACTCAATGTACGATTAGGGGTAGTGGATATTATTACATATCATATATATTACACTGCTAATACACGGTTATGTATAATTTTAACTAATTCGTATTAAATTACTATCATAAAATACCTATAAAATAAAATACACGCTGGGCAGGCTAAATGGTTTGTTGGTTCGTCCGTTTCTCTACTGTATTCCTATTGTATCCTCTACCATTTTGAGAAAGATTACCTGTAATTCCACGCTTAGCAAGGGGATTGTCGATCACAGTACTGAAACCAACACCTTCGTCTGTTACTACATGGAATTTTTTTGTAAAATAAAGAGTAAAGTTACAGATCATATTATAACTCGCAACGCTAGGCACATGTTTACGGCTGCCCATAGAACCTCTCAATCTCACTCATAATCTCAGGTGTTCCGGAAACGATGCTGCCTCACTTGTTCTTCAGCTTGACAGTTGGCTCTTTCTGGCAGACAGATCTCTGGTAAAGACTTTGGAGCCCTGGTCCCGCTCGATTGCTTCTTAAATATAAGCGGCTTTAAAGTTGCGTAAGTCCCGCCGCATGTATTTGGATATCTGTTTGTTCAGTTGCCTGTATGCTGCCAAATCTGTTGAAGACTGCAGTTTTATTTCCCGTTTAACAGTCACGAGATTAAGAGTGTGATCGGAGAGTTTTTGTGTTCTTCTGCGGCGGGTCTTACAGAACTTAGGTCCGACCGCATGGACAGTTTCTACGTGCTTGTCGTCGTCGTTCATATCGTCCACTGCATAACATGTACAATGTCTTCTAGGCACTGAAAACGGTTTTTCAACTCGAGCTGAAAGGTTTCGGAACTTTGGCTTAAAACGCGGGGGACTACAGCAAATACAAAAAGGAGCACTTTGGACTATAGCAGTATTGAGCTGCTATTTCACGCTTGTATTTAGTTATTAAATTTTAATTATTACGTAATTATTTACTCATTAACAAAACTTTACTTAAAATTAAGTTAGAATATAAATATTAAAATCAATTGTTTTCGCTCATTGCAAGAAGTCAAGATGCAATAAACCTTGAGTCGTTCGTATTTGAAGTGTGTTCTCGTGGCGCTAATTCAAATAAAATTCTACCGTTTCTCTAATTAGGCGCAAGCATTAGGTTCATATTTTATCATAATTGATAGATTTGGGCTAAGTTTAATTATAACCGACCGAGACAGTGGATTGTCTTCATCAGAGTAAGTACATTATTAACACATTTTATTTATAATATAGCTTTTATATAGAAGTGGGTGAAAACGAGTATGTGGCTCACCGCATAGTAAGTAACTATCATCGCCCATAACGAATAGTAACATAGAGGAATTATAGAGTGCGTTGTCGGCGCTGGTGATCGTCTTGTTGAAATTGGTGATTACCTTGTCGGTACTGGTGATCACCTTGTCAGCGCTGGTTATCATCTTGATGGTTGTTGGCCGAGGAAGAAAATTTCCGGAAAAAACTACAGTGCTGGACCGCCAAGAATGAAGATGCGATGTGCAATGGTGGAACACGGTGGATGAAATTAATTTAAACAATTCTTTAGAGTACTCTCCGAAGTGTACGAAAAAAATCAATTTGCTGAAAATGCCACATAAATGAACCTTATTCTTTGGTAACTTATTATTGATAGGCATGAAAAACAGGGTAGGTGTCATTAACCATGACACACAACTTAGTGGAACAACAGCATTCACAGTTTAGAGCTCGGACTCTATTCGATATCTCATTCACCGTAGATCAAGATTTTGATACTTCAACTGAAAATAAATTGGTCCCTAATTGCATAACTTTTTGGCAAAGTAAAGAGGAAGCTCTAAATGGAGCGTTTTATGCTAAATCCAATGAAATGTCTGCACTATGTCCAAAAATAATCGCTAAGCCTTTTCACTTAGCGATTATTACATCATAAATACAATATCACATCATAAATAGAATCGGAAACATCGTAGGGGTCACCTAGCGCTCACCCCCATTAGTAGGATAGAAAACCGGATCCTATCTCCATCTGATAACCTACAGTGCCATATATGGCGACAGCCTGCAAATTGAAATTGGCGTGTAAGTGGTACCGTAATCGGAATCAGATAATGGTCCTTAAGACTAAAATAGGCCACCGCTGTAGGTCGTGGTTTGGAAGGGCAACTAAAACAGTGCTAGTAGGTTGTACGAATTTCTACTGCTACCAGCAAGCAATATGTCAATCTTCATCACTAACTCTACACTTTTAACAGTCAATGTTTTTAGGAATTGTTTTCAGATTCCTCCTTAAAGCATCTTTTTAAATTACCAAGCACGTCGCTTTAGATTCTCCTATCGGAAGGAAGATTGACATATTTGGCACACTTGACTTAGACTTACATTGATCAAATTTGTGATTTTTAAATACACTGATAGATCTGAAACATAATTTTGACAGCTTCGTGAAAAACTTTTATGAATAAAACCTTACGTAACTGCATCACTGCTTTAAAGCTACGAGCTTTAAAGCAGTGATGCACAGACTTATTAAGACTAGGGGCCACTCGGGCAAATTATGAACTGATGGCGGGCCACCCGAAGTATAGGTAATTAAAGACAATAAAGAATTGATAATAATGTATTAAAATTGAAAAAGAATTTATTAATTTGTAGCGTGGCACTGCATACTGCTTACAATCTTTTTTATATTTGGCTCAAATTTACTTGTAGCAGCATGTAAAACTGATTACAAACTTTCATTTGCAAGGCGGTTTCGATTTCTTGTTTTATTATTATTAACTATTGAAAAGGTTTGTTCACATATATAGGTAGAACCAAATAAGCTGGCACATTCCAAAGCGTTTATGCGCAACTCTTAGTACGTATTTTTATCAATGCAGCGGTAAAAGTTCAGCAAGCCTCCTTCGTTGAATTTGTTGTGTATATCTTGGTCGTTTTGAATGTCGATAATTTCTAACTGCATTGACTCTGGCGCATTTTCAACTGAAATCGTGAAAGGATTGCTGAATATGTCCAACAGAGGTTTCACTTTTTAAACTCCAAAAATCTGTCTTGAAAAGAAATTAATCGCAGTTTTGTTGAATTTTTCAGCCATTTTCTTATACTTCGGAAAATGATTGTAATTTCCAAAATTCAATTGCGATCTGAAAAGTGTCAGCTTGCATTGAAAGGATGATACATGAGCGTAAAGCTGGGATTTCAGTTGATTTTTGCCTTGAAGCCGTGTGTTCAAGATTGTGTATTGATAGTGTTGATTTGTAATATCAACTAAAAAAGCCAAATCACACAACCAATCAGGATTTTTAAGTTCCGGGACATCCCTTTGCTTTTCCGCCAGAAATATTCCAATTTCTTCTATTAAATTTAGAAATCGTTCCAGTGTCAATGCACGACATAGCCACCTTACTTCTGTATAATACAGTAAATCTCCTTATTCGCTTTCGATGTCATCAAGGAATTATTTGAATTGCCTGTGATTGAGTCCTCGTGATTTTATGAAATTTACAGTCGAAACTACCACTTTCATGACATTTTGAAATTCAATTTTTTTAGAACAGAGGGCTTCTTGGTGTATAATGCAGTGAAACTGTATGAGATCTTCAGCGTTTATGTTTTTTTCTTGCAGATGCTTTTCAGCAAAGTAACTAGCCCAGAATTGACACCAATCATTGAAGGAGCACCGTCAGTCGCAACTCCCGATAATTTTGATAAGTCCAAATCAGTTTTTGAACACTTATCCAAAAGTACATTGAGTATATAACTCCTCTGGTTTGACCTTTCAATGAACACATTCCTAATAACTCTTCTAAGACTTCAAAATCTTGAGTAACACCTCGTATGGATATCAGAAGTTGAGCTGTTGAACTAATATCAGTGGATTCGTCGAGTGTTAATGAAAAAAATTCAATGATCTTAGTTTTTTTATTTAATTGTTCCGCAATATTACCTGACAAAGACATAATTCGTCTTTAGATAGTCATACGATTCAGTTGAATTTTCTCAAACTTTTTTGCTGCTTCTGGACACATTTTCTCCCAATATTGAAGGAGTGACTTCGCTTTGCTATCATTCGAGAAATTTCATAACTAACATCTGTAGCTGTTTCTGAATCTCGAATGGGTTTTGTAAACATAGCTTGCTGACCAATAAGCTCTCGTTGTAAAGACAACAGTTTTTGCTTTCTTAATTCGCCTGTAAACTTGGTAAAAGTAGGATGCTGCGTTTCATAGTGCCTTTTTACATCGTATTCCTTTGCAATCGCAACAGAATTCTTGCAAATTGAACAAACGACTTTGTTATGCGACCATACAAAAAAGTATTTACTTACTTTACTTTACTTACTTTACTTATCTTCATGCACAATCCCTAACGGGGTAGCCAGAGAGAACAGATCGCCAAGTGTCACGATCCTTACATACCTCTTTCGCTTCTTTCAGGTTCATTAACTTCTTCATACATGCACGTCTAGGTATCCGAGTACTCTTGACCCTCCCCTCTTTGAGCAATTTGCTCACATGGTCTTCGAAAGTTAGTCTCGGTCTACCTCGACACCTTTTAATATTTATTTTCGCTCTATATATTTTCTTCACCATTCGGTCTTCACTCATTCGTTCAACGTGCCCAAACCATTAAATTTTTTTAAATTTCTTCATTATAAAAAAGTATTTCTCAGTCCAAATTTCTTGAAACTGCCGATTTTCATCTTTAACCTTACGTTTTTTACTAGGTCCTGGCTTGTCCATGTTGCGTTCTAATTCTGGCTAGGATTAACACAGCACCTAAAAGCAATTACAGTACCTACTTAAATTACCCATCCTTTTTGAAATTACCAAAAATACTTGATTAAATAGGTAGGGAAACACTACTTATTAATAACAGAGTTTTACTTACGATTTCACAACATAATTATACACGGCACTTGACGGGAAATCTACGTTGAATGTGGATCAAAATATATGACACCAGCTAGTCGAGTTAAAATCTACACTAGAACTATTGACACTTCACTTAAATTAAAACCGAGCGGTCGGTCGCTGCGGTTAGCGTGGCTTTTATACCGCGCGTATAGAGTCGAAAACTGTCTGGAGAAATCACGAAACCGACTCTGGAAGCTTTGTGTATCTACCTACGCGAGCAATCGGGAATTCGGGACTATTGCTATCTCGTTTGCTCTAACAATATAACCCATGGATAAGCCGCCACCGCACTGCCATCGTCGCCGCGCCGCCGGCTGCGGCCTCAAGAAAACGAATTTTCTGCGGACCTCAAGAAAACGAATTTAACCGAGATCAGCACGAACATTACCGACCGCTGTTACCGACGCATGCACGGCGCACCGATAAGCGCACTTAAGAACGCGCGCGCGAGATTCAAATTACTTTTCGAACATATTTTTTTTTTGGTTTTATTCTGGAATATAATTCAATATTTTTCGAATGTACGAGAGTATTATTTTTGCTGTCGGCGGGCCACCAGTTACGACCGGCGGGCCGCATGCGGCCTGCGGGCCGCGGTTTGTGCATCTACACTTTAAAGCATAATTGCAGTAACTCCGACCAAAACGACAGTAGCCTAATGACAGGACGCGGACCGCGAACTCAAAAAGTTCGTGGGTTCAAATCCGCCATTCGACTACTGGCGTGAACCACTTGTAACACAAGCAATTTAACCCATTACTTCCCAAGCTTCGAAAACATTGGAATTTTTGATTAATTCTTTAAATTAAGTTCATAGTACATTAAGAAAAAGAATGTGACAAAAATAATAAAAAATATACCTTCATCCCTGTTTCAGCCTGACCTATAATATGACAATGGGGACATGTGATCAGAAAAAATACAAGTTAACAATTATAAGAAAATCTGCTTTATTGAAAATTATGTCCACAAACAGTCTTAAAAATAAAATATTATGACCATATTTTGTATGATAAGGTATGAAACAATCACTGGAAAATGTTTTTTCACATTTAGCACAAAAGGTTAGAAGTTTTTTCTTACAACCTTGTCCTTGACAACGCCTCTGTTTGTCCCTCTTTGTCTTATAGTGACCAACATTATCAAACCTGACAGGTTGTAAAAGAACTTCTGAAGAACCGGGTGTCGGTTTACTTGCCTTGCCTTTCGATTTTTTCATCCAAGCAAAACAAACTCTTCGTCTGAAATCTAGCAGAGGGATGGTCTCATCTTTATTTATCTGGTTGTAGATAATCCATGCATTCACAAGGGACATGTCTAAAACACGGACGACTAAAGGCCAATACCATTTTTTTTACCTCTAAAGCAGATTGGATATTTAGAAATCAGCCAATCATGTTTATTCACTCCTCTCATATTTTTGTTATAATTATGAATAAGCATTGGCTGATTCACGGCTACTTTGGCCTTTTTTTCTTTGAGTACCTATTCGTTTTTACCAAAGGTTCAATAGAATCAAAATTAGTCAAAAGACAAACAACATTGTTGTCATGCCATTTCACGCACAAAATTTCATTATTTTTATCAAAACGATAATCGGAAAAACCTCGGTCTTTCTTTTTCATCTCCTGTTTGGTCATGATAGGACATATTTAGTCCTATTTTCTCTGACTGTCCCTATAGCTCTGAACCCTTGAGATTTCAAATCAATCAACAATTTCATGCTGCCGAAAAAGTTATCGAAGTAGACTACATGTGCTCTGGGATCTGTACAAACTGCAAGCAACTTCTTTATCACTGTTGCACCCAAGCCATCGTTACTACTAGTAGAGGTTTGAGCATCCTTGCCCGTGTAGAGTGAAAAGTTGTAACAATATCTGCTGACTCCACACAGTGCCCAAACCTTATATGAACCGAACCTTACTGGTTTACCTTTTATAAATTGTTTGATTCCATAGTGACCGAAGTATTTGACGATCATTTCATCAACAGCTAAATTGGATTCAAATATACCAAACTTTCGGAATGATTCATTAGCTTTTTCGATAAGTGGGCGAATTTTGAAAACTTTGTCAGTATTATCAATTTGTGAGTTGTCATTGAAATATGAATAGGATTTAATTTTATCAAAACGATTACGGGACATTGCTTGTTCAACAAATGGAATATGTACATCCTCATCTCTACACCATTAAAGTTTACTTTGCGGCAAGTGATGATACGAAGAGAAAAACAAAATTCCTGTAAAGACTTTTAACTCATTTATAGTTAGGTTGAAGTTCAATCATTTCAAATTGTTTTTATAATGTTTGGCGTAAGTTACAGTTTCGTGCGCAATATATTCTAGAATCTTGTCACAAAACAAATTTTCGAATATTTCTACCGCTGATTTTCCTTCCACCTCCGTAATCATATTTTCCCAATATTGTTTAGCAGTATTAGATTCCGGCTGTAGTCACAGTTACGCCATGTGACTGTCTTGCTTGTCCGAGATGTGGTTTGAGCCTACTCAAACCACATCTCGGACAAGCAACATGATTTTCCGCGACGTTATCGATCGTGCACGAAAATTCCACTTGACCGGCTACATCAGACACTGGCAAAACTCTATGTCGGTCATTTCATCTACCTCATCCGGCGACAATGTGGCAACTTCAATGTCATTCAACTCCTCATCATTAGAATCTTCAATATCTTGAAGAAAGTCTACGATTTCGGACACTTTCAAAGCTTTTTTATACTTTTTTTTTTTGCACTGGATCCATGATCTATAAATAATAAAAATAGAAAATATAAATATATAGCCACACGAATACTTATAATCATACAGACAGGTATATTGTTTACAATTAGATAAAGAACAAAAATAAAATATTTTAACTTTCCTATAATTTCTCAACCTTGTAAACAATTCACTTTTTTATTCTAGGTCGATAAATAATCACAATCGTTTCGTGTGACGAGATGTAATGTGTTCGGCGTAGACTAATCGACTAATTTAAACACAAGCAAGACCCGCAAATAACGAACAATTGACCAGTTTGAATCTGTACTTAGCGTGACAGGATCGAACACGCTTTCGTGGCAAATTGTACAGACAGGTTCCCAGTGTCATATTTATAGGACGGCTTATTTTGAATGTATATCACAAGTTCACAAATAGTTTTTGCTTTTGTTTTTATTTGTTTTAATTTGGTAGATATCTAAGAATAAGTCTTCTGTACTGATGAAGATAATGTTTTTCTTTTGCGGTATATACAATCGGAACTCAATGCTCTCCTTCAGTCAACAAAAATGATCAATTTTAAAAAATTATATTAAAATTACGTAAACATTTTTTACTGCGAAAAAAATTTATTTTATTAGAAAAATAGTGTAAAAATATGAATTTCATCAGAAATAATAAAAATAAAAGTCCCAATACGTAAAAAGAAATTTTGTTAATAGTGTCCTAAAAATATGACAGTGGGGAGGAATGGGTTAAGCTTACCACGAGTGGTTAAGGGGAATATTAGTAATGTTTATAGCATTGTTAATATTCTTTAAAAAAAACATTTCGTTGTACACTGAAAATATGAAAAATATCTACGTGTAAAGCATGTAAGACAATACAAAAACTTTGTATTAGATTTTCACGTTGGATTATTTTGTAGAAGCCAGGCTAATCAAACTCTAAATGATATATACCCTGCTGTTACCATAACACAGAAGGCGAAGAAAACTCGACCTAGACACTAGACCACTCGGAGTCTGTTAATAGTGGACCTCATATCACCACTATTACAATTTCGTAAGCTTTTTACATTAAATACTAGAAATCCTTATAATAATGTCCTCCAGGATTATATTGCCAGAATATATGCGCAAGTACATCGGCTCTCTCTGGTGTAATAACCCCACTCTCATAGGCCGATGCGACGGTAATTGAACACGACGAGATCAGGCGCAGGATCAAGCTTTACGTGCTTTTCTGAGGCACGCGGGTGAAACACAACCAACTTCATAAATTCGGACTGCTACTGAGAATTTATTGATAGAAAAATTCTAATATCTGATTTTGGCCCGATTTGGGATTTAAACCGGGACCTCATGGTCAGGGAATGCATTAATCACCATTAGACCAACGGGGTAGTCTTAGAAATCCTACGCCAATACGCGTCACACGAAATCAACAAATGTGGTTAAGATTACAATGTTAAGCTAAGGCGTAACAAAATTCTACTGTACTATCTCATTTCAATGGGTGAATTGGAGTAGTATTGTATTATTAGGCGTTTACCGGCCTTTGCCACATAGAAATCTTCTTTCATTTCAATCATGAGAGGAAGTTCTTACCGCGATTAAGGACGAAATGTATGACATCCTGATCCTGACTTGATAGTATAGTTATTTATGTTCTTACAAAAATGCAAAAGACCTGAATACCCAAACCTCTAAGTCACGCGAATATCGTATATTAATATAAAAACTAAAAAAACATCCGAACTCTAGTATTCACCGGCTTGAAATATTTGTATCGAAAATGCGAACATTCTTAAGGCTATGGAAGAAGTACACTCTCATCGTTGCCAAGATAAATCACCGACTATGTTTTACCGAGTGTAATGATATATTATATCACAGATCACTAATACACGATCAATGTAGGTATTTTATTGGAAATATTTACTGGTTATTTTATAAGGCGAAATATTTTTTTGTTTTTTTTTTGTTTTTGAGTACCTTATACAATATTATATTTTAAAACTTTATAGTTTCTGATTTAGCGCTCAGAAGCTATCGGACTTTGCAGTGATTGAGTATATAAGAGTTGGGATCATCATATTTTCATGAGTTTCTTTTACTCTGTTGATCTTCAATAGTTATTTGAAAGAGAAACAGCTGTGGACAGGCTGGTCAGAATAACTGAATCATTTATTCTTTAATTATTCTGGTCGGACACCTAAGAGACAATCACTTCGAATTTTATTAAGACGGAATAATTAAAAAAGATTGTACTGTGTTGTATCGGAGTAAGAATATCATTTACCCTATATCGACCCAGGGGTCTACTATTCCATATCGACCATGAGATTGGCAGCAGCATCTTCTTAAAAAAACGTGTATGTCTGTATAAACCAATTTTGATTCAGTTTTTTCTTGGTTGATAAGTGACTTGATCAAGATTGTTCTAATTTACGATTGTTGTCGGTTTAAGATCATCAGATCGTTTTTTATTGTTTCAGGTTTTTTACAGTCTACATACGTCCCACAGCTGGGCACAGGTCTCCTCTCACTTCTTGGTGGGTTTTAGAGCAGGTTAGAGTCCGCCGCGCTGCCCCAATGCGTGCTGGCGAACTTCAAATGTCTTCAAATATTTTTCTAATATTATTTCTCAAAAAATATAATTTTCTTACGTTTCATTTAGGAAAATATAGATGAATGATGATGATAATATGGATGCAGATAATGTCATATAATGATAACATTGTTTGAGTCTTATGTATATTGTTATAAATGTATTCGATTACTTGTAGTATGATTGTCAAAGTTAAAACGTGTAACATTTAAATAAATCATAACTTTTATACAGAAACAGAAACTTTTTTATTCAATGTAGATTATAAACAATACTTATTGAAAGTCACTTTTTTCATTT
Source organism: Parnassius smintheus behrii (assembly GCA_036936625.1). Taxonomy (NCBI): domain Eukaryota; kingdom Metazoa; phylum Arthropoda; class Insecta; order Lepidoptera; family Papilionidae; genus Parnassius; species Parnassius smintheus. Next base: position 32,797,047 of record JAUPFT010000004.1, on the reverse strand, counting down.
ACCACTTGTTCGAAAAAAAAACCTTTGTCCTGGGAAGAACCAGCAAGAAAACCAGCGGGACTATATTTTTTTTTCAAATAATAGCTTACAATCATATTTACAATTAACAACACAAGACAAATTAGAAATAGCTAGGTAGCGACCATCTTACATGGTCTTAAAATCAGTAATACGATGCTTAATTCATTCATTATAGAATAAAGCATCGTATTACTGATTTTTTAAGACTGACTTTTTTAAGATTTCATTAATTAATTATTGCATATTAATTCTGCTCCAACTTATAATTAGTTAAGAAAAGTAAATAGGCGTCTATTAAGTTGAGTCAGTATGCTTTATCACCTGCATCATCATCACCTGGTGTAATAATATTCTAAGAAAGCAAATATTTAAAGTGGTAGTTCATCGCAGGTATATTGATCGCACCCACACTGATTTTAACGCGTTTCATTGGTTTTCATGCTGGAAACTACAGTTTTTTTTCGCATTGCTCATAAGTTAGCAAATGTTTACTATCGTCCAAAATATTTTTATCAAAACATGTGATACTGAAAACAGTGTTTAAATTCTTATATCGCAAAATTTTGTAAGCTATTCTTAACAAAAATAGATGTAGGCGGGAAGCTTACGCTTTATGCAACAGCAGATAATACGCTTGTTTACTACATATTTTACGATAATGTGAAGCAATTGACTGTTACTACGACACTCCATCGTTTTACTCTTGGATATAATACAACGATAATATGATGACTAAATTTTAGTCTAACATTATAAAATTAACAAATAAAGAATTACTCAGTTTGAGCATAAATACATAGTACTTTAACAATTTTTCTTCACTTCTATCGTAAATATTTATAAATCTGATATTTTAGCAAAACGGTGTATAATGACAAAGCCTTATAAGTTTGATTCTTATAAAATATTGAATGGTTACTAAGATATGGCAATGTCATCTGCACATTACAAAATAAACAGTTTTTAGTCTATCAAATTCCTTCGATTTTATTTTCATATAATATGCATGAAAAAGATTATGAGTTGAGTATTTTTATTAGTAGTTAAGTACTTACAACGATTAAGGTCGTAATGTACGACATCTTGATTCCGACTTGATAGTATAGTTATTTATGTTCTTACCGAAATGCAAAAGACCTGAATACCCAAACCTCTAAATCACGCGAATTCGTATATTAATATAAAAATAAAAAAGCATTCAAACTCCAGTGTTCACTGCCTCGAAATATTTGTATCGAAAATGCGAACATTCTTAAGGCTATGGGTGTGACTTTATGGAGTGAATGATGTTCATCATCATCATTAATTCCATACATATAAATCTAGTTGTGGCTCCATTTAGAGAGAGAGAGAGAGAGAGAGAGAGAGAGAGAGATAGAGAGCCACTCGAATACTTTTCCCACTGTCTAGGATATAGTGGTAGCACGTATAGTCACCACGATTGTGGGAGAGAGTAACCACGAGTTCTTCGATGAATATACTCATTATTTTTGTACGGAGATCTTAGTAATTACCGCACAGTAACGTAGGTTTATATGAATTATATTAGAAAGATATCTTAAAAGTCCTGGTGTACATCATCGGTATCAAAAAAGCAAAAACAATTTTTAGTAGTAGAAAATATTAAATTATTTTGAATACTCCGCTAACAGTGTCTGCAAACATTTTTCCAGAGAGACCTTTGACTTCAAAGCAAGTTCCACTAGTTAAAGTGATCTCGAGGTTGTTCCAAAGTTACCTACAGTAAACTACATTACATAAGTTATTTGCTATATAAATAAACACACACATCTAAACTGCTTCTACACACTGAATGTCTTTTAAAACTCCTTAGTAATTATGAAAACGAATGTATTATATGTATAATGTAGCGAAAGTGGAGCTCAATTTTAAATTTAATGTCTTTAAGTTTAGTAATAAGTAATATTTACGAAAAGTTTAGCGAAAAACAAATTGGTTGGAATAATACTAGTTTATACGGAATTTATCGCGTATATTTAAATTTTTAAATACCCGACGTTTCGAGAGCTTTACAGCACCCATGGTCACGGTAATACCTTGAGCCCAAGGTAATACCTTGAGCCATACTGTGTATAGAAAAAAGACCCATACAGATAGATATTTAAACAAGACTCCATGATACCATAAGTTCATACTGTGTAGATCGGAACAAAAGTTAAATTTTAATCTATGGTAACCGCGGTTAACTATGACATCGGGACGTAAAACTTCGGGTATTTAAAAATTTAAATATACGCGATAAATTCCGTAAAAACTAGTATTATTTCAATGTGTAGTGTTCGCGTAAATATAAGAAATCATTATAAATTGGTTGGAAGCTGTTTAAATCTATCTAATTTAAAATTTTATTATTTACAAATTACTTCTCTCTCATTTCTCAGTTGACTAATAAAGTTCACAACCATGAGTAAAAAAATCATAAAAGACATTGTATATGTCGTAGGTTTGTTACAAAACCTGGTTTTTGATCAAAAACGTAGACTTTTGTTCAAGAACTGGAAGAAGACACTATTACTGCTTTATCTTATCACAATCCTGAGAAAATACGGTACAAAATACCGTATTTTCTAAAACTTAGACTGATTTAGTTTTATGATAAAATAAATGTGAATTTATATTTCTTTAAATTATTAAAACAATTAGATAACTTAACCTATCCTAAGCCTAAATTTTATTATAGACGTATACAAGTTTAAACGTTTTTATTTTTATCCGACTTTACGTTATTTTTGAAGTGACGAAAACAAGTAAAGTTTTCCTAAATTTAGTTTATTTATGGGCAACTGAATACCTTTTTATGGCCTTTCGTGTCAAAAATACTCAAGACATATAACAAAAATACATTTATATTACCTTCGTGTAAAATAAAACTGTCAAAATCTCGAACAATTTAATATCTAGAGCGTTGGAAGGATGTTATGTTAAATTTTTTAACCAAGTTCAAATAATGAGAAGGCTCTATATTTGACGCTTACGTGTTTTATTTACGTTTGCCGATTTCTTGGTGATTGCTAAAACTAATTAAGTGATCACCGTTACCGTCACCGTTCCAACATACTAACTATATTAGTCCGCCGCTGAACTTAAGTCTCCCTCCAAGATTGCCTCATAGGGGGATATACGTATATATATGTCCACCCCCTAATCACGGTCACATATCATTAGGTGGTTCTGCAAGAAGGTAAACAAAATTAGGAAAAAAATGTTTTAAAATAAAGTAATAATTAATTAAACACTTAGGTTAAATTACAACATACCAGACTCATTGGCACATCTTGTGAAAAACCAGCTGTATATGTGTGTTACTACAGGAGTAATTATTTATGATTAATATTACAACTAAAACAAAGCAAAATATACTTTAAAAATATTGATTAAAATGTTTTCATAAATTGAGAACTCGAAAATTAGTAACAGAAATTTTTTTATCGCACCATAAAACGAGATTGAATACTCTAACGATTCAATTACTGCTAACACCTATCCAATATAAAATAAAATAAGGAAAAAAATTGACTAAAGAAAGGATGAACCAAATTATACCGTACTTTAAAAATATGGAGAAAACTTAAAAAGCAGGCACATTTAAAAGGTGAGAAGTATAATGTTATTATTGAATATTGAAGTTTTCTACATGGAAGTAAATGTGAAATAATTTTACAGCGAAATGGTTACATTACGTATACAAAAAAATTACAACGTTTAGTTAGCTTTATTCACGCTCTATTATGTTAATACATAAAAAATCATGAAAATACATAAACATAAAACCAGCAGTAAAACTTAAATACCTGAACTCAGCTCATAAAGGGTCAAAAAAACGTGCGGACGCTGAACTCTTTTTATCGAGCTCGGCACGAAACAATACATTATGTATTACTGCATTTACACTCAATCTTCCCTTCTTTTCTTCTTTCCCTTCTTTCACACACATGTTGCGGCGTTGTCAAACCGAAATTTACTTACTAAAATTTGCAGGCGAAATAAGAATTAGAGGCGGCAATCACAATAGAACTTGGAATTAATTTTAATAGTTTGGACTTACCTCTTTTTAAATTCAATAGTATTGGACGGATTCAAAAAAGGACAGTCAATTAAAATAAAGTAAAAGAACTATTTTTAGATTATTTATTTATTTAGAAACTTACATGTAACACCATAAGCTAAATCGTACATAGGGCGGACTTAATGCCACGTGGCATTCTCTGCCAGTCAACCCTGTCAAGTCGTAGATTAATTGTGATAGATAAGTTAACTATCGATCGTAATAGCAATTTATTTTAACTATTTAATTATTCAGTACCATTTCATTTCTATTTTCTTTTAGAAAATCAAAGATTACGATGAAATTAGATATACTACATTTAGCTGTACTAACATGATAGAGTGTGATTAGAGCTAATTAAAAGTTGTAAAAAATGTTCTTTTTTTCATCGGGATCGATTATCTTTTTGTACCATCAATAAAGGTATCCGTCGTACTATCATCTGTCTTCATTTTCGGGAGCGTTTCAAAAAAAACACTGTATAAATTCTCTAAGTTGGCACAAAAAACACAACCACAAAAATGTTGTGGCAACAACATTTTTGCGACATTTCACGGATTTTATTTTAATATTCGATTTGATATATACGTAATATTTTCGCAGGAATTCAATGAATGCATGTGGCTCAGGACCATTGTGGTATTTCTTTGGCAAGCATATGTTCAGTAGCGGATGAGCTGTAATAATTACGATAATGACGATTATATTAAAATGACCATTTACACTACAAATAACCGTCTCCTTAGACGGTTATTTGTAGTCTCATTGAGTGACATTTTAATCTTAATTCTAAGTTTTAGTGATGTTCTGTATAAAATTTATATATTCACACACATTCACAATGATTTTGTATGCAATATGGGACACATGAGACTTTTTTGGGGTCAGTTTATTAATTATTACGATGGGGATTATATTGCTAGTAGTACGAAAGCGAGCACAAAAGCAAAAATGTCGGTAAGTATGGGTAAAGAAAAATCTAACCTGCACATAAATACCATATCAAGAAAAGTGTTCGTAATGAAAATGATTTAGATAACATAAATTCTTTTATCTAACTTTTTATTGGTCTAATCTAATCTTCAAAGCAAAAAGTTTAAAGGCACTCTAGACAAACTTTTGAACTCGAGCGGAAAGTTTCAATCTGAAACATGATTAATGAACGTGGCTTGGTGGTTCTTGCCCCTGATTTACAGCAACTAATTAGCATTAAACGCCATTTTTGTCAACTCAAAGCACGTAATATTTTGTTTTACATAGAGAAATTTATGTTAACTTAGTAAAATTTTACGAATGATTACTACATAGTATTCGAGAATTATAAAAAAATTGTATAATTTGTAAATAGTTGGCTTCAAAAGAATGATGAAAAAAACTACATTCTTTCTTTTTTCCTTTCCTTTTAGGTTTTGATATTTATTTTCCGTTGGTATTTATTATTGTAACCGTGTAGTGGCCGGTGTAAAAATATACACTACGCCATATCGTCCTGCAGGTGTCGTGAGAAGCGACAGAGGGAACTGAAACAGGAAATGGACAGTAGCTTCCTGGTAACAACTTGAATTGATAAAACCTGTGGTTGCTAAACCGCCATAACCTCACTAACCCGCCGCTCAGCCCGGTAAGTGTAGCAGCTATGTCAAAATTCTCCCTATAAAGCAATCTACAGGAAAGAAAATAGAAAAGAAAAAAATAGTTGGTTATGATGGTTTTCTAAATTATTTTTTTATTATTATTATTTTTTTCAAACGTTACCCCTACACTAAGATTTTCTCTTGTATTGTGGGGGCAGTATACAAACATAAATTGCACATGGACAAACATCCAGACCCGAAACAACTATTTGTAGGCACGTGTTCCGTTCGGGATTCGAACCCGTGACCCCTAGCGCAGCCATTCATTGCTTAAGCCACTGCGCCACGGAGTCGTCTAATTTAATTATATTAACCTTCTGTCTATTAACCATAGTTATATTAACAATCTGTTTCCCTCTCCCCTCACCGACCTGATTACTGCCTTGTCATGGCAAGAGGGCTTAGAAGCCGTGGTAGGTGAACGAAGAAAGACCTACATGGCTGACCCAAGAAGCTAAGATGCGTGTTACTTGATTCCGACTGAAATGGGAACTTCGCCTTCTGCCCATTCGTTTCGTCACGTAAGGTAGTCTGGCAGGGGTAAGGGAATGTTGTGGGTATGGCAATGCGCCACTCATCGTATCTTGCGTTACTCTGCCAAGGCAACATAATTAATATGGTAACGGTGGAGCCATGGCGGGAGAACAGTATCGGTATAGGTGGGTCCTTTCTTTTGCAACTGAAACTCGGTTGAGTCCAGAAAGAGAAAGTAATACTCTCTCGAAGTGGGGGCACTAGGGGATGCTTAGAGGTGGCTAGCATTGGTGAGGCCGCGGTTATATGCGAAACTGACCCCATGACCCTGCTAAAATGCGGAGACGATGGTACATCATCGAGTTATAATTGAGTCTGACATAAGTACTTGCCCACGCTAGTCGGATATACGTAGGCATTTCCCCACGACTGATTCATCCTCATGACCTAATATGCAACTTGAAGACAAAGTTTTTCTCTCAACACTTTAAATCGGAACAGAGCAATGCAAGTACTGCTCTTTGGCGGCGTACCTGCGGAAATTGTATTTAAACAAAATTACAATTTGCATAAATAGGGCTTGATATCTTAAAATACACAAATACGAAATTATAGTTTCATATGTAAAGTTATAATGGTGAATTCTTCAAAAGACATATATGGGCAAGAACGCGAAAAGTAGTACACTGCTTCAAAATTGAGCTTTAATATTTTTTTGATAGAATTTCCTTGAATTTTTCACTTAATATTATCTCCAATAATTCCTTTTTCCGAAAATCGTAAAAGTTTTCTCCTAAAGTGGTTATTTTGTGAGAAATTTGCAAATTTCTTAAAGTAGGTTAAAATATTAATCCTGTTCGTTACCGCTGGTTTTTGGTTCATTAGTATAGTTAAAACTTAAATTGTATGCAAATATTATTTATTGAATTAAAGAAAACATGATTTTTTTATTTATAAAATGTATTTTCAGGTTGATAACTTAGAAATACACGAGATTAATCTACTTTTCCTGTCCTGTACGTTACTAAAGGTGTAAAATGTATCCAAAAGTTTTTCATAAAATTCACAAAATTAGCGGTTCTGATATTTAACTATTTTAATTTATAGTATTTTGATGAACTACGTTATTTCCTAAAATAATGTGTGTACATATTTTAAACCTTCTCAAATAAAGTCAACATTTTTAGCAACATTTGCTTAGGGTACAGTCTCGTAACAGGACATGCTAACAACGAACAGGACCCTGTAAGGTTGAGTTCACATGCCGCTTAATATTAGGATACACTTTGGGGTGGGTGGGATCTACCTCCTAGCGGTCCACCCTGGGCAACGTCAACACAATTTGTGATGGCGGTTAAAGATCCCAAAGGCAGTGGTAGGCCCTGAAAGGGGCCGCCTGGCTCGCGACCACCATCCCACCGGAGTCCGGCGCCAAGCAGCTCTGCTGTATTCTGTCGGTGTGCGGGAGTATCAGTGCCTTCTGGGCAAGCTTGCTCCATCGCAGATCCCATCTCTGCTCTAGGGCAAGATTGGGGTCAAGAGCAAGCCCATATAAAACAAAAAAATAAATAAAAAACTTTTTAAATATTTAGTATGAGATCGTTACATATAATCAATTATTTTAGTTTTAAACTAGAACTTATGAATAAAAAACGTTTAGGTAACTCGTAGAAATAAACATGGATCGATAATATTATTTTTTATTTATTTATTCTAATTCAAAAATTTACTGCCCCGTCATGCAATTTCAAAGGAGATGTATAAAATCATGTAATCGATCCATGTTTCAGTAACAAAGTTTTTATTAAAAATAAATTATAACTGCTTTTTTAGTATGCATCGAAGCTAAAACTTAATTCTATCAATATGTGACTTGTAATATTTTGTACCTATTTGCTAATAAACATGTATTATCTTCATTAAACTACTATTTTTGGTCATAACGAGATAGCTCTAAATCACAATAAGCTCAGACTATTAAAGTAATATGTTCAGTCTCAGATTTATGATGTCTTAAACATTAAAACAAATAATCATTTGGACTCGATGAAAAAGACATGAATCATTTGTCTACAAAATAAACTTATCTTAAAGTCGTAGTGTGTACATAATAAAAAATAAAAAACAAAATATAAGGGCATAGTAAAGCTCTTCGAGTAGAAAAATTGCCAAATCACTTACATAAGGCAATTATCGCAAATATAATCTTTGGTGACTTCTCCCGTGGCACAGGCCAAACAAAATCGGTTACAACAAGATATACATTTAGTAATGCAATTCGAGAGGAGAGGACCATTGCAACTGTAACATGTAAATGCGCGTTTCACAATCATCTTTAATCCTTTTGATTGTTTCGGTAATCTCGTTTGTTCGGTTTTAGATTTTAAGTCAACAGAAACATTACTCAAAATAGAAACTGTACTTTTTCGCAAGCTTTTTGAAGTGCATGGTTTGCTGTTATTTTTCGAGTTTATTTCTTCTTCAATACTTTTCTTCACTTTTGGTTGCGAAACACATAACACGCTGCTGCTAGACCTTTTTTTAGGCTTATAAGTAAGTTTCATCTCCAAAGGATGAATGGTTAGGTCGACAATACATGGGATCTTCCTCATAGTACTTAAATTCTCTTTAAATGAATCGGCTTGGCTAACTGCATTTGTCTGTGTGTAATCCGCGGGATGTGTAGGGGAAATATGTGGACGTTCCATTACAGTTGTTTCCTCTACAATAATCTCATCATTGGTGGTATTTTGGTCCAACATTTGAATGTCATTTACCAAGTCAGTTTTGAAAACATTCGGCTTATTATCAGCTGTAGAATTTGTGTATGAAATGTTCAGATAATCCATCACTGTTGACTCTTTAACGCTCATCTTATCTTTTGCAGTCTTTGTGTTGTCCACGACTTCAATAACAATGTCACCATTGTTTTGCGTTTTGACCTTTCCGACAGAAAGGAAGTCCACGTCATCCATCGCTGAATCGCCTTGGCTAATATTGGGCTTACCAGTGTTTCCGTTTGAACAACTATTTACCTCGTCCATCGATGAGTTGGCTTTGATAGTATTTGGTTTCGAAGAATCTCCAATGAAAGAAAAGTCCTCGTCCACATTTTCAAGCGCTGAGTTAGTTTGGTTTGGCTTTGTGAGATCACCAATTGATGAAAAGTTTACATCATTCATCGCTGACAGTTCCTCAAGGTTTATCTCAACATCCACATTCATTAAATCTGATGGTTCAATATCATCTAATGTATCAGCTGCTTCAATGCCTCTATTTTCTGTCGTAGGACATTCGAATTTGTGGATTTTTGGTTCGTAACATGAACATAAACCCCTTTGTGACCCACAAAAACATCCCAAGTCTCTGTAAGTAATAGTTCCAGGTTGTTGTGTTGCAATCTGATGTAATTGCATTGTTCCAACTACAATTGATAGCTTTTGAGGCAAAAGAGCAGCAATTTCGTCAATATCTTTCTCAGAGATATACCAAATCTTAATTGTGCACAGAGAGTCCTTTAAAACTTCAAAAGCGTCCGAAGCATTTGAAATATCTCTTCCGAAACAAACATTCCTGTCTAAAACTCTTTTCACTGTGCCTCCTATACCATCCGCCACGCCCTTACCGTGCCCACTTTCAAAAAATGACCACGTACAATGGTCCAAATTCAGTTTTTGCCTAAAAACGCTGAGCAGATAGAAATTGTTTTTTTGGCGATACTGTGAAGTAGGGCCATCGGAATAGAAGTGAATAACAGTAACTTGAGGCTGATGTTCTTTAATGTACTCAAGCACAGGTTTTAAATGGGCCCAGATTGCTTGTGGTTGGTGAACGGTGCTTGGCGACACAGTGCAAAATGATTGGGATGTGTCTTTGAAGTAGATCATGCCGGTATGTAGCGAAATCTGACATTTAGACCCACCAAAGTGCAAACTCTGAATCTCTGAGCTTAGTTTTGATTCGTAGTTCTGAGAAAAGTCACAAATGACTAAAGCTTCATTTTCTTTCAAATACGTAACGCCCTCCTGATATTTTTCTTGTTGGTGGTGTACATTGTAATGGTGTTTTTTGAATAATTTTAAGTCCGCCTTAAATATGCGTAATAGTTCACGCAATGTGCTTGTGATTTTGACTTTTTCTGTTTTTATGCAAACACAAGTCTTCTTTTCAGTCCCGTCCTTTTTCAAATATTCATGTCGTTTTCGCTCCCACTGAGTCCAAGTAACCATTTCGTCTAAATACATACCGGGTTCAAAGTTAAGAGGCTTATTTTTGCATGTTCTGCATTTTCCATGCATGCACAAGGGAGATTTTAGGTCACAGGATAGTTCTTGGAGTACATCTTTTATGTGTCGGTGTTCAGTTAAGCCACTCTTTCTCAAAGCTTTAAATTTCAGTTGGATATTATCGTGTTTAACGCAGAGGCAAGTGTCACGTGATGCAAGATGAGGAGCCAATACAAAAAATGGTTTGTATTTACGGAAAGTTGTTAATTTGTACCTCCCACCTTCACTCCTATATTTAACGTATAAGTTATTCAATGTGTCCAACAAATACCGGATTTGACGCTTTTCTTTGTTTTTGGATCGACATTCCTTCTTGCCAGCGGTGCAACGGCTAACATCGTCTCTGATGAAAAAATTTTCAATTTCAGTTATTCTGCCTTTAGATGTTGTTTTCTTCTTGTACTTGGTTCTTCCTGATAAACCCATTAATTTAGCTACGAAAGTTTTTACTTCAGCGTTTTCTACTATCCCTTTCAGTACTCTCTTTTCTGCTTGTTTCTTGCAATTCTTATACGTCTTTTTTAAAGCAGCTTCTAAAATTTCTTCGCGCGCTTTCATATTATCGATAGTGAGTTTCAGGTTTTTAATTATAGTTTCACTGGCATTTTTTTGTCTATACAATCTTTTTTTCAACCTCTCTTTTATTCTTTGCAGTGATTGTTCGTTTTTTTGAGATTGTTCAATTTTTTTTAATAATATGTAACACTTTTTTTTCATGTATTTCAATTTTGACTTTAAACTCGAATCTGACTCTCGACTTTTTCTGCTGAGCGAATTTTCCCTGAATGATACTCCATCCCTATCAATGTTTTCGTTGTCTTTATCTTGGTTCTCATTACTTTTGTTTATTTTTTTATTTTTTCTTTGCCTCTTTTTTTGATCTCGCCATTGTTTTCTTATTTTATCTTTATCGGCATCATCGAGTTGTGATATTTTCTTTCTTTTAGTTTTTATGCGTTGTAGGTCTTTTTTCTTCTGTTGTTCATATTTTTGGGGATTATCTTTAATTTTTTGGCGATAACGGCGCGTTTTTTCAGCTACAGTGAGCACCATATTGAAATCTGAAATTCCATTAAGTACAATTATTTACCTGTTGAATTGATACCTAAATTATATTTCTTACATACATGTATTATTATTTTTTTTTTCAGGAAAAATGAGCCAACAACAAACAAGCCTAACAAAAAATTCAGTAACTTTCTCTATAGAACTACAATAAAACAAAAATTAGTATCTGGAATAGCACACTTTTTCTAGCTATTTTGACTCCAAAACAAAAATAGTAGACCGATTTTGATGAAATTCTATTTGACCAATCCAGAATATAATAAATCTTAAATAAAAAATGATTTTCGAAATAACTATATAAATGAAGGAGTTCAGAGGTACCTAAAAACAATAAATAAAATAATAGAAAAAAATCAAGTTTACACCATGTAAACCTTGCTTTACGTGATCCTGTTCGTGACTTTCAAGTCCGGCCTATACGTTACCACCGCGATGGTAACGGACATGAGGTAACGGAATCGAGTACTTCTTATACAAAACTATAAAATTTCTACAATTGCTGATATTTATCACACATTTTTTCACATTATAGTAATCTTAAATAGTTCATGTAAGTTTTAGACATAAAATATGCGTTGGAAACACGTTATAACACCAAAAAACAAATTAATTTACTCACCGGACAGTGCCCGTAAAAACACAACCTCTCAAAAACGCCGAAAATGAAACAGCTGTTTGAATAAAATGGCTGATTTAACCATAGACATCTTTTTTTTTCTTTTTTCGGTCTCATTATGATGTTGCCGTTTAAATAAAAAAATAAATACCACATTGAACAAAAAAACTATAAATTTAAACGAAAATGCGGTAACGGTACCTGGACATGTCCGGTAGGTTCATATGCCGGGGACAAATTTAAAAATTACTTATTTAGTAGAAATTCTAGCTTTGGCAGCACAATTAACTTAAAAAATAATTAAAATTCCGCCAAATTTCAAATATGTAACTAAAGGTTTGCCAGTGAAATAACTTTTTTTTTCACAAAACGCTGTTAAAAATGCCGGTTTTTTTTAAGGGACAGTACTATACAACAAAATCACGATTTTTTAAACTTAAATTTTTACAATTCAGTATAATTTCATGCGTAAAATTTTAATAAATATGACATGCCTATTTCATCTAAAATCAACTAATATGGTAATGATTCTTGTAAAACTTATCAAAGTCGCACAGCAGTACGATATAACCTGGGGACATGTAGAAAAGTCCAATGTACATCTTTTCGCGTTCTTGCCCATATCCACCAATTAAATGTTATATTTGTAAGCTCCGTGGCGCAGTGGCTTAGCAAGGTATTGCAACGCTGAGGGCCGCGGGTTTGAATTCTGCACGGAACAAGTATTAATTTGTATGGCCTACAAAAAATTGTTCCAGGTCTGAATTTTTGAAATTTATGTATGAAAACTGCCCCCACGATACATGAAGTAAATCCTAGTGTGGAGGTAAGGTTTTAAAAAAACCATAAAAGTTAATAACACAATGTACACGTCCGTCCATTTGCCATAATATATATGACCCAAAAAACTCCACTGCTGAACATAGGCCTCTCCTATATATTGGGCCCATTGGGGAAAACTTGCCATATTTGCCACGCATGATAATAGTCACGGTGTTCGCTGTTTTTTTAACTTTGAATTGCTGTCAGGAAGATACTGCTGCCCGTCTCATGTTTCAGTTTCTCCGTCACCACTTACGACATTCGTGGTGCTATATGGGTTTGTAGATATTCTTACACCGCCAGTACACATTTAATATACGCATATTAAGTTTTAATGGTAGTTGTTCTCGATTTTCTAAATCAAATTTAGTATTACTTTTTTTTATAAAAAGTATATTAACAATGCTATTAACATTACTAATATTCCCCTTAACCACTCGTGGTAAGCTTAAATTGCTTGTGTTACGAGTGGTTCACGCCAGTCGAATGGTGGATTCGTACCCACGACCTTTTTGAGTTCGCGGTCCGCGCCCTGCCTATAATGTATTACTACTAATGTATTAATGGATGATTTATAAATCCATGGGAAACGACTTTAAGTTATTTTAGCAATAGTTAATATTTGTCTACCTAGAGTTTCGGAACAGAATCTAAAAACTAAAATTTGCCGTTAGGCAAATACATAGCAAACTCCAAGATAATTTGAGATACTCGCTCGTTGACATTTCGATTGATTTCGAAAGTGATATTAATTAGCTTCTATAGAAACTGTATTTAAAACTTGGACTAGCTAAAGAGAGTATTTTATAAGGAATTTAATTCTCCGAAACAAGTGGCAACCTGCCATTTTGTCTTGCGTATGAGAGAGATGCAATTATGAAAGAGCCTTTAATTCCACCAAGGGTGGTGTTATAGTGCATCCAACCAAGTCGACGGTTGGTATATCGAAGTGCTGAAGTATTTGTACAAAGGCTAGAATGGCTATTCTATTACAAAACTAGAGGAGGAAACCGGGTGAACTCGAAACACTTCACCGCTGCATTGGAAGACGTTTTCAAGCTACTGATCTGAAAAGAATACGGTATCAATATTACTCACCTCTGATTTGCTGACGATATAGTTTTTGTGGAAGTATCACTTATGAACCTAAGCCTCAATAACCTTAATAGTACATACCAACGGAGCGGTGGTAAAATTAATATGAAAAAACAAAAATCACGACGTGTAACGTCAATGACACACCTACGCCGTTAGTGATTCGGAGTACTACGGTCGAAGTCATCAACGAGTATAATTACCCAGGACAAATTGTCCGACAAAGTAGTTCCAACTTCGACCAAGAGGTCGAATGACGTATTCAAATCGGCATATTTTCGTCAGGTATACTTTAAAACTCAAACAAAAAGATTTTACAACCAGTTGCGAGTAATGATATATAGATCTGAGACGAGGTCCTTCTCTGCTGGCTGTATGAGAAACCTCAAGGTCGCACAGCCGGGCTATAAAAGGGATGTTGCTCGGAAATTTTATGCACGATAAACTTAGATATAAGGGTATCCGCAGAGAGTAATTGATCAATTAGTAGGCTGATGTGATAATGGACCGGCCATATAGCTCGAAGAACCGACAACCGATGGAATAGAAAGGTACTCTAGTCGCAGCCTCGTACCTGTAAGCGAAGAGTGAGGCGGCGGTCCCCCAATGGATGGTATGACAACCTGTTAGGACATACAGGAGGTCGATAGATCCAGGTGGCTCAGGACCGTGTTTTGTGACATTCCTTGGAGGAGGCCTGTGTTCAAAAGTGGACTTGTGATTAGTTGTGAATGTTATTAACATTACTAATTATTTCCTTTAACCACTCCTAGTAAACTTAAAGTGCTTCTGTAAGGAGTGATCCACGAAAGTAGTTGAATGACGGATTCGACCTCTTTTAAGTTCGCGGTTTGCACCTTATCTTTTATTTTTTTACATGACTGTAATGATGAGTGATTGAATTCTACGAAAGTGCATTCGCTTGGCAAGAGTGTGACAAACGTTCAAATTGATGAACGGATATTTAGTTAATGTTTTTGATATTAAACCACGGCTTAATATTCTTTTCAAATAAAAAACAACTATTAAAAAGTGAGTTGTCGTATTGTCTTGTGGGCGACAATAATTTAACTTGTTTAGATATCTAACTAAAGATATTTAACTAGACAATATTACGAAACTACTGTCAAACGTCAAACTGTCAAACACAATACCCACCAGAGTTACACAATGGATTTGGTGGTATATCATGACAAAGATAGTTATATCGCTACATATTAGAAGCTAAATCTTCGTATCAATTCTTTTCAAGTGACAAATTTTCAGTTATTGTAAAATAATAATTTACAAATATTTCATTAGTTAAATATTTTTACTTCATTAGTACAGCGGCGAAATACGGACGACTTTTGTTTAGTGTGGGCTCTACTAAAGTTAACGTATTTGCTACAGAGCTATAACGATTCAAATTATAAACATTTAGTTAGTTTTTAAAAGAAAAATATTACGGACCATAATTACAATTACGGTCCTAAAGGTTTATTTATTTATTTGAATTAAATTGAGTATGAAACGTGTTATGGAGGATTCTAAATTATAATCAAAAATTCAAGCAAGCCCCTCCTGCTTTTATTCGAGTTAGTATAATAAAATCAAACATTAAATGAGTGCGTGTAACCTTTGAATTGGTTGAAATAATATTAATTACATCCTAATAATTTCAGTCCGTCACATCTTGTTGTTCACTGCTGAACATGGTCTCCCCATAGCAATGATACAAAGTAGGTTTCTGAATCAATTGTATCCATCGTTTTTTTGCATATTTTACCCGGTAATCACTCCATCTAGTAGGGTGCTGCCTTACACTTCATCTACCATTACGAAGCTACCTCTAGAAATAACTTTATCCGCATTGGTTGTGGATTGTTAAATTATATCGCTGTCCTATGGTCACATCAGCTCACGGCCGTTAGCGTTACCGTTATAGTGTATTAAAAGTCCACTGCTGAACTTAGGCCTCTCCCATAAATTGCATCGTAAAAGGGATATATGCCATAGCTAGACCCGTAATGCAGGTTATCTACATCAGGCACCAGTCTCCCACATGATAAGTACCAGTCTGGCACTTTTGTAATACTTAGCACTAAGACGACCTACTGTGAAGAGAGAATAAACGGATTAATTCATTTATTCATTCATAGGTGCCACGCTAGGCAGGCGGGGTGGAAACCGTGGTTTTTTTATTTAGTTTTTTTGATAAAGGAGACGCTGGTACCTTACTCCTGGTATGTTTCTATCCATCGCCTCTTACGACACTCACCCACGGGATGACATGGGGTTGGGACCATTCTTATACCGCCACTGAACGGCACTTATAAATCTTAAATAAGGGATTCTGATAAAAAGGGTGTACTTGCCATAGTTGCTGCGTCTAGTAAATGGGTGCGTTTGGCAGAAAAAAGCGCTAGCAAGCGCTTACAAGCGCTAAAATAGTTTTCGGCCAGGACACGATTGCTACTTAATAGCGCTGACACAATCCGCCATTTTGCTTATTTAATTTGTTTGTTTTGAAGTAGAGTTTATAAGTTGTTTTTTGTAATATTAGTTTTAAGTAATATAATGACATGAATAAACATATACATGTTATTAAAAATTCATGATTGGTAAGTTTTTAATATGAATACTTTACAAACATATATTTAAATTAGGTTAGGTTCCCCGGTTAAAACTAACATCGTGTCCTGGAGGAAAATAGCTACTTACGATTTGACAGCGCTTATCGCTTACGATCGCCATTTTGCTTACCGGCGCTTGCTAGCGCTTTTTTCTGCCAAACGCACCCAATGTGTTGGCAAACGCAGTTTATTTTATTTTTAGTTATTATCAGAAAGACGACTCCTACGACACCCACGGAATGATATGGTGTAGTGGATATTCTTACACCGCCACTGCACGGTGTTTTGGGTGGTTACTTTTGAGTAAAACTACGTCTGTTAACGTCCAAATCCATTTATTAATAAAACGTAACGAAAAAACTCATTAAGCAGCGTGCGCTAGATTTGACATAGTTAAAGATTACGTAATGTGATTAAAAAATGTAAGCAAGAAAATTGTCACACAGCATATAGTAGCATTTCAATAAAGTTGAATAGTTTAACGAATAACAGTAAAAATGTACTGTAGTAAAAATGCTAGGTTTTATACATTATTTAATATGTTCAATGTATATGTAAATATAAAAAGTTTAGTTACAGCTTTTATGAGCCCCACTCCTGACCTCAGTCCTCCTTTAATTCTGAGAGGGTTTTAGAATAAGGAAATGTTTACCACACTGCCTAGTGGTACTGGCGCACTTCACATGCCTTCGAAATATTTTTTTTAATTTTTTAGTTTCTTTTTCTTTCGAAATATTTTCTAATTTTTTGAATTGCAAGTAACAATTTCTTTGGTACCGGCACGATGGATCGTGGGTTGCTCGCTAATTGTGAAATTTATATATATATATATATATATATATATATATATATATATATATATATATATATATATATATATATATA
Source organism: Parnassius smintheus behrii (assembly GCA_036936625.1). Taxonomy (NCBI): domain Eukaryota; kingdom Metazoa; phylum Arthropoda; class Insecta; order Lepidoptera; family Papilionidae; genus Parnassius; species Parnassius smintheus. Next base: position 32,779,465 of record JAUPFT010000004.1, on the reverse strand, counting down.
TATATATATATATATATATATATATACGTAACATAATTAACGCATTTTGAGAAAGTAGTTTGTTCAGAATCGTTTACTGAATCGACTCCTATCATTTTTAATATAGGTAATTTTTTATCCCAAAAATAATTAAAACTACGTAAATTACAGTCACACTAAATTTATACAGTCATAACAAACTGAAATAGACCGTATTAAGGCAATAAGACTTTTAAGAGTGCAGTTTTATTTGTATTATTACTAATTCTGTCATTCAATAAAAATAAAGAAAAATGAACTTTATTTCAAGCACGTTAAAGTCTTTGAGTTCGTGGATTGTACTGTGACGTGACGTGAATTAGAATAACTAATTTGATAAATAATCAGTGCATAAAAACTCTCACTAAAAATTCGGTAACAGTAACTCATAACTAAAAACTCAGTGCATGTATTATATAATGAGTGCTGTAAAGCACACGAAACGTCATAGTATTAAAAAAGTTTAAATTAAACGCGAGAAACTATGCTAAAACTAATTTACTAAAATTACTATACTAAAATTAATTTAATTCAATGTGTAGTATGCGCGTAAATAAATAAATCTTTAAGTAATAAATATATTCATAAAGAAGAACTGTACTTTAGTCAGGTAAATTCAATCCCAGTCTGAGTCAAGATATAACGAAAACAATACAATTCTCATGATCCAAACTTACCTCCGATACTGTAGTGGTTAATGCCTCGTTGATTTAGTGGTGGCCGTTAGCGCCACTGTTCATCATAATATAGTTCCGTGTTTGAATTACGGATCGGGTCAAAATCTGTTATTAGGTTTTTCTCTCAAGAAATTCTCAGTCGCAATCCGAAGTCCAAAGTGTGGTGTTTCACCCCCGTGTCTCGGAAAGCAACCTGTGCTGAGACTGTCTGCTGTAACCAATATATATTTTAGAAGCATTGCGGGCACAATAATATTGATATTGATGATTTTTGTTCTTGTTATTAAAAAGAACCACGTGAAGGCCGGGAGAAATAGGAAAAGAAAATTATTTCAGAAGTCGTTTCGACAAACTAATTAATTTCGGCAAGCCGCTCGGGAAATCAGAAGTAGCTGAGGTTCCGTGTGGTACAGCTTTGGCTCATATCCAAAAAAATGAAATTCAACGATACCCCGATAACGATACCCCGCATCGTATACGCATTTCTCATGCTTTCCCATTTGAAGGTTAAGCAGATTAGTTTTTTCTGCCGAAAGTTCCCGTGCGTTTTGGATGTACTTATTTATTTATTCTTTATTGTAATCAGTAAGCACCTTGCGTATTACAACGTGCCAGTTTAAGGTCTTGTGGCACATTTTCTGTCAGTATTTTTTTAAGTAAATATATTAATGCAAGAGGCCAGCGCGATTACACTTTTTACATGAACTAGCGATAGAGTCATTATATTGTATAGGCAACGCATAAAGTTCTGCGGAAAAACTTTTTGTGTGCCAGTTATAATTTATTTCGAAAACAAAACGAATAATTGAAAATAAATATACGACCTGTCCAACAATTTGATTTCCTTTCATATTGACTTATTATAAACTATCGTGCTTCATTGAAAAGCGGATCGCATTTAGCGCTCAAAACACTGAACAGCACACTGGTGAAGCTTTTTAGTCATCCTCCATACAGCCCTGATTTGGCACTGTGTAACTATTTTATAAATATCCAACAAAACTACGATGCAATTTACACTGTAAACTTTACATAGCCAGAAGATGCACCAATAACGTCCGAGCTGACCGTAGAAGAGCTGTCTGAGTAGGACTAGAGAAAGTATTTTAAAATTGATTTAGTCGCATGAAACTTTGTATTGTTGCTTTTATATAGCTTTTTGAAATGTTTTAGCAATAAAAGCATGACCATAGATTTTTTTACTAATTTAAATATCGTTTAAGAACATGATTAACCTCCATTGATCCATTCGATCGTCTAAGAGTAGTTTATTGGCTCGTCATTCGCCGATAGAAGAATAAGGTAAAATAATTAATATTTTTGCATAATATTTAATTAAATAAAAATAACGTATATAATATAGAAAATAACAGCATTATCGATATACTCTATTTATTTTTTGTTCAGTAAAATTCAGCATTTTAATATTATTGCTTAACGTTTTCAATAAATATTAATTTCTATATCAAATAAGGGAAGACTTGCTACGGACGAAGTGTTCAGCAATGGAACTTAAAAACGTATATAATATTATACATATGAGTAAATCCAAAAATATAATAGAATTATAAGAATTATTCAGCCCAATGTTTTGTGTTTGATCGTTTTAATTTATAGTACTTATCCTACATGTGTAATAAACGAAAACAATCTTTCCAAGAACAAATCCCACAAGACAAGGGTTGCGAGAAACTATCTAAGTAATGTATTTTTTGTGTAAGCTATGTTTTATAAAAGTAATTGCCTCTTTGATGTGCATTTTTGTTTTTTGTTTAGACATATAGATACATTACGATACGACTACAGTATGTGAGGGTTATATGGTCATCCGGTTTTCATGGTCATATTCTTATAACTCAAAAACTACAGCCTTGTATGCATAGATAGCTCATCAGTCAATCAAGAAACAAAAGGTCAAATACCTCAGAGTAATTACTAGCATAGAGAGTCTCAAAAATAGAACAAAACCCCATTTAACCGAACTCTTAATGCATATGAAATTTCCTACAGGATAAAAGAGATAGTTATATGAATGTCATCATCGCTCCTTTACAAGGTTGTAGACGTTTTTTTAGCTTTTTTATATACCATAGACTATTCTAGTGATGCTAAATATAGAAAAGAACAGCCTTATCGATATACTCGTTTTATCTATTGTTCAATAAAATTCAGCATTTTAATATCATTGCTTAACATTTTCAATAAATATTAATTTCGGATACCAACTAAAGGAAGACCTGCTACGGATGAAGTGTTCAGCAAGTTAAAAACGTTTGATTTAGAATCAATTTTGCTATTTTTTTTTCAATTTGGTTGAATTTTGTAATTCAGATCGATCGTACTGTAAAGTTAAAATATATCATAAAACCACTAATGCTCTTTCATCAGCTTTACATTACTTAGGTTTGAGCAAAATAACGCAAAGTAAAAATTCAAACAAAATATTTATTTGCCCTTCAGAAAGAAAATAATACCAATTTAAATGTAGGTATTGAAATAACTTTTATATTGTTTATTATATCTTATATCCATATTACTCATTTTATTTAGTAAAATCTTTATACCTGCCACAGTTTCTCAAATCGTCCAGGGTTAACTGGTAGAGAATGCCTTAAGACAATAAGTTGGCATTTTATATCACTCATTGTAAGATGTGTAAAAAAGATAATATATATATATATATATATAAATACTAATTGGTACCCTTGACAAGAAGCTGGCTGTTACAAAACATGTAAATTATACAATAGTACAAAAAGCTCAAAAATCAAGGGTTTGTTCTACGTACTTGCAAACCCTTTTCGGTCATATCCTGTATCAAAAGTGTTTATTACGCTAGTAGTATTTGTTCTTCCTTTTATATTACGTATAAACAACAAATTTGAAGAATTCAGACAAAGCTTATAAAGCTTTTGAATTACATTTCATTTGCATTTACACGTATATACTCTACTATACTTACTTTATTATATATTCTTACAAAATTGACGTAAGTTTGATATTGGTGTTTAATATAGACAATGGCTACCTAGATTTTTCGGTTTTACTATCTGCAGTAAAAATTAACATACCTAAACGTAACTAGACATACCCCATTATTCGCCCCTAACTCTAGAAATTACAATTACGTAGTAAACTCACTTTTGACTCGTATTTACTCAATATATTATAATGTAAAAAATTCAAACCTAGATGTACATACCTTACAAGTCCAAAAATAAAATCAAATATAAAGTTCTCAAGCTCCTGTAATAAACAACTTATCCATTTGCATTGGCATATACCTTTTATTAGAAAATTAAAGGATATTTATCTTTTGTACTTATATACTGGCCGATTTTTTTACTGCCTGGAAAAAAAGGTTATGTTTTTCATTTTAAGCCTCCACGATATTTGCTGGATTGATTTAATTTTCAGTAGACGTTTTCTCAAAAGCTTCTGAGCTTTAGGTAATTTTTGTTCCAACTTATGTATACGTAAATTATCTAAAGCGTAGTTTGAACTTGTGTTTGGATGTAGCTAAATTTTCACTAATGTTCATTGGTTCTGGTTCTAGATTGTTTATATCGATATGAGGTTTAGAAAATACCTGTGAAGTAATAATTGCAAACTTATTCTTTCGTTTTATATGAAATATTATTAGCGTCTACGTGCTGTTTTCGAGAGTCATTACGAATCGTCTCGCACGCAGACTCGACGACTTCCAGCCTCCCGAACAAGCCGGTTTCCGAAAAGGCTTCAGTACCATAGACCACATACATACCCTGCGGCAGATTGTACAGAAGACCGAGGAGTACAATCTGCCACTTTGCCTGGCGTATGTGGACTATGAGAAACCCTTTGATTCCGTCGAAATTTGGGCGGTGTTGCAGTCCCTTCAGCGGTGTCAAGTTGACTGTCAGTATATCGAAGTGCTGAAGTGTTTGTACAGTAGGGCTACGATGGCTATCCGAGTATAGAACCAGAGTTCGAAACCTATCCAACTGTAGAGAGGTGTAAGAGAGGGTGACGTTATATCCCCGAAACTCTTCACCGCTGCGCTGGAAGACGTTTTCAAGCTACTGGACTGGAAAGGATATGGTATTAACATCAATAGCGAGTACATCACTCACCTTCGATTTGCCGACGATATAGTCCTTATGGCAGAATCGCTGGAGGACCTTAGCACTATGCTCAATGACCTCAATGGTGTCTCCCAACGGATAGGTCTTAAGATGAACATGGACAAAACAAAGAAATTATGACACATCTTCTCGTCCGGTATACCTCAATCTCTGAAAACTAAATTGTACAACCAGTGCGTGTTGCCAGTGATACCTTACGGATCAGAGACGTGGTCCTTTACTGCTGGCCGTATGAGGACGCTCAAGGTCACTCAGCGAGCTATGGAGAGGGCTATGCTCGGAGTTTCTCTGCGTGATAGACTCAGAAATGAGGATATCCGCAGTAAAACCAGAGTGACCGACATAGCCCAACGGATTAGTAAGCTGAAGTGGCAATGGGCCGGCCATATAGCTCGAAGAACCAATAACCGATGGGGAAGAAAGGTTCTCGAGTGGCAGCCTCGTACCGGTAGGCGTAGTGTAGGGCGACCCCCCCCCCCCACTAGATGGAGTGACGACCTGGTAAGTATAAGTATGTTATATATTAAATATTATGACATATTAAAATTGATTTTTTCCTTATCAAGTTTTTCGGGCTGGTTTCCACGAAAGAAGAAGACCGGAGAAAATAAGAGATGTGCTTTATATTTCATACCAATTACTAGAATAGAACATGTTCCAGTCCGTCTTTTTATACCCGTTTTTTTGCCAGCCTTTATAAACCACTGCTGCTACTGCACTAGGATGTGAGCGCTTAGTCTGTGAAGATTCAGCCTTATGCGAGAGATTACATTTACTAGTCCGTATACATATTGCTTTAATTTTTTGCACTTGTACTTATAATACATTTGTATTAGATAAGCTACCCATCACTTATTTGTAAAATTGTATTTGTCCTCTGGCGACCAAATACAATGGTCGGTCACATTGCTTGTTAAGAGGGAAGAGTAAGTCAGCTCAAATTCTAATTTCGCCCCCACTTCCCCGCGCGTGCTATGTATGCTATGTACCGATATGTTTGTAATCACTAATACTGTAAGTATAAAGGTCGTTAGACACTTATTTCATTAGGTTTATCATATTTATGCCTGTTTCTTAACGCCAAGCCAGCCGCTTCTTATTTTTATCACGGTTATTTCCCATTTTAATTTTACGTCGTACTGTTGCGTAATGTATATTCTGATCGTAAGCGACACAACCTCCCCGTCCAAAGGCCGAGGCGTAGTGACCGTGCTGCGAGAATCACGCTTCAAAAGGCCAATAGTTTAGGTAATTTCTTTTTACAGTTAAAATAATGGTATTTTAAAAAAAAGTAAATAACATAAGCACTGCTTTATAGTTAGTTCAGTTAGTATGCAAAGTTTCATGATCTTATTTAAAGTATTTTATGAATAACAGCGGTTTATTGTTTATTTTGGAGGTAACTTTGGATTTTTTTTCTATCGAGAAAATTTTATGAAATCGTGTTTTCGTCTAACATAATCACTAACATTAATCCTCAACTTTACCATATATTTATTTCAAAATTAATGCTGCAACATTTTCGGCATAACGAAGGATCTTGTTAAGCCATTTGACATTATATTTCCCCTTAATAGCGGACTGCATCTCGTATGTGATAAAAACGCTCACTTCCTGTCATTTGTTTAAAAACACATCTCCAACTTTCACCACTTTGGTAGAAAAGCACCATGAGGCAATTAAAGTATGATGGCAATATAGAACATCAACATAGATTTTTATGTGAATGACATATACCATTAGTAGATATGACAGGTAACCGTGCAAGAGTACACGTAATCGCATAAGCGCTCGGTCATTCTCAATTGTGTCATAAAATTTAAGCAATTACATACACATTACAGAAACAGTCAAAATGTACTACGTGAGTATTATTTGAATATAACAGGTTTATGAGATGTTTATGTGTTCAATAAGATTGGTTTCATTTTTTTACGATCTCAAACGGAGATTTTATATATAGTGAATCTATCAATTCCAAATCTATCAATGATTTAAACATGTCTGATTTTCCAAGTTTAAGTAAAGCCCTTCTTTAAGGCCAGTAACACTTCTTCAATTCTTTTGGTATTGCAGACGTACATGGAAGGTGGTCGGTGGTTAGAAGTAATAATTTGCCATTGGATGAGCCATATCCTTGTTTTTTATTTCCTTAATATAAGCCAGTGCTTGACCACAATCTCATCTGGTGATAAGTAGTGTTGTAGCCCCAGATGGATAACAAACAGCAACAACAATCGCGGGTGAAAATCACAGTGGGCAAACGAACATTTGGTTTGCAACGACCGTTTCTTGTCTACGGTAGAATACATGTTTGGCAGACATGCTCATTCATGATAATGCCCCCCACATATGTCTCGAGTAACTGAGTGGCTGCAACAAAATAGTTATGTGATCGCAATCAGGCCCGCATAAAAAATACAGTTGGTTCTTTCATAATTAGTTGTTTATTTTAAGCACACATTCAGATTATAATCTTAATAATGATAAAGATCTAAAAAAAAGATTTTACGTGGTTTAAGGCTCTACCTTGCGGCAGTTAGGTTAGTAGTATATTTGTAACACAAATGGGTCGGCTCGACCGGGAAAGGACCACGCTCTCACACAATACCAGCGTCAAATAGTAGCTTAATGCTGCAGTGTTTAGTATGGTGAGTGTAGAGAACCGGAGACTCTTTTTACTGGAAACGAGGCATTCCATCTTAGTCGTCAAGGGTGACAACGCATCTGCATTTTGATTCGTAATCAAGGATAGATGTAGATGTCTATGGACCACAGCAACCACTTACCATCAGATGGATTGTGTTCTCGTTTGCAATCCTATCCTATAAAAAAAACAATAAAAATTCACTGGTATTCTCAAACCAATGACAAGATTCACGATATACTTTCACTTTTATGAACACATAAATGTGGAAAATATAAAACTAAACTCTAAAAAAAGCACGTGACGATCGAGCGAGTACAAAACGCTCTTTACACGTAAGTTATATGTAACTGGCTCGGCAGACGTCGTTCTGCTCTTTCCGGTAGGTGGCGTGCTCAGTTTCAATCCAAATTCACTTCGAAATTTTTTCGGAGCAAATATAAAATTGTAAAAAGCCACGAAACCAAGACATATTGTGAATTTAAGTCATTTTGGTGCATAAATATGGAATTTATTAATAACGTGAACACAGCGCCATCTATCGGATCCTAGCATAATAACGCTCTGATGTATACTGTCTCAATAAATATTGTGTCAATATGGCTTCAATCGATCAAGTCGTTAAAAAGTTACGCTATCAATAACAGACGAACCAATATTTTATGAAATAATAAACGAAAACGTTAATCAATGTTCAAGAAAAAGAAAAAAATAAGGGCACAAATAAAATTAGTAAAATACAGACCGTTCAGAGACCCGTCGCAATTACTCATGATGAATTGGGATATTTTTCCTTGCTCTAAAGTGCCTGATTTTCAACGACATCTTGTTATTGTCTCCCCCGTTTTTATAATAATAAGAAAGACGGAAAAGATTTTTACTGCATGTTTTTGTTAGCAAAAGTAAGATCATAGAATCATAAGAATCATTGTTACTTGCAAACATAGTTTCAATTTATTCCAGGTTGTTTATGACAACGGTTAATAAGGAAACTATATTTCAAAATTACTGTTCGCGTCGCAAGATAAATACTATACGAAAAGAGTAATTAATCTTATTAAAGGCTAATTTCTGATTAAAAGACAGCGAGTGAATATTACAAGGACAATGTGCGAATTTAATTTTTATTTAAACTCTTTATAGTATCTCAAGTCAAGTCTCAAGCGGAGGAAAGACTTGTGATTTTTATCGACAGTAAACCTCTTCTAATCTTCAAGCTACTATTTAATTGACAGTACAGGAACAATAATCCACCTGCGATGCGGTGAAAGTTTTTTGTAATTTTTTCGTGTAACACCTATCTTGTGATAAATTGATATAGTTATCTATAATCTTAGAGTATACTATTGTTAACAGATACCAACTCATCCTAAATTGCTTGCGTAGTGTAAAGTTAACATGTAATTTTATAGCCAAATATTTTTCTTGTATTCAAAAATACCAATCGCATGGAATTAGTTCAATGTCCATCTGTTAGCGCCGTCTGTCACAAGACAGGATGTGATGCCATGTCATTAAAATAAATAATAATGAGCTTTAAGTATGATGGTTTCATTTATGCTTTTATATTTGAATTGGTTAATTACCAAAGGACATTCGGTATTTTTTTCGATATGGCAATTTCGATATGCAGTTTGATTCATTTTATGGAGATCTATCGTAGGAATCAAGAAAAGGAATAATAAATAAGGTAAAATAAAGGAATAAGGTAGAAATAAGTTAAATTGACAGATTATTATATACGCCTTAAAAAAATCTGCGGTTGCCAACCTACTCGCCAAGCGTGGCAATAACGGAAATATGATTGAGGGTTACAAAGAAAAGGCCTCCAGTCCCCGGCAGCCCCGCTATTCCTGGCTACGGTGGCGGCCATGGTAACGACGGGCTGTGGGTGGTCCGGTGGAGGTTTAGTTGCCACCTACGATGACTCGACCTGGCATCATATAACGCACGCACCCTGAGGACTGACGAGAAGATCCTGAAGACGGAAGTAGAGATAGACAAGTTGTGCTGGAATATTATAGGATTATCCAAATTCCAAAGAAAGTGGAGGACACGGTGATTATCGAATCTGGCAACTTGTTCTATCACTGGGAGAGCGACCATCCGTCCCAAGGAGGTGTTGGATTTAGATACTTGTGGGCGATAAATCCAACACCTAATTCCTAACCTAACAAACAACACTTAACGAGAGCGTTAACAACGTTGTAAGGTTTGGGAGTGTGTCGACGAGGGTTGCCTACCTTATACTCAGAATCACCAAACGGTATTCGCTGAAAGTCAAAAAGGTTTACACGCCAACGTCGGAACATCCCGATGAGGTGGTGGAAGAAATGTATGACGATATTTCTAGAGCCATGCATTCCTCCAAAACTCACTATAATGGAAGACTTCAACGCAAAACTAGGCACAAGAAAGAACGGTGAGCTGAAGGCAGGGAAATTTGGGAAAGGGCAACTGAACCGAAGAGGCCAGCAGCTGGCCGACTTTATTGAGAAAGAGGGACTCTTTATGATAAACTCTTTCTTTCAGAAGCGGCCCCACGAAAAAGTGGACTTGTTCGATCCCCGATGGTGAGAGATGAATGAATGAGATTGAATTCATTATGACGACTAATCGGCAACTTTTCAGTGATGTCTCAGTGATCACATGGGTGAAAACTGGCAGCGATCACCGAATGGTTAGAGGCACACTGGACCTAAACGTTAAGTTGGAGAGGTCTCGTCTAATGAAGTCAACGCTCCGTCCCCCTCGTGCTCTAATCCAGAATCCCGAAAACTTTCAGCTCGAGTTACACAACCGCTTTCAGTGCCTACAAGATTGCAATGCAGTGGACGATATGAATGACAAGCTCGTGGAAACTGTCCATGTGGTCGGAGCTAAGTTCTGCAAGACCCGCCGCAGAAGAACACAAAAACTCTCCGATCACACTCTTAATCTCATGGCTGTTAGACGGGAGATGAGGCTGCAATCGTCACAGATTTGACAGCATACAGGCAACTGAACAGACAGATCTCCAAATGCATGCGGCGAGACTTATGCAACTTTAATACTGCTCGTATTAAAGAAGCGATCGAGCAGAAACAGGGCTCCAAAGTCTTTTCGAGGGATCTGTCGGCCAGAAAGAGCTAACTGTCAACGCTGAAGGCTGAGTGTGGCAGCATCGTTTCCGAGACACCTGAGATTTTGAGTGAGATTGAGAGATTCTACGGGCAGCTGTACACATCATCGTTGAAACCACATGCAAGTGTGAGTAACATTCCAAAAGCAAGTATTATTTGACACTATTCCGATGATATCCCAGACTTCAGTCTGAGCGAGATTAGAATGGCTCTTCAGCACCTTAAAACGGCGACGAGGATTGAATTACAGCGGAGCTTCGAAAGCGCGTGGAACACCGGTACTTAAAGTCCTTTAGAGGCTCTTCAATTCCGTCCTCCATGATGGAATTACTCCGGAGGCATGGAGCAGAAGTGCAGTGGCCTTGTTCTTCAAGAAAGGCGACAACGCTCTCTTGAAGAACTGCAGACCAATTTTGCTTCTGAGCCGCGTCTACGTGCTGTTTTCGAGAGTCATTACGAATCGTATCTCATGCCGACTCGACGAATTCCAGCCTCCCGAACAAGCCGGTTTCATAAAAGGCATCAGTACCATAGACCATATACATACCCTGCGGCAGATTGCACAGAAGACCGAATGGTACAATCTGCCACTTTCCCTGGCGTATGTGGACTACGAGAAAACCTTTAATTCCGTCGAAATTTGGGCGGTGCTATAGTCCCTTCAGCGGTGCCAAGTTGACTGTCGGTATATCGAAGTGCTGAAGTGTTTGTACAGTGAGGCTACGATGGCTATCCGAGTACAGAACCAGAGTTTGAAACCTACACAACTGCAGAGAGGTGTAAGACAGGGTGACGTTATTTCCCCGAAATTCTCCACCGCTGCATTGGAAGACGTTTACAAGCTACTGGACTGACGTCAACGGCGACTACATCACTCATCTTCGATACATATCCCAACGGATTAGTAAGCTGAAGTGACAATGGGCCAGCCATATAGTTCGAAAAACCGATAACCTATAGGGAAAAAAGGTTCTCGAGTGGCACCATCGTACCGGTAGGCGCCGTGAAGGGCGACCCCTCACTAGATGGAGTGACGACCTGGTAAGACATGCAGGAAATCGATGGATGTAGGTGGCTCAGGACCGTGCTTTGTGGCATTACTTGAGGGAGGCCTATGTTCAGCAGTGGACTTGTAAAGGACTGTAATGATGATGATGATATATGCGCCCACTTTTTTCGTAAATTTACGAAGACATAAGGCGGTGACGTATTTCTTTTTGAAACTTCACTTTCAACGTTATTTACCTGTTACTGGACCTAGAAATGTTCTTTTTGCTGTTTTTATTATAGTTTTTCATAAATTTGTCCATCGCTTCTCCGTCAAAGGACATTAATTACTACTAAACTAACGCCCTTTTGGCACTCTAAAATAGTATAGAAACAAAAAGATATTTATTATTCCATATTATTTGAATATGGAAGTGTGTGAAATCGTATGCCACACTCACAGGAAATTCACAGTATCAATGTCTGAAACTTATGACATTCTCAACTTCGAAAGTGGTGGGGCAAATTGTACAAGAGGGATGTTTTCTCTTTAGAGGGTCAAAGAAAGAATGTTCCACGTTCTGAAAAGAAACATTTTCTGGTATCCAACGTTATGGAATTTGAGTACTCCTCACAAATGCAAGGCTGTGTTATTAACTAAAACTTTTATTGGAAATGTTGTGGGAACAAACACATTTGATATGAGGAAAAATAAATCACAAGTAGTAACACTTCCAACGGAAAAAGCTTATGATGCGCCTGTGGCCGTTAAAACTAATAAAATAGAATACTCCAGGTGTACTTTGCAATATATACCTATTGAGCACAAAGGCTACTATGAACGTATAATGGAAAATTGGCCTAAATGATCAAAATATTTTTTTACATAAAACTATGATTAGTAACCAACTTTAAGTTACAAAAAGTAGCAAAAAAATCTCCTAAAGTTTACATTAATAGTTATAATAGTTTTATATTAATAGTCTAAATTAAAAATGTAACTAGTTGTCAAAGAAAATTTTAGAATAAACTTTTTTATCTTTGTTGTTAAATAAGGGATGTTTGGCTTAATCTCTATGGTAATAAATCGATTCATTTAGAGATATATATATATATATATATATATATATATATATATATATATATATATATATATATATATATATATATATATATATAACAGGATCATTGAGAAAAATCTGAGATAAACAGTTCGTTACTCCATCTAGTTCGGAGAAGAGATCAACCGAAAAATCCTACTACCCTCATACCATACCATCATTGATAATCTTCCAATCCTTCACAACGTTTCTAACGTAAACTAATGGATGATAAATGCGACTTCATCTTGGGACAGATGGTCGCCAGCCCGTTGATAAAACAAGTTGTCCTTTCACTAACTTCGGACTTTAGATAATCGTATAACGTCTCAGTGTAACTTGTCTATCTCTTTCTCAAACTATGGGATCTTCATATCTAATCTCCAGATGTGTCCGTTATACGTTGCCAGAATCAATTGCCGTTAGTGGCAGCTTAATCTTCACCTTAGATTCTACATACCCTTTGCCCCACGGTTTTTATGACTGCCAATGGAGCAAAACGGTGGGGCCGCTGTCATTATACGACAGTCTTTGCATCACTATTAATAATTTAAGGGTATCGTCCACTTGAACAACACTTATGATGGAGTTGGAAGGTATATTTCAAAGAACTTATTTTAGTAACATTCATTACCCACAAATTCTGGTCGATATCCTTTATGAATGTATGCTATTGGGTTAAAATTTTATAAAAGCGGTTTTGTTGGTTTTGTTTAGAAAGTTATTTTTCAATGAAAAAACTTGTTTTAACCTCAACCTGTAAATAATCTTGTATGTAAAAATCTTATGTAAAATTGAAATTTTTGTAGCAACTTTTGGGTGTTAACCGTTTTCGCTGCCTATCAGGACTGGGAAAAGCAGCCGTTAATGTATTTAAGAATTTAATTAGCTGTAAATTGTATTTCATATTGGCCTCTTGGTAGAAAATTACACTACGAACGTTCAATATTAAAAAATAAAAGAAAATTACGACTGAATTTATTGTCGATCACTATTGTCGTGAAACAAGGCTACGTCTCCTATTAACTTAAATTGGTAGCTATTTACTCAAGCAGTTTCTTTAAATATTCGGAATAAAAACGATCTCTGTTTATTGTAACATTTACTGGAAATAATTAAGAAATAATTTCCTATTTTATTTAATAACAGTTGGGTAAAATAAAACAAAGTCTTTCGTAAATATCACTATTAAAACTTCGGAACAGTAGGTATCAAACCAATATCATGAGATAAACGGAGTATATAGTACACCTGTCAAGCTTCCTTAGAACAATAAAAAACAACGAAATTACTATGTAATTTTCTAGGTTTGTTAATTAGTTAATTATTGAATTTTTACATTTTTATAAAAATTTCCGCTAAGTGTTTTTTTTTGTATTTTGTTGTTAATGGTTGAATCTCCTTTGACATTAACACTATACAGGATTTAAGATTGATATCTTTGATATCTTGTCGTATTTAAATCACATGTTAGGTACAGAAATATAAGCATACCCTATGTAGTTGACCTGTTGTCAAGTGGAAGCAAAGGTGTATATATATGGGCTATATATGTATACACCTTTATACATAATCAATTAATAATAAAAATTCAGATACGTTATAACTCTTGTGGACTAAGATGAGTAATGCCTCATTAACATTACGATATTACTCTGTACACACTATACAAAGCACAGCAGCATTATCCTGATCGAGTCCATTCATACATGCTGCAGTCATAATACTGTTAAAAAGTGGCAATGACTAAATAAATAGTATCATAACTAAATATCTGTTATTTTACGATCGGCTATTCCGTAGTGTTTAGCTGACATCACTGATCAGTTCTGTTCGCTGCGTTTGATTTATTATATTTGTCTGAATTGAGTAAGAATCTAATTAATTTCTACCTAAAATAAAAATAAATTAACACAGTCAATGTCTGACATCAGCTATACGAGTATTTTTTATATTCTTATTTAGTATATATCTTACACAATCTTTAAGTCAAATTTCTTGATAGTAACTTTCATTTCTAAAGAATTTAGTATATCAGATAAAACGATCCTCTGTTCAAAATTAACTACAAATACTCAAGAAATGATGTGACCATTTACCATAGATTACACAAAGTAAGGTCTTAAGTCACGTGCATCCATTAACTACCTTCGTGTTCTACCACTCAAGAAACTTTCTTATTTATAGAATCATAATTGAAATGAATTGAAGTGACTACAGTTATCTTTTTAATTTTCTTATTTATCTAATATTCTGTATTGCAATTCTTTAAAACAACATCAAAGCTCGACACTTGCTATTTTAACACAGTTATATTTACTGGCGGATAAGGAGCGTATTATCTCGCTACAAACAGGTATTGATAATTTCGAATGTCAAATTTTTCTTGTGAATACCACAAAACACATAGCATACAAGCGACATGCCTTTAACCCTCCTTATTCTTTTGCACACATGTAACTACGATTACATTTATTTATGTACAGAGATTAATATATGGATGGAACTTTAAATATTAATTTTAATGAGATCATCTCAACGACTATCTAACCTATAAAAACAATGATTTTTCAAGAATATTTCAACAAGCTTTCAGACAAAATACTGTTAAAATTAATATTTTTAACATAACATAGTAGTTTACATATAATGTTTATAGCTAATTCGTTACAAATAAGAGTAACAATATACTATAGTACGTTTCTAGGGCAGGCGGAAAAAAGGACATTGACCTCAAGTATTATGTTAGCATCGAAACAAAACGACAGCTATTGCTTCCATGCATTTCTTTATATATTACGTATTGTTATGCGCTAAGCGTGTCTCATGGTACGGGGTAGGGTCGCAGGTAGTTGAAGGAAGCGGCCATTCAGAGATAATAAACCCGTGTCTCACGCCGTGCGTGATGAATTATTACGTTTTGTATTAAAGAATTTGTTACTGTTTTGTGACGTTTTGTATATTATCACTATTATGAAATCGGATCCATCGACATTAAAATCTCATAAAAGACTTTACGTCACCACGAAAGAAGCGGAAATTGTCGCATATTTCATTAATTAATGATTGTAAACATCTATAAATATATAAAAGAGACGTGGTCTAGTAACGTATATCCATCCAAAACGGTTATGAAAAAGAAGAGTGCCGATATTTTAGGTTATAATAAAAATGTCGCCATCTTCTACATCTACATCATCATAAGATGATTCTGAAATATATACGGATGAATAGTCTGTCAAGTGTTTCTGACAATTTTTTATGAGAAGTTTTATGTATGTTTCAAGGTTGGCTGCTGAAGTATGCTTAGCATTAAAAGTTCGTCTTTTTACCTACCTACCTACCTACTTATTAAAGTACTTACCTACTATTAACGTAATAATGAAAATTGTAATAACTCATGATTTATAAATAACAAACTTAAATTAATGTTAATTTGATTTTTAATTCATTTAGATACAGGATAATCTACTTTCTTTATTATATAATAATAGACATAGGGCCTGTAAAGAACTCCGCACTCGGCACCCTTGCCTTTCACTCTGATGATGTATGTAATGATAAAAGGATTAAAAAAATGAACCTTAACGAAAAAGATTGCCTACCCCGATGATATCGTCAAGGGCCAATGTGCTTTTTTCCGCCTACCCTAGAAACGTACTTTATATAAAACTTCTAGTTAAACTCGGATCTGAGTGATGGAGCATCGCCGTCATCCACAACAACTGAATGAAGTGGTAGTGACAGCATAAATTCCACCAAGCATTGAATTACAAAAAAACGAATCAATGGGTGTGAGGAATGAAAAATGAGAAGTTTCACATTTAAAGAACATGACATTTGTTTGCATTGACATTTTGTAATATTAGTTGTTCTATAAGAAAAAATGGCCTAAATGTGTTAATCTGCAGACAAGAATTGTTAAGTAAATTTTTGAATCTCCTATGTCATTAATACTATACAGGAATTAAGATTGAAATCTTTGTTTTCTTGTCGTATTTAAATCATATGTTGGGTACACGCATGCATCCAATAGACGATTGATTTTAGTAGTCGATTTCCTTAACTCGTTTTCAAACTAGTCATGTGTAGTCGATGGTAAGACAAGAAAAAGGTTTGAATTTTTTGATTTCATTTGGTTTAACACATTATTATTCACTGAATTTGTAATTGTAACGGAAATCTTCCGAAATCGTACCATAATAACATAACATAAACACTCACGCCTGTCACCCAGAGGGGTAGGCAGAGACTACAGACTTCCATTTAGCACGATCCTGACACACCTTTCTCGCCTCTTCCACATTCATATACCTACGCATACATGCTCGTCAGTTAAGGGTACTCTTAATTTGGCCCATTTTTAGTATATCGCCAATTTGGTCGACAAACTTCCGCCTAGGACGTCCCTTTCCGACTCTTCCATTCACTTCTGCAACATATATTTGCTTTGTCAGTCTTTCCGCATTCATTCTTTCTACATTTTATTTTTATTTTTATTTCTAAAAAAAATTGTGCATTCATTTTAATATCATTCTGCACTTTTGATAATATCCTATGGCTTAAATCAGCAAGACATTCTTCTTTATTAAACCTATGATTTTTTAATAAAATAAGTTGTATCAACATTAAGAACAAAACTTTTTCACAGTGACATTTGCATTCTATATCCCATCGTTATATCACGTATACGATAATCAGCGTATTTAACTTAGCTTCAATTTTATAATGACTAAAATAAGTATTTATTTAATATTTCGTATCGCGAGTGACGAGAACTGGCGGCCCATTTTGTTGATATCGAGGCATTTAATCTGAGTCCCCTGAGTAGCAACAAATATGCATATTGGTCCTTAATCTAAGATAGATGTTGGTGTTTATGGGTCACAGCATTTATTTAAAAGAGTGGACTGTGGGCTTATTTGTCACTTTTATATAAAAATTAAGTTTAGAGACAATCTACAGACTTTCCTTTGCTAGGTAGAATGTGGGTTTTGGGTCAAGAAAGAATACGTCACACTGCGAAAAGGTAGATTCCACTATCCTTACGTCGTGTATTAAAATTAATATAAATAAAACGCGATAAAATCCGTAAAAGTAGTTTTAATCAATCCACTATCCTTGATTAAAAATAATAATGCAGACGCGTTGTCACTTCAAGGATTAAGATAGAATGCCTCGTTAAAAGTATTATTAAGGATTATAGATTTTTATCACTTGCCATAAGAAACACAGTAGCATTTTATTACTATTTTACACTTGAATTCTGAGCGAGCTAGGCTCTATCCCCGTCCAGTTCTTGCACTCGTGCTGCAGTCATAATGTACTGTAGCGTGGCTCCATGTAATATCAAACAGAAATTTAAATTCATTTCAACTGTAGCAAGTAAACAGAAGAATTATACTATATGAACTTATATAATGGTCATGGCGAGCTCATGTTTTGTTTCAAATTATATTTTACGAACGTGTACAAAAATTCAAAATAATTTGAAAGTGTTGTATTGCTGTGGGAGAAAAGGTAATCAGAGGTCTATTTATCTTGAGTTAGATTAATCCCTATCTACTGACATAAGATTTAGGTAAACACTTTAGAGTGATTAATCGTAATCCTTTGCTACTTAATAGCCCAAGATTAAAGTACTGGTATTATCAGCCGTTTAAACAATGTTATCTGTGCCACAATAAAGGGTAACTTGATGAATCCTGTCTGAGAATAAGGTAATGAATTATTTATTTAACATAAGAAAAACAGTATTTTTTTTGTTTTTATGTCATTTTAGAATTGATTTTTTTATAGGAGTACGGAGTAAACACGCATGCGTCTGACTTATGTGACCGTACCGTTATCGGTAAGTGACTACCGCCACCCATGAGCATTGGCAACCGTAGAGGAATTAAAAGTGCGTTGTTAGGTTTTAAGAAAGAGGAGAGTTCTTTCTTGAACACCCATAGGCCCAATACAAAATTCTCTACATAAAAGTCAGGTTTTAGTTCATTACAAAAAGACTATTGTATTTTGATAACAAATACAAAACATACCAAGCGAATATTGGCAGCGTGAAAATCACAATTATTTCAATATATATTACTCGAAATTAGTTACGTAAAAATATAAATTATATTCACACAAAAACTTTCATTACAATTTCGTAATAAAACACTTTACGAAAACACTAATAACTAGAGAAATCCAAAAAACAACACAATAACATTCACGCAAAAAGGGCGTATGAAATGAACGTAGATTATAAATAAATATCCATAGCATAACTATTTTCTATTGCACTAGAAAATAGAAAATTTCATATTGATTCTATAGTGCCAAACTTCTTCATATAAAAGTAGTCTCTAAATATAAGTTTTAATGGTTTAAAGTGCTGTGGGTGTGCGCGGTCGTATTCGACCGCTTGAATTTTGACGAAATAGCGCCGCGGTCGAATTCGACCGCTTAGAGGTTGAAGGGTTAATGACAAATTTTGTACATTTTACGGGACTTTGTTGTAGTATACCCATAAATAAATTACTAATTCTGTGGAGTTTAGTAACTGGTAATACAAGCTTATGTTTGTTCCTAGTGTTTGAATATCTTTACTCTTATGAAAACTATTTATGTTTTTATGAACATACATTAATATATTTCATTCCTTTTCATAAATATATTTCAAAGGCAAAGTTAATATGTTAATTTGTTTAAATTTTTCTCTAAAAGACTCTTTAACATTTAAGTTCTGAATTACCCGTAAGGCTCTCTTTTGCAAAACAAATATGACTTTAATGTCAGTCGCATTACCCCATAGTAAGATTCCATAAGACATTACGCTATGACATAATGACATAAACACTCACGCCTGTCACCCAGAGAGATAGGCAGAGACTACGGACTTCATTTGACACGGTCCTGACATACCTCTTTCGCCTCCTTTACATCCATATATCTACGCATACATGCTCGTCGGTTAAGGGTACTTTTAACGTGGCCCATTTTCAAAATATCGCCAAGTTGTTCGATAAACTTTTTTCTAGGGCGTCCCTTCCCGACACTGCCGTTCACATCTGCCATATAAATTTGCTTGGTCACTCTTTCCTCATTCATTCTTTCTACATGACCAAACCACCGAAGCATTCCTTTCATAATCCTGGTCACAACATCATCTTGCATACCACATTTATCTCTTATCACGCAATTTCTCACCCTGTCATTCAGATTCAACCCTAGCATACTCCTTAAAGACCGCATTTCTACAGTATTTATTCTACTTTCGTGCTTCTTCTGCCACACCCAGCTTTCACTATCATGGATTAAAGTAGGGACTAACACAGCATTATGAATTACCATACGTGCCTCTTTTGATACATTCTGGTTCTTCACAATAGAGTGTAGTGCCCCATTCACTCTATTCCCTGCATTTACTCGTAGTTATATATCCTTATCATATCTACTATCCCTGATAAATACACATCTCAAATGCACAAACTCATCCACTTGCTCAATTAACTCTCCTTCTATTCTTATTTCACATACCGTTTTGCTTTCCTCTCTTTCAAAAACCATCACTTTCGTCTTACTTGTGTTCACTTTCATTCCACTTTCTTTTAATGCCCAGTTTATTAATGTAACCATCATTTGCAACTCAGCCGCCGATGACGCAAATATGACTTGATCATCGGCATACAAAAGGCCTTTGACGGTTAACTCGCTCATTCTTAACCCACATTCTTCATCTTTCAAAGTTTGAAAACACCTGTCCATAAATAGGTTGAACAGCCAAGGGGAAGCCACACAGCCCTGTCTGACACCTTTTCGGATGTCAAACCAGTCCGAGTAGACCCCATTGATTCTGACACAAGCACTAGAATCCCTATAATGAGACCTCAATGCCTGTATCAAACCAGCACTCAACCCATATGAGTTCAATGTTTGCCATAACACATTCCTGTCCACTCAGTCATAAGCCTTTTCCACGTCCATGAACGCACAAAAAAACTTTCTGGTTTTTAGCCAAAAACTTCTCCGCAATCATGCGCATGGAAAATACTTGATCTATGCACCCCATTTCCTTTCTAAAACCCGCTTGCACATCCCAAATTTTTCCATCAGTTTCTTTCATAACTCTTTCAATTAACCTTAGCATACAGTTTACCCACAATACTAAGCAAGCTGATACCATGGTAGTTTTTGCAGTCCTGCTGTGACCCTTTTCCTTTATATAATGGTACTATAACTGCTTTGCACCAGTCATCCGGTACCCGTTTTAATTCCCAACATAAATTAAACAAGGTGTACAGCAGGCTTGCCACCACTCCCTCTGCAGCCCTTAGCATCTCGAGTGATACTCTATCATATCCAGCTGCCTTACCGGCTGTCATGCTTTTCATTGCTTTCATTATTTCATCTACACTTATCTCCATACCCCTTTCCACTTCTTTCGGAATTGCTTGTTCATTTAATTCAGACGACTCTTCACTCATAAACACGCTTTCAAAGTATTCCTTCCATCTGTTTCATCATTCAGAATACATCCGTTCTCGTCTCTTATAGCTTTAATTATAGGCTGTTTTGTATTACGCTATGAAAGTAACTAAAATAAACTAATCTAGCTGTCTCAACATTGGTGAGACTTCTAATCTTTTTTACAGCATATGCTGCAAAACTAGGTTTGCCTGCCAATTTAGATATATGGGGAAGCTTCGCGTCAATAGTAATACCAAGAAAAACAGTGGTATCCACAAGACTCAACTCTTCTTTGTTTAAAAACACATTGGTATTTGAATTTTTAACATTAGGTATTGTAAATTTAATACATTTTGACTTATTGCCCTATAAGAGCAAATTATTAGCTTTGAACCAATACACTATTTTCGATATAGCACTATTAACATTGTAAAAATTAATTGACTGTCGTTTGAAATTGGAAATTATAGAGGTATCGTCAGCAAATAATACTATTTCATAATTATCCCCTACAAGATAAGGTAAGTCATTAATATAGACTAAGAACAGGAATGGGCCAAGAATCAAGCCCTGAGGAACGCCCATTGATACTATTGATCTGGAAGAACTTTTACCACGCTATATAAATTGTCTGAATCGTTCTTATAACAAAGCTATTGAAGGTTTTTTTTTACCATATTACTTCTTAATCTCTCCACGCGTTTTGCATTAATTGGAACAAGCACAGTTTTCTCAATTTCCTGTTTTTTGTGCATACAATATAGTAATGAAACCAGTTGTCCACAATGATCGGAACTTAGTTTTTGAATTATTAATTTCTTGATTGGTACAACATCTGTAAAAATTATTATCAATACAAGTTGCACTACACTCCGCAACACGTGTAGCTTTAAAGAATAAATTATCAAGATTGAATGATTTGAAAAATGAACAAAATTTAGTACCGATGGAAGAAGCTTCCAGGAGATTGATATTAAAGTCTGCTTGCTTGCTGCTGCTTTGCACCAGTCATCCGGTACCCGTTTTAATTCCCAACATAAATTAAACAAGGTGTACAGCAGGCTTGCCACCACTCCCTCTGCAGCCCTTAGCATCTCGAGTGATACTCTATCATATCCAGCTGCCTTACCGGCTGTCATGCTTTTCATTGCTTTCATTATTTCATCTACACTTATCTCCATACCCCTTTCCACTTCTTTCGGAATTGCTTGTTCATTTAATTCAGACGACTCTTCACTCATAAACACGCTTTCAAAGTATTCCTTCCATCTGTTTCATCATTCAGAATACATCCGTTCTCGTCTCTTATAGCTTTAATTATAGGCTGTTTTGTATTACGCTATGAAAGTAACTAAAATAAACTAATCTAGCTGTCTCAACATTGGTGAGACTTCTAATCTTTTTTACAGCATATGCTGCAAAACTAGGTTTGCCTGCCAATTTAGATATATGGGGAAGCTTCGCGTCAATAGTAATACCAAGAAAAACAGTGGTATCCACAAGACTCAACTCTTCTTTGTTTAAAAACACATTGGTATTTGAATTTTTAACATTAGGTATTGTAAATTTAATACATTTTGACTTATTGCCCTATAAGAGCAAATTATTAGCTTTGAACCAATACACTATTTTCGATATAGCACTATTAACATTGTAAAAATTAATTGACTGTCGTTTGGAATTGGAAATTATAGAGGTATCGTCAGCAAATAATACTATTTCATAATTATCCCCTACAAGATAAGGTAAGTCATTAATATAGACTAAGAACAGGAATGGGCCAAGAATCAAGCCCTGAGGAACGCCCATTGATACTATTGATCTGGAAGAACTTTTACCATTGATAGCGACTTTTTGAGTTTTGTTATTTAAATATGAAATAATAAGTCTAAGTGCAATATTTTTGACACAGTAGTGTTGTAGTTTTCCGATTAATATCTCGTGATGAAAACGATCGATAGTCTTGGAAAGATCACAAAAAATCCTTAGGCATCTAGTAAACTCTCCCAGGCATTAAAAATTTATTTCATAGGCTCAATACCTGCGTCAGTGGTGGAGCGACCCTTGTGAAACCAAATTGATTTTTCTGGATTAATTAAAACTACTTTTACAGATTATTTCGCGTTTTATTTATTTTATTTTAAATACCCGACTTTTCGGGTGCTTTCCAGCACCCATGGTCACGGGGGACTGAGGTGACTGACTTCCCGATGTCAAAGTTAACCCGGAGTACCTTCAGCTTTTTTAATTATTGTCTTTGGTCCGATCTACGCAGAATGAACTAACTATGGTTTGAAGTCTTGCAGTGGTATGCTTGGGTTTAGTTTTAATTTTATTAATTATAGGATCCCAAGCAGGTGGTAATATCCAGCCTCCTTCTCTATTGAAATTAGGATGCTTTTTAATTTCAATAGCCTCACGTATCATCCTTGGTAGGAATCGGTGTTCTTTCGCGAGGATTTGTGGTCTATCAAATCTGATGTAATGGTTGGGGCCATCTAGGATATGATCGCAAACTGCAGACTTCCCGGAACGTTGATGCTTCACGTCAGCTATGTGTTCTTTTACGCGGGTTCTAATTGATCTCTTTGTTTGCCCTATATATGAGAGACCACAATCACAATCAAGCTTGTACACTCCTGCATCTTGTAGAGGAATATGATATTTGACGGATGGTAAGAACTGACTAATCTTCTTCGGCGGCTTGTAGAATGTTCTAATAGAAGCTCGCTTCAAGATGTAGCCAATCTTGTCTGTGACACCTCTGACATATGGTAGTACAGCAGGCACAGGCTCGACTGTGGCCGGCTTCACTCGGTCACTGTGACGGAGGAGCATTACGTTTTCGTGACCGCTCGATATCCACTTGAGCTATTACGATCATTAACACAGTGTCAAAATTTACCTTCTTATATTGTAGCAGTTTTTCATTGCCTGAAAACACGGACAAAAAGACATTTTCTAAAAATAAATCCTATGTAGATCGATTTATTGCCCCCGAAACTCCCTGGACACTAGCATATATATATATATATATATATATATATATATATATATATATATATATATATATATATATATATATATATATATATATATTGCTCGTTTAAAGGTATGGGATACAATAATCTTTATGACTTTTAAACATATTTAGATAAAAGTTTTAATTGTTCTAAGATTCACCAATCTTAAGCTTACAAAACACTTTTTTCTCACTTAAACCAACTTGTAAACTCCTTAGATCGCTACGAACTGTCAAAGTTGTTTAGCAAAGTGTAGATTGCTAAACAAAAAAACCGGCACGGAGAAAGGGAAAAACAATCACATCACTCTGTCTCATTTTAATGCAAGACGTATGCATAAATCTACCTTATTTGGGTGCGAATGCGAAAGAAGGCGTCAATTTGTCTATAGGTTTCTCTGTCTACAATTTACAACTTGTCTTTGTTATTGCGTTTCGTTTATGCAATGAAAATGATAATTATAATAATAATAATAATATTCCACAACTATCACACAACGCCATCTAGTCCCAAGCTAAGCAGAGCTTGTGTTATGGGTACTAGACAACTGATGAAACATACTTATATATTTCTAAATACATAAATATTATAGATAAATTACACCCAGACACAGAACAAATGATCGTGCTCATCACACAAACATTTTGTTCTGGGTGGGAATCGAACCCACGACCTCCGGCATAGCAGTCAGGGTCACTAACCACTAGACCAGCAGGCCAGTCATGATACCATAATAGGGCTATTTAACGTAACGTTAATTATAATTGTTTTTATGGCATTGTCTATACATATAATAAAACAGTAACGAAAAAAAACTGTACATTGAGTATTTTCGAGAAAAAATAAGTGGCTTTTGTTAGAAAAACGTAACTGATGACAAAAAGTGACTTTTTAGAATTTTTGTCTGTTTGTCTGTGTGTATGGTACGGCTTCACGCCAAAACTACTGGATACATTGAATTGAAATTCAGCAAAAATGTTCTTTGTAAACCAAGGAAGGCTTTAGGCTACATATTATCACGCCGTATGTTGTAGGGGGTAAGCAGTATTGATTTTAAAAGGTTTTTCTCTGTAATTGAATGCACAAAATAATTGAATGCACAAAATGATATGTTATTAGTTAAAATAAAAATAAAAATTTAACTCTGGGAACATAATAATCACGCTATTTTTATAAAGGAGCGGGGCAGTAATATTATAAATTGCAAGGGAACAGCTATTTAACAATATGTCGATCGTCAAAAATGTTTAACGCATTTAAATGGTGCAAGTTTAAATCCCATAATATTGTTTTGAAAAATCGTAATATTTGTTTAATTTTTGCACTTTTTATGTACATTAGGAAATCCGGGAACTTTACATGTCCTATCTGATTGTATGGAGAGTTTCACACCAATATTACTAAACAGATTGATTGGTGGTACAACAAGTAACACTATCATGAAGTCAAGTCAAACTTTTGGTTCTAAGTTATCATCCTATAGAAACGGGGGTTACCTTTGTTGTCTGTGTTGGTTGATGTGTTTAATTTTCCTACGAATAATAATTATTTTTCTACTATTACGTACTTATTCGATAACTTTTCATTATTTTGAATATCGTTAGTATCGGATTAAGAAGGAATCTAGCTATGCCTTTTATAAAAAGATCAAATCTGTCTCGAAACTCAAGGGTTTTTAAGATGCGCAGGTTAGTTAGTAGTAGCAGAAGTTTCTCTCGAACCCACGCAGAGCGTAAACAAAGGCTAGGTGCTAGCTGTGAGCGTAATGCACTAAGTTTGTCCGCAGAAACTATCACGCAGCGTCAATTACGACTAGAATTTAAACGAGTCCGCACTACTACTTCTCGATCTCAGGAAAGTGTGGAACAACGAGAAATGCTTTTAGCTATCGATCGGGATCATCATTCTTTGTCTCGCGCCTCCAAAACGGTTACACAGAGGGATCAGAAGTTTAGTTTTCAGAATATCCGCTCTGAGACTGCTCGATCACTTGAGAGCAGTCAGGAGCGTGAGATACGACTTGCGCGTGACCGAGAACGTGGGCAAAGCCAAGGGTACAGCTATAGTTATTTGAAGATCTGGAACACCTGTTGTGGAACTCCAAAACCCAGCGACATTATAACATATATAAGAATGACGCCTTAGCAAAAGTTGTTTAATCTGATGGGCATTTCGTGTTGACTTACAAAACTACAAAGATCTGGAACATTTCGAATCGTCTCGCACATCACGTTGTTTTCCCGTCCCCGGGCTCTTAGAATTCGAAAACAGACGTTTTAGATCTTCGATTTTGACGACCCCGTTGTCGCTGGCGTAAGCAACATCATCCGCGTACAAAGTCGCGGGCAGCAGCTAGTGCTTAATATTAGTGATTTAACGTTATACATACTTATTATTAATTTATTACTAATAATATATTCTTCTTAAAATTAACTAAATGATATTAAAATTTTTACTTTTTGGTTTTTCTTCACGATTCTTTTGTTTAATTGAATTTGATTCACCTAAATATACAAAGTATTCCAGCCCACTATGAGTCCCGTAACATTCACGCCATTCTCGTTTCCGAATCTTGGTTGAAGCCATGCTTACCATCCACTTCATACTCACTACCAGGATTTCACCTCATTCGCAACGACCGTATTGGTAATAGGGGGGGGGGGGATTTACCTTTATTCTTACATTCCCTTTACTGTTGTAAGTTCGTCCACTCAGCCTTCTCCTTCTGATGCAGTTGAGCATTTATTTATTGAGGTTACACTGTCTTATACGAAAATTCTTCTAGGTGTCTGTTACAGTCCGTGCCTCCACGTTGGCGTTAACAACATAAACGCAATTTTTAAAATTTTTGTTTATTTGTCTGTTTATTCCGGCTTATCTCCAAAATGGCTAGCCCAATTTTGATTGGACTATCACTAGCAGATAGTTGATTTTATAAGGAGCTACTTTTATTTAAAAAAAAAAGAATTAAGGTTTCGCGGAAAAATAATTAAAGCCCTAAATTACACATTAAAAAATATTTTTTATTCGGTGTTTGTTTTTCTTTTCTTTATTTTTGTATGTATGTTACGCGACATCTTTGCAAGTTGTGGACCGATTTTTAAAAAAAATTAACCACTTGTATGGGAAAATAATGCATTTTTAATGTTTCTATTAAAATGACATTCCTTTCGTGACCTTGAGGTTATGATAGTGTTTCAAATGTAATGCATTCAATATGGTAAAATATTCATATTGAAAAAATCCGACTTTAAAGAAATTAAAATAATGATTAAAATTTCACATAATTTAATAGCCATGGATGAATCAAAGCTCAAACGCTTTACATAATCCTTATAATATAGAAACATAAGTTCTATGTCAAATAAGGTAGCATAGCATGTCAAATAAAGCAAGATAGTCTTTACTTATTTGTTAAACACTGACGAGTTATGCATCTCTTAATTGCTTAATTTTAATGTTGCTTACTACTTTCCTGCAGCAGCGGACTGAAGTCAGTAAGAGTCTTCGAATCAAGACATTCAAGACTCATAAAATGACTGCGACTCCATATTACGTACTGCATAATTTCCGCGCAACAGAGGCATTTGTTCACACAGGTTATTTATTCTAGGTCTGGCTGATTGTCTTATGTAGGTACGTAACGTGGCTTTACTGGACAGCAGTGCGCATTACTAAAGTTTTAAGTTTTTTATTATATTAGTGGTCACCTTGTGGTCGAAATTCTAACGTAATTCATACAATTTTTAAGTTCGTTGTTAAAGCAAGTGTTCTGATGGTAATTATACTCGTTGATCTCTACTTTGTGCGACTGTTTGATCACAGACTATTATGTGTTTGACGTAGGCAATAAGAACCAGAACTCCGTTACTCAAGGTTTTATATTTTATACCTACCAGCTAGCGTACTCCCAGGGGCACAAATAAAAGAAGGGTGTCGCACGTGTTTAAAAACACCTTCAGAGCGGCCCTCCTAACAAATTTGGTGTCAGAAGTGGGATGTCGCAAGGTCTACCGGTACATCAGTAGCGTGGCATCCGAATCCTGGGAAACTCTGAAGTGAAAGATCGACAGTAAGTCTCCACCCCACGAGTGTGAGCCTGCATCATCAAAGCACCAACGAGGTCTCAACCCCACGAGCTTGGGACACCATCGTCAACCCGAAGTTCATCAAGGCTGTTAGTCTACACCACCAGCGTGTAAGCCTGCCCTGAGCTGCTGCACTCCCATCGCACAACCACGTGGACGCCGCCGTCAAACGACTCCCTGGGTCTCACGGCAACGCGACTCCGCTGCACGTCATCGCAACACGACACCGGCATAGCAACCAATGTACACCGTAGTGATTGTGATATTGTAAGTTAGGTAACTTTAATTCAGCTATAAATTTATACTATTTCTCTTCTATTTCCTTACATTCTTTTGTCATTTGTCGTGTACAATAATATTCTCATTTTACCAATTTTGTATTTACTAACTCCTAAATCTTTCTAATTCCATATGCATAAGGTTAAAACTTTAAAGGACAAACCAGAAGAAATAGAAATGTCCGACAAAATTCCCTTATCCGTCCTTGTAAAATTCATCAAACCTTACAATGGTGATAGAGAATCACTTCCGGCTTTTCTCACAAATTGTGATAACGCCATTGCACTCGCGAACTCGGAACAGCAAGTAGTTTTATATCGTTATATCATATCCCAGTTAGAAGGAAAAGCTCATATCGCGTGCTCTCTAAAAACGTTTAATAATTGGGATGAATTAAAACTATTTCTAAAAACTACCTTTGGCGAGAAGAAGCACTCCACACACCTTTTAATTGAACTCCAAAATTGTAGGCAAGGAAATTCGGAAACAGTAATGCAATATTCACTTAGAATCGAATCTTGTTTAACGCGATTACAATCCGACATACATTACAGTTGCGAGAATAAGTCCGAGCTAATAGGAAGAATTGCCGCTATGGAGGATTTAGCCCTCAACACATTTATATTAGGTCTAAATTCTAATTACGGATATATTGTTAGATGTCGAAACCCGAAAAATTTAAGCGAGGCAATTACGCATGCCATAGAAGAAGAAAAACTATTTATTCTGAGCAAAATATCTTCCAAATCTTATAAACAGTGTCCTATATGTCAAAAATTTGGTCATGATTCTTCTAACTGCTATAATCATAAGAAAAAACAATCTCATCGAGCTTATTACGTTAATCCACAAAATAATAACCCACATTCTAATTTTCATAATATTTCAAGCAAAAATCCTATTAAAATATGCAGTTATTGTAAAAGTCCGGGACATATGATAAACGAATGTCGAAAGCGACAATATAACAATAGCCTTCGTCATAATATGCAACCAGACACTCGCACGACGAATACGTTACCAAGTCCCAGTGCGCATGCACCTAATAGAAATAATATGCATTTATGTGACGCAAAACCTTCTACCTCTAATGCCGATATTAGTAACGAAGATTTAAACTAAATCTGATTTCGGAAAAGTGCCTACCGAAATCGAAAGCATTTAAAGGCACAAATAATTATTACTATTCTACTAATTCTTATACTAAATCTTATACTAAGCCTATATATAATGATAGCGAATTTAGTTATAATTATCGTACAAAATATTCTTACAATACATCTCAGCGACGTCAAATGCCGCCGAGTCCTACTAAATCATGTAATTTAAAAAATACTATTTCTTATTCTAATTCTACACCTCGGGAACAGCATCCGAGTCCATCTTTGACACAAAGTCAAAGTCATAGTACCAATTATTTATTACCTCGGGAAAATTATCCCAGGACACCTCTGAATCAACATCAGAGTCTTAGAAATAATTTTAATGCTAATTCTTGCACTAATTCTTATACTAATTTTGTCTCTCATAATGATACTATCTCTTATCCAAAATATACATCTCAAAAAGGAATCTCGAGTCATGCTAATCCCACTGATAATTCAATTAATAATAAAGGTGAAACATATAGCATGAACACATCGAACAAGAAAACATCACTACCTCATGTTTATTTTAGGTCGAATTTTTCGGTTCAACCCCTACGATTGTTACTCGACACAGGCGCAAGTGTCTCTATTATAAAAAAAATCGAGTTTAAATGGAAACTTTAAGCTTTCTGATGAAATCGTAAAACTCAAGGGTATAAACAGCACTCAATCTTGCAATGAAACATTAGGAACATTACTGTTAGATTTTATTTTAGATAATTTTTCCATAAAATATAAATTTCATGTCACATCCGACGATATTAATATTGATTATGACGGAATATTAGGAAGTGACTTTCTCAGTTATTTTAAAGTAAACATTGATTATCATACTTATTCACTTTGTTTCAAAAATTCTATATCTGTGCCTATCCACTTTTCGGAACCTACATACATTATACCAGCGCGTAGCGAAACTGTTATCGAATGCTCCGTGTCAAATGACCCGTCCGAGTTGCGTCACCTTAAGGATGCACTCATACTAGATCAAACCGTTTGTAATGGTGTTTATTTAGCGAACTGCCTAGTAACTTTAAAAGCGAATAAAAGAGTTAATGTTTCGGTTTTAAACACAACTGAATCGCAAATTAAAATAAAAAATTTCAAAGTTAACTTAATACCAATTGACTTTAAAGAGTATTCCAAATCTTTTAAATCTTGTAATAATATAAATACTATTTCTACAACTTATTCTAATCGTGTCCAACGCGTCTGCGAACAAATTCGTCATTCTCATTTAAACTCAGAGGAGAAAAAACTCTTATTAGATTGTTGCTCACAATACTCAGACATATTTTATCTTGAAGGAGATGACCTCACATGTACAAACGCGATCCAACACTCAATCAACACAGGAAACACCCCTCCTATTCATGTTAAGTCATATCGTTTTCCCGAATGTCATAAAGACGAAGTAGACGCACAATTAAAAAAGATGTTAAAACAAAATATAATTAAGCCGTCAATATCTCCGTGGAGCGCCCCAGTATGGGTCGTGCCTAAGAAAATGGACGCATCGGGCAAAAAGAAATGGCGCATTGTTATAGATTACAGGCGACTTAATGATGCGACCATAAACGAAGTTTACCCCATTCCTTTAATTAGCGATATATTAGATCAATTAGGGCATTCCAAATATTTTTCGACACTCGATTTAGTTTCCGGCTTCCATCAAATTCCTCTCAATCCTAAGGATGCTGAAAAGACTGGTTTTACTGTAACCAATATAAATGGCATTTCCGGTCATTTTGAATTCACTCGCATGCCTATGCATGCATACTCGAACTTATTTCGCCAGCTTTTAAAACAGAGTAATTATATAAATAAGCGATTAGAGTTTCCAGTACCATTAACGATTGAAAACATACACACTTTGATAGATATTTCAAAACTCACATCTTTTTATTATAATAGAAGAATAATTTTCATATTACGCATACCACTGATTTCTTCTTTAAAGTTCACCTTATACAAATGCATACCTTTACCAACCCCTCATAATCCTAATAATCCTAACTCTTTTGCTCTAATCCAACCTACCAAGCCTTATCTTGGAATAACAGAAGATAGACTTAGTTATAGTTTGCTAGATAATTTAAACGATTGTAATATTATTAATAATGATTATTCTATATGTCCTTTAATTTCTATATTTTCTACAATAAAGAATCCATGTTGTGAAACAAAATTGTTAACCGAAGTAACGTTATCTTTACCACCTCAATGTAACTCCAAACTTTTATATGGACAAATTGATGTATGGTATAAAATAAATAATAATTAGTTTATCTATGTACAGTCTGAGAAATGTAAATTAACTATAAAATGTAATAATATAATACAAGATTTCACTATTTTAGGAACAGGTATCCTAAGTTTAAACGAAAGCTGTATTGGTTTCTCTAAGACAATTCAATTAATGCCATCTACAACTAAATCTATTAAAACCGAAAATAAAATGAATTTAAACTTTAATATTACAGAAGACGATTGTTGTAATAAAGAAATTTTAAATAAATCAATTCCATACTTATATACTATATCTTTAACTAGCCTAGATATGGAAACTCTGAAATATTCTTACCATTCCTTAAATAACTTAGAAAATGAGATCAATAGAGTTCAAGAACAATCTCACATAATAAAATATGGTAAATACTATTCATCATTTACATACTTTTTGATTATTTGCATAATTTTATATATTTCCTATAGAATATTTTGTTGCTCTATTAAGAGAAATAATGATTCTTGCCGTTGCATACAAATATTTAATCAGTGCAATACACGACGGATTGTTAAACACGAATCAAAGGTTAGTAATTCTATTGAGTTAACTGAAATTTCATCATCAGACGATGATAGAAAAGATTCTATATCCTTACCCAATATGCCAGTGAAAAACCAAATGAAAAGAACATTTGGTAAATTTCACTTATCAAATCGAAACTTATGTAATAACTAAAAACTATATTACTTTACTATACTTATTTCATAAGGCTTCATGTTACATTAGAATATAAGTTTATATTTTGTTTTATACACGGTGTCTTAAATATTAATATTACTAAATGTTTGTATTCGAAATAAAAATTAAATCTTAGCATTAATACACTGAATCTTCTACTATTTCATTATTCACTGAATCTTATAAAAAATACTATATTACTAGTTCATAATGTTAATAAATAATTTCTTATAATTTTGTGAAGATATTGTTTAAGAATAGTTTAATTTTACTATGCTTTTGTATCAATTCAATTTGATTTTATAATAATAACAAATAATTGAAACAATTCTATTTTACTATTTTTTTTAATTATTTTTGTATTCAAATCATTTTTTTTTCTCTCACTGTATCGTTTGAAAGACTCTGCTCATCCCTTATTAAAAAGAAGGATAAGCTCCGTCAAAAGGGGGGAGATGTTATGTCCAACCCTAGTTAGATAAAAGCGCTGACTCGATTATTATATTTACTATAAAAGCCTAGAGTTTGAGGTAATCGAGGCAGTGCAGTTCCAACCCATATTAAGTGCATATCGCACACGCCGTTCGCGGTTTTTTGTACATTTTTTGTATTAATTTAATATTGGGGAAATAAACCAAAAGAACTTCTGGGATTGGGTGTAAAAGTTTTTTTTTAAAAACACCTTCAGAGCGGCCCTCCTAACAGCACGCTATAAAGATTGGTAACTTAATTATAATAATAAACTAATAAAGTGTGTGTAAAAATAAATTATTAACCATTAAACACCAGTTTAAATAAATAACACATTAATTAAATAAATAAAATTAACCATAGTGAATAATATTGTCATAATATATATTCGAACCATTCATTAAAATTGTCTTAATATTTATCATTAATGAAACCACGAGGAAAATAAAGAAATTCAAACTGAAAATAATGTATACGTGTCAACTTAATACAATACAAACTTACCAAAAATCGGACCTAAACAACCGCAAACTAATGCTTAAAGCTAAAAGTTTTGAGCAATTAACCACGCGCGACCTTGAGTCATTCTCGATATTATCAGCGGGATTTAGTTCAATAACAGGGTAGGTACTCAGAGAAGAAAAACTATTTATTATTAATTAAAAACTATTTATTATTTAATAAAAGTCAAACACATTTGATTATTAAACAAATAAAACAGTTCATTAATTTTTTATCTATTTTATCATCTTTTAACAACTCGATATTATTGACAAATTTTAGGTTTGTGCTCCTTCCTGAAATATACTTTAACTATGCCAAATCTCACAAATCTCCGCACGCATTATTTTAAAAAAAAGGAGATTAAAAAGTTTTCTTTTCACGTATTATTTTCGAAACAATTAAAATATAACGTTCACAACGAAATTAAGGCTAAATTAACAGATAGTAAATTTTCACTATTTACATCTCAATATCTGTATACCAATCTAATTTCTAATTAAAATATAGCAAATGAGCACAGTAATCACAAATATTTAAAAAAAACCATATATTATAGAAAGGGATTGGACCATAATTTACGTAATAATGTAATATGAACTGTAAATCATGGTTAATGTTGACATTGCAGATTTAGTAGAAAATTTATTGACGCGAAGATATAATAAATATTCAGATTATGGTATCATAACATTATTTATGTCATAGGAATTTTTATTACATCAAAAGTTAAAGTTAATGGAATATAAAAATTCATAGTGTATACAGTATGATACAAAGAAATGAAACTTCGAAGGAGTATCAGTGATCTATAATAATTTGCTAATTAATTTATTCAAAATTATCTTTATAATATTTAATAGGACGTGCTACCAGGTTATGAGTCGAGAAGGTAAAGGTACATGGAATTATTGATTTGAACAGCCGTTGGATATTGTCAGTACTGCGTATAATAATCGTAACGATATGCTATTGGTAGAAGTACAAATATATTTTTAAGAAAGTAATATGGATCTTAAACGTAAACAATTACGGTGAAACTTGCTGCTATTACTTAGCTGAACAAATCAAACATAATAAAACACATAAAACATAAAATTGCTATACAAGTTCAATTGCTTTTACTTCATAGAAATATAAAAAATCTTTTACTTATATAACAATACTTAAAACGTTAAGACAAACGGCGCGAACACATAGTTTCATAGTATCATTCTCAAAAATACTTGAGTAGTTTCTCCTTTTGTCTCCCTCACTTTCTCTTTCTCATATTTTCTACTTTTTTCATAACAATAAGACTAGGAGATTTCAGAACAATAAGATTAAGAATAAGACTTCCAACGCACGGATTGCTGACATAGACAATTTTTCGGTATTAATATTCAAGTAAAGCATTATGTCTTTTTCACAAATACGAAAACGGATATGGAGATTACATCCTCGCGCGTTATGACCCGTCTTAAGCAATTTTTACAAAGGTTTAATGACGTAGCCTTAGAAATCGTCTCATCAGGAGTTTTAGAGTTAGTTTAAGAGTGTTATCGAAAATACGATGATCACCCTTACATAATACACATTCTAAAGTCTTTTTCGATGGTTTATAGGAAGAAGAATTATTTAGAATAGAGCCTTTGGAACTAACAAAGTCATCATCTGTTTAGTTTTATTACGATGAACGCTCTCAAGCACATCTGCACGACACTTTAAAATTTAAACAAATCCTTGAGCGACGGACTTTAAGGGAGAATATTTCTGTGCTCCTCCCATTTTAAAAAGGTAGTGCTATCTAACCTAGCAGATACAATATGTATTATTAAAACGTTCCATTTTCCAGTAGGCAATCCTAGAGTACTGAGTGTCCGCTAGTTCTTTGTTACGTGATCAATAATAAAGCGTAAGGATTTGTCGCTCTTCCGCTCAATGTTAAAATTAAATAGCGAATTCAAATGATTAGCAATTCATTGCCTTTTGTTGTCAAATCGCTCGCAGAGAAGCTTCCAAGTCTCATTATAGTTTTGATGCGAAATTTCTAAGTTAGATATAACGTGAGCCGCTCAATTAGGCGATTTAATAACGAAAATTATGAATGTTTTGAATTTTATCATTATCGTTAATCAATGAACCAAAGGTTTCCTTAAACTCTAACCATTTTTAATAAGTGCCGTCAAACTTAAAAATTTGTATTACAGGCAGCTTAAAACTCACGGATTCATTAACCAAATTAGAATGGCTATCGTTATTTGAACAATGAGGGCTTGGTTGGTTAATCTGCAAACCTTTTTGCACTAAATTACGACCAATAGAAATGCAGTTATCAAAATCTTGTTCAATCAAAAAAAATCAACTCACTCTCTAAACCGGAAGTTGGTATTTTCTCCTCGATTTGGTATGGACTTCCCGAACTCAGAGAATAAAGACTCAATTCTTGATCCGTCCTAATTTACCAGTATCAACCATTGCAATGAAGTTACCGGAAGTAAAAAGTAAAAATATATAAAAAAATCAAATAACTAATCGCATTCCATACGCTCCTCACTTCGTAGCCACTAAGGAGCAACAGCTGAAGATTATTTTCTTAACGGCTACTGGGCAGGCGCGTTGAAGCTGACTAGCACATAAAAACGAGGTAGTAGTTGAGTTGATAGATGCGTAGGGTTAGCAGGTACAGAGGAGTTATACGAAGCGTCCCACTGGAATAGACAAACACAGAAGCGGCTAAAAACTGTTTGACCTCACTTGTGTTAGTAGTAGGTAGTGTATAAAGGAAAGAGTGACCCTTTGAGGGTGAATTTATATAGCTTATAGACGAAAAAATTGTATTATGTAAGGCAAAGCTTTAGCAGTTAATTATATTAATCAAATAATAAGACTTCAAAAATAAAATGGGGAAAGATGATTTGTTTCAAAGTTTGAAGGTATGAATTTACGATAGACAAAGGACTGTGAGTATGTTTCGCCCCAAAATAGCTTAAAATGCAAATTACCTAAGCTTAAGCATGCCTTCTGGTTTACTATATAGACTACAAGCTAATCACTCACGTCAAAAAGACTATCGCCTTATTACACGAGAAATATTGAAAAGGAAAAGGGATATATGAAAAGGAACGAGCTCACACTTTTAAATAAATTTCCAAGCGCAGCGGTTCCTCAAGCAAGCTACAGACGCCGGCCTGCTGGTATAGGCTACGAAGACGTTGGCGCGAAGCTTCTGTTTATTCCCGAATCTGGACGTCGTAGTGGTCTGGCTGCACGGCGCACGAAGTATTAGCTGATTCTGAGGTATTATGGTAGATGTAGGTGATGATTGTTGGCGTGGCTTGGCTATGACCTCTTTGTCCTTAACCTTTGACCAATGTCGTTATCTTCAAAATCCGACGAATAATTAACAATGTCCTGTCACGGTCGCCACTCTTGTACAATATTGTACAAAGAAATGAAACTTCGAAGGAGTATCAGTGATCTATATTAATTTGCTAATTGATTTATGCAAAATAATCTTTAGAATGTTTAATAAAAAAGCAGTAGCAAAAATAAAATCAAATATTTTTTATAGAGACAGGCGTACTCTTAATATACTAGATTCTATTTTTAATGATCTTCCAGAAACAAGAACGAATTGACAGAAAAAATCTTAAAATATAAATTTGATCATCATATACTAGATGAGAACTTAGGTTAAGTTAAATCTTCCTTAATAAATTTTACCATTTCCTAAGTAGAAACATAAAAAAAGAAAACATTAATTTATTCAACCTGTATATGAAAAGCACACACTCACTACCTAATTATTTGAATATTATACCGTACAGTACACGCTCATCGCGGTAAAATAATGAAACTTGTTCGTCGTCAT
Organism: Parnassius smintheus behrii; assembly: GCA_036936625.1. NCBI lineage: Eukaryota > Metazoa > Arthropoda > Insecta > Lepidoptera > Papilionidae > Parnassius > Parnassius smintheus. Next base: position 32,742,005 of record JAUPFT010000004.1, on the reverse strand, counting down.
GTGGCTAATAAAATTTAGAATGGCTAATTAAATGTTGAATATTATAAGAATGTATGTGTAAAGTAAGATATATATGTAGGCCCACTTAGTTATCATACTTAATATTCATGGAGGACTTTGAGGAGAAAGCCCTTCTTACTGCTCCTGTAAATCCAAGGTTCTACAAGCGGTACGTAGACGACACTTTCACAATTTTACTTTCTGACAAAGTAACTGCATTTTTAGACCACCTTAACTCCATAAACTCTAAAATACAATTCACAATGGAGTTAGAGGCAAATAATTCTTTAGCCTTCCTAGATGTTTTAGTCATCCGAAATCCTGATAACACTATTGGTCACATTGTGTATAGGAAAAAGACCCATACCAACCGATATCTAAATGGTGAATCTCACCATCATCCTTCACAGTTAGCTACCGTGGGTAAATCTTTGTTTCAGAGAGATAAAATCCGTAAATAACAGTTTTATTCAATGTGTAGTGTTTGCGTAAATTTAAGAAATCATTATACTTAATTCTTCAAATTTTTGATTTTTATTTTCATAATTATAGGTCCCCTTTAATACAATATCCATTATACTCGTATTAAAGTACATTCTACAACACTACAACAAATATACATAATACATACATACATACATAATACATTCTCTTATCACACAATTTCTTACCCTGTCACTCAGATTCAGCTCTAACATACTCCTTTACGACCGCATTTCTACTACCTTTATTCTACTCTCGTGATTCTTTTGCCACACCTAACTTTTACTACCATACGCTAAAGTAGGGACGTGTTGGTCCCTCGTGAACGTGTTGGTCGTGCATTGTGAATTGCCATATGTGCCTTTATTTAAACATTCTGACTTTTCACAATAGAGTATAGAACCCCATTTACTCTATTTCCTGCGTTCACTCATCGTTCTATATCCTTGTCATATCTTTCATCCTTGCTAAATACTTACGCATCCCAAATATACAAATTCATCTACTTGCTCGATCAACTCCCCTTCTATTTTTATTTCTCATATCATTTTACTTTCTTCTCTTTCAAAAACCATAACTATTGTCTTACTCGCGTTCACTTTCATATCCCTTTCTTTTAATGATCTGTTCATTAATGTAACCATCCCATCACTTGCAACTCGGCCGCCAACGACGCAAAGGTAACTTGATTATCGGCGTAAAACAGGCATTTGACGGTTAACTCACCCTTTTTTAATCCGCATTCTTCAACTTTCAAATTTTCCAAACAACGGCCTATAAATAGGCTAAACAGCCACAAGAAAGCTACACAGCCCTGTCTGACACCTTAATGGATGCCAAATCAGTCCGAGGAGACTCCGTTGATCCTAACACAAGCAATAGAGTCCCTTTAAAGAGACTGTAATGCCTGCATCAACCCAGCGTTCAACCAAAATGAGTTCAGTGTTTGCCAAAACACATCCCTGTCCACTCTGTTATAAGCAAGTCCATGAACGCACAAAAACTTTTTGGTTTTTGGGCCAATAACTTCTCCGCAATTATGCGCATGGAAAAGACTTGGTCCATACACCCCATTCCCCTTCTAAATGCCGCTTGAACATCAGTTTCTTTCATGACCCTTTAAATTAGTACCTTAGCATACAGTTTTCTCACAATGCTAAGAAGGCTGATATCACGATAGTTTTTACAGCCCTGCTGCGACCTTTTTCCTTTATATATTGGGACTATTACTGCTATGCACCAGTATACCGGTACCCGCTTCAGTGTCCAGGATAAATTAAACAAGGTGTACAGCACGCCTGCCACCATTTTATATTAGCATTTCGAGTGAAACTCTATCATATCCGGCTGCCTTACCTACTTTATATTACATACATTATTATTCGTAGTAAATGTAAAGAAATAATTCACACTCACTAGCCGTACTTTATAAATATTAAAAAATAACGAATCACGACTTTTAATTTAGATTTAAATTTTCGTTTTGAATCTCTAGCGTAAACAATAATCACACAGCGCCATGTCACAGTAGGATGCGTTTAATTACTTGTTTCGTACGAACGAATACTCCGAACAGCTTTTTAATAATTTACAAAAATAGTTTTGATTAACGCAATTTATTGTTTATTATTTTTTTTAGTTTTTTGTATCGATCAGTCTGTAATTGACTACTGGACCACCTATATATGTGTTATTGTGCGGGTGTTCTTGTAGCCAATATAATCGTACTAACTGATACTCGCTAACTTCCCTTGGCGCACAATAATATTTTATTGTGGAACCAAGATGTAAAATATTGGTTATGGGACTTACGTAAAATCCTAATTTACATAATATACTAAATTTCAAGTCAATCGGATGTATAGTTTTGGAGGTCTCGTGATGAGTTTGTCAGTCAGTAAGTGGTATTTCGTGAAAGTATATATATATATATATATATATATATATATATATATATATATACCACCGGCGGACCGGAAGGGAGACCTTATGCAAATATTCCTCTCTGTCAAAGTATACGTTAGGCTGGTGCAACTCTCACAGTAAAATTATATGTACAATAGCAAATTTTAATGGCGGTTATCTCTTCTATCTACTTTTCGTAACATGTCTATCAATGACATTGTCAAATCAAATAGGTTCAAATGTCGAATCAAACAGTTACATTTGTATTTACTTTATTTGCTTAGATAGCTTTTAATTATTCTAAAGGAGTCCTTTTACAAAATTGCTAAAGATCAAATATGTATTATAAACTTTGCCAAATAGACGATGTTTCTAGCAAAAAAAAATATAACATGAAAGGCTTAACAAAGTTTCCCTTAGATGATGAAAGGCATGTCGTGATTTCAATTTTAATTTTAGTATGATATTTAACGTGAATACATTTTTGGACCTTTATTTGTAGTAATGTCCTCCGAACCGAATTTCGATCACGCCCTATCACCAGAGACTAGCAAATTTTTATAGTGTACGATTGTTTGCGCATATAAAAACTACACTATATTTCCTAACTCTGATAGTTCGATGGGATAGCAATTTGAAACGAGCGTAAAGAGATCAGACATAGAACCAACAGTTTGCAGGATTTCCGACGCAAAGGCGAGTTACACCGCCAATTTCCTGACCTGAACACATGACCATTTGAGTAGTAGTCGCGCTAACAACATGTGGTGGACCAACGACAGAGTTATTTGTATTTATTTGTACTCCTCAGTTTGTTGTGTTTGTGTTTATTGTAATTCCTGGTGATAATATACCTAAAAGAAAGAAAAATGATGAAGATTAATCGTCTTCAGAACGAAGAATTCGTAAATTTGAAAGAAAGTTGCACCGAAAAAAGTGACACGGTCGTCAAGCACCTCTAGTGACAGCTTTACATGCATCCCTAACTGGCCTAAAGACGATAAGGTTAGTAACTTATTATTACAATTTGGATAGAAAATTGTGTACTCTATTAATACCATTTTGCGATTAGTTCCTTTGCGGCTTTCTCTTATCGGTGCTTGGTTGAGTGACTTATTGTCACAATTTCGATAATAAATTGTGTACCGTGTGAATACGTTATTGCGGACAGTTTCTTCGTGAAATACTCGTATCGGTACTTGCTTGAGTAACTTTTAGTTACAATTTCGATAAAAATTGTGTACTCTATGAATACAATATTACGGACAGTTAAAAGTTTGTTTCTGACTAATTTCCAATTTCCTACTTCGATAGATGATGGGTCTGCTTATAGCTGTTTTTCATCAGCAACATTGGCGGGTTTGCGTGCTTCCCTTGGCAGTTGTCACTACTCAAAACGTAGTTTATGAACAATATTTTATGATTGTTTCCTTAGTATTGTAAAAGTACCAAAGGTCAACATCAATCACTGAAAATCAAATCATTTCTCGGCTTTAGGCAGTAAATAACACTGGATAAAATGGTTGGGGCGGATTGGGTGAAGTGATACCACTCGCCAAGAAGTTGATAGCTTCATCAGCTTAGGAAATTGGTACCACAGCGGCGAGGCACCACCACCACTTAGCTCTGTCTAACGGAAACTTTCTGCACTAGAAACAATCGGTATGTTTAAACCGGAACACAGGAACAAAGGAGCATGTACGAAGTATCGGCAGTCGAGTCTGCGTAGCATCGTCCGTAGCGCAGCGGTCATCGATAGCTCTGGTAATCAATTATAAAGGCACGCTGGGATTAGTGGTGACGGGATTAGTGCACGCAATTGGGGGAGGGCGTGAGGTGCTCTTCAATCTAGATAAGACACATTGTATTTAATTAAGCGGATGGTTGCTGTTGTGTTTGCAATAATACACGTTCGTTAGCGAGACAACAACCGATTTATTTCTCTCATAATTACCTATGTATACAATAATACAAATACCCACAACATCTCCCCTTATTAATAAAGATACAATATCATCCATCCCCCTTATATAAAAAAAATAACTGAAACAAACGAAATTTCATATAACTCTAACTTAAAATTTATTATATTTATATCTTAAAATTAATTAATTAAATTTTTATGTTGAGCCCTCGGGCCTTACTACGTGTGAGAGGGTGTGGCCATGGTGTGGATGCCTCATTATTATTATCATTTAGCGCATTTTGAGCAGTTTTATTTTCACTTAAACTAGAATTCTCGTTACGCTGATTTATCTTACCAGGGCTTTGTTGTGATTTTTTGCATTGCACAAAATTGCCACCCCCTCCATTTCCAGTGAGGAAAATATCTTTTTTTATATTTTTAAAATCCTGACTTGAGTAAAACTTAATTAAATGACGCCTATTCCGTCGGATTCGTCTTCCTAGCTTATTATTTATTACATATGAACGAGGAGTATCACCTTCACCTATTACAGTAGCGGGAGTTCTTTTCTTACCATCTATACATATTACTTCGTCACCAATGTTAAGTTTAGGCATCGGTTTACAATGTTTATCATAGTACATTTTTGACTGCTACTGTTTTTGCAGCATTGTTTTAAACGTAGAGGGGTCTAAAACTTGTGGTTTTAGTAAATCTGCACAAACTGGTAATTTACAACGTAATCTGCGACCCATTAATAATTGCGCGGGAGAGTCCAAACTATGTCTCGGAGTATTTCTATAATTCAATAAAGCAAGTTCAAAGTCACTATTCCTCTTAAGAGCTTTAATTAACAAAGACTTATCGGTTTGCACCGTGCGTTCGCTTTTCCGTTAGCCTGTGGATAGTTTGGTGAGGATGTAATGTGAGTAAACTGTTTGAACTCGCGACTAGTATATTGAGTGCCATTATCACTTATAAGTATTTCAGATGTGCAAGCGGGATTTAGAAAGGGAATGGGATGTACAGATCAAGTCTTTTCCATGCGCATGATCGCGGAGAAGTTTCTGGCCAAAAACCAGAAGGTTTTTTGTGCGTTCATGGACTTGGAAAAGGCCTATGACAGAGTGGATAGGGATTTGCTATGGCAAACACTGAACTCATTTGGGTTGAGCGCTGGCTTGATACAGGCATTGGAGTCTCTTTATAGGGACTCTAGTGCTTGTGTGAGGATCAACGGGGTCTACTCGGACTGGTTTGACATCCATAAGGGTGTCAGACAGGGCTGTATGGCTTCCCCGTGGCTGTTCAACCTATTTATGGACAGTTGTTTGCAAAATTTGAAAGTTGAAGAATGCGGATTAAGAGTGGGTGAGTTAACCGTCAAATGCCTTTTGTACGCCGATGATCAAGTTATTCTTGCATCGTCGGCGGCCGAGTTGCGAATGATGGTTACATTAATGAACGGATCATTAAAAGAAAGGGGTATGAAAGTGAAAGCAAGTAAGACGAAGGTTATGGTTTGAAAGAGAAGAAAGTAAAACGATTTGTGAAATAAGAATAGAAGGTGAGTTGATCGAGCAAGTAGATGAGTTTGTATGTTTGGACTGCGTATTTAGCAGGGATGGGAGATATGATAAGGATATAGAACGACGAGTGAATGCGGGAAATAGAGTAAATGGGGCCTTGCACTCTATTGTGAAGAGTCAAAATGTGTCGAAAAAGGCACGTATGGCAATTCACAATGCTGTGTTGGTCCCTACTTTAACGTATGGTAGTGAAAGTTGGGTGTGGCAGAAGAAGCACGAGAGTAGAATAAACGCAGTAGAAATGCGGTCGTTAAGGAGTATATTAGGGCTGAATCTGAATGACAGGGTAAGGAATTGTGTAATAAGAGAAGAGTGTGGTTTGCAAGATGATGTGGTGACCAGGATTAAGAAAGGAATGCTTCGGTGGTTTGGTCATGTGGAAAGAATTAATGAGGAAAGAGTGACAAAGAAAATTTATGGTGCAGAAGTGAATGGCAGAGTCGGAAAGGGACGTCCTAGGCGAAAATTTATCGACCAAATTGGCGATTTATTGAAAGCGGGCCAAATTAGGAGTACCCTTAACCGACGAGCATGTATGCGTAGGTGTATGGATGTGAAGGAGGCAAGAGAGGTGTGTCAGGATCGTGTAAAATGGAAGTCTGTAGTCTCTGCCTACCCCTCTGGGTGACAGGCGTGAGTGTTTATGTATGTATGTATGTAAGTATTTCAGGTATACCGTGTCGTGAAAATATTTCCTTCATACCGCGTATAACCACTTGTGATGTAATATTTTCTAATTTTTTTTACCTCAACATAACTAGAGTAATAATCTACTAAAATAAGATAATATTTCTTTCTATATTGAAATATATCAGACCCCACCTTAAACCAAGGCAAATTAGAAATTTCCACTGGAATCATGGGTTCTTTAGCTGGTGCGTTTGAAATCTCCCTGCACACCGAACAACGTTTCACATACATTTCAATGTCACGGGACATGCCTGGCCAAAATATAATTTGTCTTGCGCGTCGCTTGTAACAATTTATACCTAAGTGCCCTTCGTGCACAATTTTCAACATATCTGTTCTCAGGGAACGAGGGATTAAAACAACATTATCTCTAAATATGACGTTGTTTACCACATATAACTCATTTTTTCCTTTCATTAGGCCATCCTAATTACATCTCGACATCTACGGGATGATATGGTGTAGTGGATAATTTACACCGCACCGCCACTTTATTATCTAATTGACTTATTTTTAGATTGATTTAGAACAACAAAGTAGTCATCAATATAACCATTTTCCACCGTTTAAAAATACATAAATAACTAAATAAATTTTACTTAGCATTGCCATTAAGTTATTAGATTATATAAAGAAAATCTTATTTTACAGCATTTGCGTAAGGTGAGTATTATCTTACATGAAACAGGTGTCGCTAATGTAAGCCACCGAAATTCGTCACAGCGAACTCTCTCGCAGATGTGAACAAAAATAATGTGCTTTATTTCATCTTAACCACCTACGTTTAATGCCTGTGAAATATGTGTTTTCATGCTTTTCTCCCATTTATTCTCATTTATTTCATTTTCAATAATATCTGTAAGTAATAAAATTAATACTAAAGAAGGACAGGATTGAAACGTTATCTTTAATATATTGTGTTTATCATTTTATTTAACGTCCTGTAGCCACACGGCTGCGTACATGAGTGGATGAGTTCGTTCGATGAAAACCACGTGGGCTCAACGTAAGATAGGACCATAATACGTAGAATGAGTATAGGTAGTAAGTAACGAGAACTGGAGAGTTATTTTACTTTTAACTATCTTCCCAGTATGAAGGTATTGTAATGGGTCCATTTTGGCAAATTGAAAATTTTAACATATCTCCACGTTTCAAGGTCTTTAGAGTCGAATAGTATAGTTTTAAGAGTAATTCAAATATTATAAATAAAATAAATATTATGTTGCAAGCCCATTTTATATTTTAAGCCACATATGCTTAAACTAAAAAAACGAGAGAAAGATGAATTTGCATTGTTTCATGTTGCGTCTACCGAACATTATCGCGGGAAATATATTGTATTAATTATGTACGTGTTCGCTGATTGCCGCCCCCATCTACCTCCACACCACAGGGGTGATCCGCCGGTTAAATCGTTTATCAATAGCTTAGTGATTTAAATATAAAAAAACTTAGCTTTCATGAATAAAGTAAATTATGTAATATATATATATATAATAGTCCTTATATTTTATTAATTTTCCTTTTTACTGCCAATTATTTTTCAGACAAAATATAGCCAAGACTACTCTTAGCATAGCTCTTCATTTATTCGAGAAGTTTCATTGCAATCGGTTCGGTCATTTCGAAGATTATCCCGGACAGACAGACAAGCAGACAGATTTTAACCCCTCAGTCACCAGTTAAAATGATTAACACCACTAGCTCGTTTTGCGTGACGCGGCGATGCTAAAAATAACCTAACCTTGAATTTGTCGTGCTTTTTTTTAATAAAATTCGTTATAAATTTCAATATAATACTTGTTTCTGTTTATGTATTATGTTATAATACTAGTTTTAGTGTTTTTACTTCATTACAAATATATTTTAACTGTATTTTTATAGTAAATAATGGACAAAACACATATATAGATAGGGTGACAAACGAGCACACAGTTCACATGATGGTAAGTGTTTGCTGTGGCCCATAGACATCTACATCTACCCTCGATTGCGAATCAAAATGCAGATGCGTTGTCACCCGTGAGGAATAAGAAGGAATGCCTCGTTTCCAGAAAAAAGGGTCTTCGGTTCTCTACACTCACCATACGAAACACAGCAGCATTAAGCTACTAGCGTAAAACGCTGGTATTCTTTGAGAGCGTGGTCCTTCCCTGGTCGAGCCGACCCATTCGTGCTACAACTATACTTGTTATATAACTGCAGTATGACTCTACCACGTATAAAAACATTAGAAAAATCCAAAAATCAACACAATAACACGCAACACGAAAAAGGCGTACGAAATGAACGTAGATTATAAATAAAAAACCATAGAGTAACTACGTTTTATCGCATTAGAGGATAGGCAATTTCAAATTGAGCCTATAATGCCAAACTTCTTCATAGACAAGTAGTCTCTAAACATAAGTTTTTATGGTTTAAAGTGCTGTGGGTGGGTGTGGTCGGATCCGACCGCTTGGAATTTGACGGAATATCGCCGTGGTTGGATCCGACCGTGTGCACATTGAGAGGTAAAATAGTTGTTACTTATGTTACCATTCTAGCTCAGTATCATATTAGCTTAATGTAAGGCAGTTATTTCGATGTTGCAGAGAGTCACTTCAATTTAATTTTTTAATATATAGATAAAAATATTAAGGTTTCTTTTTCTCAAAATGCATCGTAATTTATTCATGGTTGATAATTATTTGTTTAATACATTTTATTGAAACCAAGGTCTTAAAAAATATAAATTATTTTATAATGCGTCTAATAGATTAGTGAATAATAATATGAGTTCCTCGTGATTTGCTACATTCTGTGTTATTATATATTGTGTTGTGTTCACTAATACCATCTGGATCAGAACATACGTTGCATGCAACACTTATAGTAAACTTGTAAACAAAATGACACTCATGTGTAATTACGTTCTGATACATAAAAGTTCTTAAAGTATCATACAACATCCAATAACATCTATGCCAATTTTCTGCTAGACAATTCACTGCCGGATATAGACCTAGAACGCACCAATTATCTTGTATAACCCGAAGGAAAAACTATTAGTCATCACGTTGGACAGTTGGGTTGGTGTACATAGCATTGACACCCAATAAAAATAAAGATTCAAGGAACACCAGCTTATTAACATAACGTAACATTTTTTTTAAAATTTCGGCGTAAATTGTTATCCTCAGATGCTGTCAATGTAACACATTATTTGGTAGCGAGAGCTCACCGTATGTAACACTAAGTATGTATAGCATTTACCAGATTGTATTTATATAGGATCTGTTAATTTTGAATGTTTGACTAAAGCTACTGTGCTTTGAACACTGATTACTTTTATAATGAATGGTGTAAATTTATTTGTACTTGGAGAATATTGAAAGTAGAAATAAAGTATATTAAGATATTTTATGAAAAAAAAATTGGTAGTTACAAAACAAATATAAAAGAGCACAAACACAACTCTTATAACAAATTCGGCAAAATAACATTGACTCGTTAACAAATTATGTAACGAATTTTCTTGAATTTCCTTCCTGAATCCTTCTTCAATGCTTCAACTTCAGCAATTGTACCCAATGTATATCCGTAGATCTAACATAAATTGTAGACACCGTAAAAATATCAAAGTTCAGAATATTAAAATCGAACTGTTCTAAATTATAAACAAATCCGTAAGCTCCCAGCAACTATAGGTGGTCCGTGAAATCCAATAATACGTGTCGGAAAGAAGTAGCCAATGGGACCTGGCTCAATCGATTAACAATATCATTTGCGCCGAAAGGGACGTAATTTAGGCTGTCGAATACACGCTTATACGAGTCTAAACTCGTATTGCCTCGTAGTTATAACATATATTTAACCACTGAAAATAGTACGCAAAACCTTGAAGAGGTAAAGTTGATGTCATGCGATATAATCATTAGCGTGCTAAAGCTTCGTTTATAGTGTTGACGTAGGTACGATATTGCTTTCGGATAATACAAATATTGCGTGCTACAAAGGAGTTATTATATGAATCCATTTCTACTTTCTACAAAGAGCTTTTAAAAAAGGAGCTACCAACACAAGTCACTTTCCGATATAAGATTTTGTAAATTAATAAATTCATCATTTCTCATAAGAGTTTTAAAAATTATCATAGTATCAGAGCTTAAAACAATAATATAAACATCTCAAATCGCCTAAAAGCGATCACTAATCGTTGAAATATTTTTTATTTAAAAATGACTTAAAAATATACAGAAATCTTTATAGAGCAAGATGCATAACACGCGCACACACGTAATCAAAAATAATCTTAATGCCAAGTTTGATGTTGGCTTTGCTACCTCAATCCACAAGCTTATTTTCAATTTTGTCCTATAAGTGTAACCTCGGATATCGGTAGTTTGCGAAAAGTTAGTAAATCCCCCTCTATTTTTTTTACATAAACGACGCTCGGTTGATATTAATATTTTTTTACAATACTGAAGTAACAAAATTACTTTCAGTCCACCTGATGATAAGTGCAAACAGAAACAGGGACTTTTTTTATTCAATATAGATTATAAATTATACTTATTGAGAGTTACTTTTTTCATTTTACACTGGTTTGAAAAAAACCTCTGTCCTGGAAAGAAGCAATTCAAAATATAATTTTAAATGGGGAAGAACTGAGTCTTGCTGATATTACCATTTTTCTTGGGATCACAATAAACGTAAAGCTTCTGGTGGGTTTGGCGTTGGCCTTCAACCACCAAACTGCTAGTTCAAATGTATTAAATAATGTTATGCGATGCGGCTATTAATTTAAATAGAATAGTGGACTGTATATTAGCGCGGTGCGAGCGGTGAATGGAATTTAATTTATTCGTGATACTGCAAATCCCCTAAATTCGGGATATAGGAAGGACGTGAAGGAATGCATGTGCACCCACCTGGACTTCCGCTGATCTGCCTCGTGTTTTCATAATCACGAAATATAGCGTTATTGCAAATGTCTATACTTTTTACTATATGCTTGTATAATTCAATGTCCAAATTACACAAGGGCGGGAGCGATGATGCGAGATATAAGCGGTGCGGTTGGTTGCGTGTCTTCTCAACTTGTGTGCCCGTTAACACACGAAATGCACATGCTGGGCATAGAGGGCGGTAGATAGGAAACCGGAAATGGGCTTTGCAGTAATCTTATTGGATAATAATTAACGAATCCCTTGAGCGTTAAGCGATAGTGCAAGTGGCGCGAACAGCTTCAATGGCTCCACCATATATCAAAATTAGCTAGCAGACTTAGTTCTGTAGCATATGCTGTAAAAAAGATTAGAACTCTTACCAATATTGAAACAGCTAGAATAGTTTACTTACTTTATCACTATAAATGACGTCATTATAGAATGAATCATCCGATCTCACCAAGAAGTAATGACGGAGGCTGTACACTTCGCGAGTATGCATGGTAGTCTCGAACAATTTTTGGATAAATTCGCAACGTCCGTGGTCGCTCTATAAAATATTAAATTTAACAACCTTGTGATCTTTATATAATTACATATTGAATTAAAAAGCTGGACCCGGACACCATAAGTTTGTTAGAAATGGAAAATCGTAGCTCTAACCTACCATCGTTCGATGCCTTGGCATCTTTCTTTCGAAACCAAATTAAAATAATATAGCGTTCATTTAATACAAAACAGGAAGTAAAAAAATACGCTGGCGTTCAATGGACGCCCCTCGAAGCCAACGAAATCCCAAGCTTATGTAAACATCGTACCTTCATTTTAACAAAGCGTCTGTTTCTTATTAAAACGAGTCAGCGTGATAATTTATATAATTGTGCAATTTTCCGTAGGTGTTCACCGAGCGAACGTTATAAGATAGTAAAAGCTTACAACTTGTGCTTATATTTTTGAGTAACAAGCATCATGTTGCCAATTACAACTCTACTTCAGTGTATACATCACTCAATGCTGCATTTTGAAAATGGTGACGCATCCACGTTAAGTAAACCTGTAAGTGACACCTCGGCTAGAGTGGATAACAAGATCGTTTTTTCTTCAATGGAGTCAAATTATGCCAAAGTTTCTAAATAGGCAATGCCGCGCGCGCACTCGGACGATGTTGCTTTGTACTCGCTGCCGAGCGTTAAAGAAATTGCTCGCACTCCACCACAGTTCTTCTTGATACCGCACGTGTAATAATTAGGGATTCTCGTGGAAACAAACAAAGCATTCGTATGTTATTAGATAGCGCGTCGCAAAATAATTTTACTACGCAGCAATGTTGCCAACGTTTAGGATTATTTACAAATAAGACGCCTTCATATGCCGTAGTGAAGGGAATTGGAGGCGTCAAAAATATCCCAAGGTTCGATAAATTTAAAATATTATTCTCGTTTCGCGTTCTCCAAGGCACAATAGGCCTTAGTATTTGGTATTCCTTTCTACTTGACACCTTTACCCTTCCTGAAAAACAGGTTCTTGACGGAAGGGATATACAGACGGCGAGCGGAAAAAAAAGTAATCTTTTAAGTGTTCCGTTTTCTTCTTATAATATTTGGAACTCGTTGGACGTTAAAATAATTTCTTAGAACTCGTGCCAATATTGTAACTTATAATTTTACAAACAAACTTTTTTACACAAAACAAATTTTTTATATAAAATATAAATTAAGCTACAAAGTACACAATTTTTAATTCGTTATGTAATTTTATTTCAACTGTCATTTTACTTCTTAGAAGTAGGCAAATAATCTTGTATCTATTTCAATGATTAATTATAAAATTATTATCACAACAATTGTGAATATAACAGCTCAAAAGCAATAACTACACAGATATTTTATACGAGTGCTATGATTGATATTGCAAATATATTTTGATTCACTTTTTTCTGTAAGATAAAAACATACACTTTCAAAAGTTATAGAATAAAGCCACCGCCTTGATTGAATCAAGCTTCATATCATGTGAAACAGGATACATTAATATATAATTAGTATTGCTGTGTGATAACATTGCAGCGCCAGAAAATTCAATACAGCGTATCAATCCTCGGGTGTCGTAAGCGGTGCAGGAGAGAAACTGAAACAGGGCATGGGCAGCAGAATCTTCGTATAAAAGTTAAAAAAGTAAAAGAGCTACGCTTGTGGAATCGCTTGCCAAGTATGGCAACCTGGGCTCATATCATCGCTATATAATTAAGTTCTACCTACAGCAGTGGATTTTTAAAGAGCTGTATGATAATAATGATGATTAAATTTATGTTCAATTCAAGCCATTTATTTTATATATAAAAAATAGCTATTCGTACCCAAACCAACTCTTAGGGAATCGGTACTGACGTGGTAATCGACAATTCTTTTTTTGTAGAGCCTAGCTTTTGTGTATTAAGACTGCTGTATATGAATGAGTGTGTCAGCGTTAAATAGCAGCATATTACTGCTGTCTTTCTTGTGGTGAGCAACTAAAAACGAAGATTCTATTAATCTTTTTTTTTTGGTAGCGAGGTATTACTTTTTAGTCCCCAGGAATTATTTTGTCTCTTTTAATTCTTAGTCGAAAAATATATAATGTCCATGGGCCACTGCATACACTCACAATCAGGTTAACATAGGCATAGCTTTCAATGAGGACATTCCTGTTGGCACATTACTATGAAGAAATAGTTCTGCTGTGGACATAAGAAACGAAAAAAAAATGGAATTTAAATTTAATTATTACTCAAGAAATAGAAATACTTTCTAATAATATAAATTATTAGTTTGCCGCGTATAAGCAGTGTAAAATAACCCACTACCCCATATCATCATCTGGTTATCGTAAGAAACGACAGAGGAAAATGAAACGGGTGATGGGCAGTGGCATCTTCCTGATTTGATCTTGCTTGCCAATCGTGCTTACTTTGGCAAATGTCTGACCTAAGAGGCAATCTTGTATTGCAGTGTAGATACTTGCTTGCTTCGTTCAGCCGTGGACTTAATGGAAGATAATCGCAATCTGTTGCGAATGGGTGGTCAGTTTGAATCTAATGTCAAAAAATATGAAAATATTTAGACATATATATAAAATGTATATTTTAAAACGTTTTACAAAACACGAAGTAAATATGGAATTATTACTTTCGCCATTTAAGTGATATCTACTATAAATATCACAGTTTTCCTTTCAGCTTCTCTTTAGTATTCCAAAAAAGTATGGATTGAATGGCTCGTACGTGATGCGCCCTTTCAAGAATAGTCAATTATTACAACTATTCTTCAAATTATAACATATTGGGGAAAGTTTCTTATTGGACTTTCTTTGACTGTCTAATAATAATCGGAATAATAACATCAGACAAGTTTTGTATTGTTCGCTCTGCAGCCATTATACAGCTACAGCATAGATCTATAACGTAGATATAACTCAGAGAATCCGCGAGTTAAATCGATTGAAGAATTCGTAACGAAGATATTCATTAAGGATGTCCAGGGATTCTATTCTGCTGAAAACGTCGAGCATAGTTTATTCCGTAACTTACTGAACCAACTTGAATTAGAATATAAACCTCATAGTTTCATTGAAAATCTTTTTCCACCGAAATATTACACATAAATACTTAAAACCTACCTTTGTGACCGTAGTCAAAAACATGAATTAGACAGACGTTTATGTTGCAAGTGAATTTACAATAATTATCAATATTAATACCATAAATATCGTAACATGTAAACAGAGTTTAACTTTTACAAGTTTACAACTCGCACATATGATGTTACAAAAATCATTAGGTAAATAAAATTTCATACAGGGAAGTATGTAGGGTCGTATAAATTATTCTCTCTTTGACCTACATGTAATATTCAGCGTGTGTGTGATATTTGTAACATAGAGTACGCTACGAACAATAAAAAATATTAGGGTATTTTATTAAAAATTATATATGTCACGTTGTTTGTACGTGATGGACTCCTAAACTATTGAACCGATTTTAATCAAATTTGCACAACGTGTTCAGTTTGGTCCAGCTTGAGAGATAGGATAGTTTTTTTGCCTATGAGTGACCCACAATTTTTTTGCGAATTTAAGAATTTTTAATAGGACATTACAAAGGGTCGTCGAGATGGGCAGAAGAACGTCTGCCTGGAAAGCTAGTATATTTATATGTCTTAGACAACTATAATAAGTATAGTATTAAAATTGTGAAATTAAGTGTGCATTATTGTTACAACGTAATGATATTTATATTATGCATTTAGTGGTATCAGCACCGACACAGCTACGCTGTAATTCAGAGCATAGACGCCGCGATCACGGGCAAAATGATGAAACTGTAATCTCTTGTCAACTTGAGGATATATATGTATACTAGCTTGCCAGGCAGACGTTGTTCTGCCCTTTTCGACGACCCTTTGTCATGTCCTATTAAAAATCCTTAAATTCGCAAAAAAAATTGTGGTACTCGGCAAAAAACTATCCTATCTCTCAAGTTGGGTCAAACTGCACACGGTGTGCAAATTTTATTAAAATCGGTTGAGTAGTTGATGAGTCCATCGCGGACAAACAACGTGACACGTACTTTATATGTATTAACATATATCCTCAAGGTGGGTGAGTAGGATAAAAGGAACAGCGAAAAATGCTCAAAGGAGTCTCGGAGCTGATTTTAATAACGTTAAAATAAATCTTACAAAATCGGCTTAGGCTGTAGACGTTCCAAAAACACAAATATAGTAAGTAAATATGAAACGAAATAATACTCGTAAAAATACTCTAAGATACTTTTCCCATATAATAAAAATGACCCTTCTCCATAAAACTAAGGGTAAAAGAGATATAATATGGAAATCATGGAATAAAATACAACATGAAAAAATAGAGTTGGATAAATAAAAAGTTTTATTTACTTGCTACTAATTGCTTGACTTTTATTTTCAGTCAGGACATAATTTATTGACAGACAACTTTTATTTGATGATTGAAAAATCAGCCTTACATTTAACAAAGTACAATAAACTAGGATAATTAGGAATAAAATCTAAATATCTAAAGAAAAATCCGCTAAGCACATTTTACAACATACGATGTTGGAGAAACCATTGCTGCGGCTTGTTAAGGTTGTAGCGTCATTGGCTTGGTTCGAAAAACCATGTTCTCACAAAATGCCAGCGTAAAAAAGCAAGCTTTGTTTCGAAATACGAAGTTGCATTTTATTTTTTAATCGAAGATAGATGTAAATATCTATGGGCTAAAACATCCACTTACCACCTGATGTACTGTGTGACTAGATCAAAATGTACAGCTTAAAGTGATAATGGAACCTTTTGCTGGGTAGTTCCGTTCCCTAGGATTCAATTTATTTTGCTTTTTCATTACCCTTAAACTTAATATTTTTGTATATATATATATATATATATATATATATATATATATATATATATATATATATATATATATATATATATATATATATATACATATTGATTACATAGATGGAGCTAATGAAGTTTTACTTCAGTTGTGTACAGTAGCATAACCGTTTTTTTTTATGTTTGTCTAATGTGCAACTTGAAAATTAATGTGGGAAATATTGCTACGACTTTATTTGACTTTGTGAATTCAAAGAGGATTAGTAAGAAGAATTTAAAGAGATTAGTAGTAAAAGCGACAACCAAGTCTAAGCGATGAGTAGGAAATGTTGTCGAGTGTAAGTCTCTCACTGGGATGAAGATCAGGTAAGACAGGAATTCGATGGATGCAGGCTGCTCAGAACCGTGTTTTGTGGCATTCCTAGGGGAGGTCTAGATTTAGCAATGGGCTTGTAAGGAAATGGATTAATTAAGATTTGTAAGGAAATGGATTAGAATGTAAAATTCTACATTTAGCAAAACAACATCGTCCTCTTTGACGAGTGTGATAAAACTTACCTGTGGCATCTCTTTCACCGCTTCTTATCCAATCAAAGAAAATTTGATTAACCACAGCACACTTAAAAAACCTATTATTTTTCAAAAGGTCTCTAATTAAAAAAACAAGCTTTGTTATTTAAAAAAAACGACAATATTATATTTAACTACAGCGTTTTCAAGAACAAAAAGTAAGCTTTATTTTATGATTAGAATATCTAAAAGTACTATACTTTATGAGATATGAAAGTTCTATTGACGATACCGAACGTGTTCAGCAAATTGAAGTGTCAAGTCCAGGTTTCCAATAATGTGTCAAAAAGCTCGTATTGAAGATTAGTACAGGTAACTATTTTTGAACTATATACTCGTAATATGCTTGAAACAAAAAATTCGTAAAATAAATCTCTTTCAAAATTTTTGCGTAATCCAACAACTCTAAAATAAAAATATGCCTAATAATCATTTTTTTACCCAATACCACACCTTTCACTAATAAATCTACCCTGTTCT
Organism: Parnassius smintheus behrii; assembly: GCA_036936625.1. Lineage (NCBI taxonomy): Eukaryota > Metazoa > Arthropoda > Insecta > Lepidoptera > Papilionidae > Parnassius > Parnassius smintheus. Next base: position 32,724,055 of record JAUPFT010000004.1, on the reverse strand, counting down.
AGAAAGTGGGACATCATGAAATGGAGGATAGGCAAACAATGTGCAACCTTACAGAATAGATAATAAGGCTACTTTTCTACCAAGAGATCCGCATGGGTAGGTACCTCTTACCAATTTCTGCCTCCAAATAGCAAGCAAGTTGTGTTCTGGCCTGAAACGTATAGAAAAACCGTATAAATATACGCTCAGCCAGCCCAGCCTTCGTTAGTCATTTTAGTCTCTACAAAATTGCAGTTCACGCGGCTATTATCCCTACTCTGGATAATATTAAGTGTTGTAAAGCCAGCGTAATATCATTTAATTATATTACCACTAAGTTTATCCTTCTAAAATTAAACAGTTCTAACGTCAACTTAAGTTCGATCTCTTGTAGATCACGTTCGACGAACCGCCTCGGACCGATATTACGTGATCCCTCCACGTGAGCGATATTCCAAAAATGCCCGATACTAATCTCTTCTGACAATAGTCCGTTCAGAATATGCATTCAGCTCCTGGCTGCAGCAAACGCACTAGGCAATTGGTGCAGAAAATAGACAGTCAAAACCAATTTTGACAAAGGCAAAGCAATCATGTTAGCTAGTAAACCATGCCATATAGCATTAAGCTCGCCTTTTGTACAAAATCTTTGGTGCAATAAAGAATAAAATTAATAACTAAATAAATGATGTTTAACAAAAAAGTTTGCTATAAAGCGACACTGAAAGGGCCCTCCCTCCATGATAGCCCTATTGCCTGGGTTAAATGGGTTAAATACCGGGGGTAACATTAGATCATGCGATGAGCTTCTCTCATCACATAATAGCAGTCAAAAATAATCTTTTCGCCTTAACAAATAAACGCAGCAAACTGTCTTTAAGACACAAGCTGCATCTATATAAAACTTACGTACCTACGTTCAGGTATGACTTATGCAGGTGTGACCTTTACCCATGCCCAACCTTATCTATTTCGACAACTTCAAGTTCTCCAAAATAAGTTACTGCGTCGTATCATAGCAGCTCCATTATAATGTAACGAACGTCGATCTCTACCGCGACCTCAAAATCCCCACGCTCTTTTCGTCTCTTAAGGAATTATTCTTAAGATATTTTGATTCGATAAAAGAACACCAACATCCGTTAGTGGTGGCAGCAGTTTTGTACTGCCACGAGGTTTAACAACGGCCCCCTCTGAGTTCATCGCGTAATAATAATAATAATTTTTTTATATTTATATAATACACCGCACATGCAATAAATTGATGCATAAGTTGTAATCACATGACCAACCGACATCGGCATACAGATTATAATATTAAATTCTCATTTTTCTTTTATAAATATAACTTTAACATATTATGAGTGTAAACTTTATAAATATTTGATAATAGTAAATAGTCACAAAGAACTACAAAATTTACTAGTGTGTAAAACCTATGAACTGTACGGGAAATACTTGGTAGGTACTGTTGTACTAAATGTACATTTTTGTATTTGTCACTACTCTAATATTTCCCGTAAATTTATATACATAGGTTTCCATGGAATCCGAAAGTAATTAATGTGGTCAAATTGGCCAGAAAGATAACGTTGCTTTGTACACAACTTTTAAGCTTTTAAGCTTTACGTCCGGTATTGTAAAAAAAATATTGTATAATTTTAAAATACCCGTAGAAGCTAAAACCATTTTAAATGCTTTAGATATTATTTGTCATAATTTCAGATGGCTACTAGCAGCTGTGCTGCAGCGGTCTTGCTGGTAACGCACCTGCCTCGTGAACCTAATATTTGAAGTGTACATTTCATTTACGCATAAATTTTAAAATTATAGTCTTAATTTTGGTTGACATCAAAGTATTTTTCAATACAATGTAAACCATTACTAAAGCTCTTTTTAAAAAAAAGTTTCTTAAAATTTAAGTTTCTCTGTCTAGGGACTGTATATACCTTCATAGAAAATAGTTTTTTATGTATTCTGAGATCACATCGACCGAAATACCGTAAACGAATCGATAGAATTCTAACCGAAACAAACGGATACAGCCAGAGCTATCACCCAAAACTGTGAAGTGCAGTTCACGTCAGACCTGGTAGCATAGTTTATTACTTAGAGATGCGCTCACGTTATCCTTCCGATATGCACGTATTACACACACTGGACTGTTAATACGCAGATAGAGCCTAATTTTTTTGCGACGTTACAAGTGAGCGAAACAACAGCTGAAGGAATATTCTTAAACTTAGACTATTGAACTAAGTTCTTAAAAGGTTCTTTTTTGTAACTAAACGGGTTATTTATTGTATTGTGCCTCTTAATTTAAGAAGAGAGTTTTAAAAATATTGTTTTTACGGATTTTATCGCGTAAATTTGCTTATTTTATATTTCCGATGTTTCAAGCATCTTACTACACCCATGGCAGTTTTTACACACACATTTAGTAAAATTTAAATAACGATTTTCCAAAAAGTTTGTTTAGATTTGCCACCGGGCAGGTTTAGTGAGCGTAGTGCTGCTAGACAGAGAAACCTCTCTTCAGATGATGCTGCTCTCCTATTAGCTATCCCATTTTACCGACTTAAAAAAACGAGGAGGTTTTCAATTCGACTGTATGTTTTTATGTGTGTTACCTCAGAACTTGTCTCTGAGTTAACTGATTTTGATGATTCTTCAAAATCAGTTAACTCAGATCTTTTTTTATCTGAAATCTGGTGATTCTCGTGTGTTCTCATATAAATTTAATCAAGATCTCACCAGTGATTTTTGAGTTATCTTTGATAATGCGTATTTTTTGACTTTGAATACGTTGATGATATTTTCATTTTAATTATATTGAAGTCGGTTGAACAAAATTTTCAATTTTACCAGATATACGTAGTGGATTTTATTAAATGGATTTTCTTACGCCACGACCAAATGATGATATGTTAGATATGATGATATGATATAATTCATGATTTGCAAGTCTGGTAAGCAAAGATATTGATTAGTTAAATAAAACTGGCTGTCATATTATTAAAAAAATTGCGCGTCGTTTTCCTGACTATAGGTACGTAACAGACGTCGAAAATTGATTATTTTTATCAAGATCATGCTACTTCAGAAAACACTTGCCTTAACAAGAAACTTACTTTTCTTGGTGGCAAAACCATGTTGCAGCAATGCTACATATATATAGCTGCAGGGTAGAACCATGCCCACGTGAATACATAAAATAAGTGAGTGTAGAGGACCGAAGACCCATTTTACTGGTGATCAGGCATTCCTTCTTGAGGACTTCAAACAACAAAAATTCTGCATTTTTATTCTTCATCATACCCTCAAGTGGACTATATATATATATATATATATATATATATATATATATATATATATATATATATATATATATATACATATATATATTATAATTGATTAGTTAATATAATTTGATTGCAATAAAGATTATGATTATGATTATTTGTATATATCTGTATCATGTCTTATCATTATTTTTTTTAATTGAGGATAGATTTATGTTTGCATGGGCCAACGCATCTACTTACTATCGTGTGGATTGTGTGCTCTTTTGTCACCCTTTTTTATGGCAAAAGTCCACATAACAATACTTTGGCTTTAAATGAAGACTGCATAAGATGTTATATATTATTAAACTTGAGTGTCGTAGCTACTCAAATACGTATAAATTATTTCGTTAAGCGAAGACGACGGATGAAACAGAATTAGACACATCATTTGTTCTCACGCTCTGGTAAATTCGCTATGTTGAATCTTGTCAGTCGTAATTAGCGACACCTGTCTTATGTTGGATATTATCTCTATAAGATAAGGTTTGTTGCTCGTAATACGAAACCAACATTGTGAAATAGAACCACATAATAAACAAAATAATACTGCTATAAAGTGAACTCATTTTTAAGATATTCAGTACTGTCAGAGTGGTGATTAGACATTTATACAGACATCTTTTCTATTTTAATTCTATGAGATTGAAAACGATAAATGTGTGCTTCACGTTCCTCTTCTATTACACTATCTTTGAACGCAAAGATTTTTAATTTATTTACTACATTCAAAAGTCCACTGTTGAAAATGGCCTCCGTAGATTGACTCACAAGTGGGATATTTGCCATAGTTGAATTGTTTTGTAGGAAAATCCTGTTGCGTATATTCTATTTCATTTTCCTCTGACACCTCATTTCAGACCCATGGGATGACATCTATTATGCCGCCACTACACGACAAAAAGGAAAATAATTGGATTTTTATATTTATGCAGGGTCAACTCCAATTATTTTATAAGCGTAATCCAATTATTACATACAATAATGTATACTATATCAATATATAGTATTCATAAAAATAATTTAACGGATTTTACTTACTTCATTTAAGCTTATATTTAGTTATTGACGTATCGGGGTTCAATCAAATAAAATTAGATTTATTTTTATTTATTTTTTATTAGCTCAGACCCGTCCAACTACCGGCCAATCGCCATCACCTCCTTGTTCTCCAAAACAATGGAGTCCATTGTAAACTTTTGTCACCCTTTTTTATGGCAAAAGTCCACATAACAATACTTTGGCTTTAAATGAAGACTGCATAAGATGTTATATATTATTAAACTTGAGTGTCGTAGCTACTCAAATACGTATAAATTATTTCGTTAAGCGAAGACGACGGATGAAACAGAATTAGACACATCATTTGTTCTCACGCTCTGGTAAATTCGCTATGTTGAATCTTGTCAGTCGTAATTAGCGACACCTGTCTTATGTTGGATATTATCTCTATAAGATAAGGTTTGTTGCTCGTAATACGAAACCAACATTGTGAAATAGAACCACATAATAAACAAAATAATACTGCTATAAAGTGAACTCATTTTTAAGATATTCAGTACTGTCAGAGTGGTGATTAGACATTTATACAGACATCTTTTCTATTTTTATTCTATGAGATTGAAAACGATAAATGTGTGCTTCACGTTCCTCTTCTATTACACTATCTTTGAACGCAAAGATTTTTAATTTATTTACTACATTCAAAAGTCCACTGTTGAAAATGGCCTCCGTAGATTGACTCACAAGTGGGATATTTGCCATAGTTGAATTGTTTTGTAGGAAAATCCTGTTGCGTATATTCTATTTCATTTTCCTCTGACACCTCATTTCAGACCCATGGGATGACGTCTATTATGCCGCCACTACACGACAAAAAGGAAAATAATTGGATTTTTATATTTATGCAGGGTCAACTCCAATTATTTAATAAGCGTAATCCAATTATTACATACAATAATGTATACTATATCAATATATAGTATTCATAAAAATAATTTAACGGATTTTACTTACTTCATTTAAGCTTATATTTAGTTATTGACGTATCGGGGTTCAATCAAATAAAATTAGATTTATTTTTATTTATTTTTTATTAGGTCAGACCCGTCCAACTACCGGCCAATCGCCATCACCTCCTTGTTCTCCAAAACAATGGAGTCCATTGTAAACTGCCAGCTCATGAGGTACCCTGAGGATCACCAGCTGATTAGTGACCGCCAATACGGTTTTCGCCGTGGTCGGTCAGCTGGTGATCTTCTGGTCTACCTCACTCACAGATGGGCGGAGGCAGTAGAGTTCAAGGGGGAGGCATTGGCCGTTAGTTTGGACATTGCGAAGGCCTTCGATCGGGTTTGGCACAAAGCGCTTCTTTCGAAGCTCCCTTCCTATGGGCTTCCCGAGAAATTGTGCGATTGGATCACCAGCTTTCTTGCAGATCGGAGCATCAAGGTCGTTGTAGACGGTGCAAGCTCCGATTGCAAGCCTATTAATGCTGGTGTTCCACAGGGCTGCGTGCTATCGCCAACGCTGTTTCTTCTGCATATCAATGATTTGTTGCATACCCGTAACATTCATTGCTATGCGGATGACAGCACTGGTGATGCTCTTGTGACACCGGTGACACCGGCCGAGCCAATATTTCTCGGGAAAACGTCTCCGAGTGCCGGGACAAACTTGTGTCTGAAGTCGAGTCTTTGCTGAACAGAGTCTCGGATTGGGGACGACTAAATCTAGTCCAGTTTAACCCCCAGAAGACACAAGTTTGCGCGTTAACCGCTAAAAAGAACCCCTTTTTCGTATCCCCTCAGTTTCAAGGCACTCCCCTTGTTGCCTCAGCCAGTATCGGAATCCTCGGCGTCGACATATCGAGTGACGTGCAGTTTCGTGGTCACTTGGAAGGGAAGGCCAAATTGGCCTCTAAAAAGCTTGGCGTGCTCAGCAGAGCGGGACAGTATTTCATGCCGGCACACCGCCTGCAACTTTACAAGGCGCAGGTTCGGCCGCACATGGAATACTGTTCCCATCTCTGGGCTGGGGCTCCCCAGTACCAGCTCCTTCCACTTGACCGCATCCAGCGCAGCGCGGCTCGAATCGTCGACGACCGAGTGCTTTCCGATCGGCTAGATTCACTGGCGCTGCGAAGAGATGTTGCATCTCTTTGCGTATTTTATCGCATCTATCACGGGAAGTGCTCTGAGGAATTGTTCGGATTAATCCCAGCTGCCAAATTTCGTGAACGCACTACACGGCAAACGTCCCGATACCATCCACACCATCTGGATGCTTGGCGGTCCACCACTGTACGTTTCACAAGGAGTTTTCTTCCACGTACAACCTCTCTGTGGAATAGTTTACCACCGGCGATTTTTCCGGACCGATACGACCTGGGGACCTTCAAGAAAAGAGCTTACTCATTTCTAAAGGGCCGGCAACGCACCCGCAATTCTCCTAGTGTTGCGGTTGATCATGAGCGGCGGTAGTCACTTAACATCAGGTGAGCCGCATGCTCGTTTGCCCCCTCTTCAATTAAGAAAAAAAAAATTAGTACATTCTTAAGCAACTTTAACTTCACTTAAAATTTTATATTAAGTAAAGGTGGACATCACAAAAATAAAAACAATAAAATAACTTCACATTATAGGTATATGTGGTAGAGTCACGCTGCAGCTATTTTAAGTTGTAGAACGAAGGGGTTTGCTCGACCGGTGTATGACCACGCTCTTGCAGAATCATCGTTCATCATACATCATTACAGCCCTTCGCAATTCCACTGTTGAACGTAGGCCTCCCCAAGGAATGCCACAAAGCACGGTCCTGAGCCATCTGTATCCATCGACTTTCTGTATGACTTACCAGGTCGTCACACCATCTAGTGGGGGGTTGCCTGACACTTCGCCTACCTTTACGAGGCTGCCACTCAAGAACTTAATTCCCATCGGTTGTCGGTTCTTCGAGATATATGGCCAGGCCATTGCCACTTAAACTTATTAATTCGTTGGGCTATGTCTGGCACTCTAATTATCCTGAGGATATCCTCATTTCTAAGTTTATCACGCACAGAAACCCTGAGCATAGCCCTCTCCATAGCTCACTGAGCTCATATGGCCAGTAGTGATGAACCACGTCTCGAATCCATAAGTCATCACTGACAACAAGCACCGGTTGTACAATCTCGTTTTTAGGTTTTAAGGTATACCAGACGAGAAGATGTGTCGTAATTTCCCGAATGCTGCCCAGTCGAGTTGAATTCGTCGATTGACATATCGGTTAAAATTTGACTTAACTAGTAGAACTATTTGTCCCCGGTAAACATACTCGTCTACAACCTTGAGTTTTGTGCTGGACATTACACATGGTCTTTGCTTTGTCCATGTTCGTCTTAAGACCTATCCGTTGGGAAACACTACTGAGATAATTGAGCTTATTGCTTAGGTCCTCCGGTAGTTCTGCCATAAGGACTATATTGTCGGCAAATCGTAAACTAAATGTTAAGTGGAAAGTTATTCCTTATACATAAACTATCTGTCAGTGAGAGTCTCGTTAAAGTCGCTGCAGCCGTTCCGGAGATTAGGCAGAACAAACAGACAGACAGACAAAAATTTTAACTATCGTTCCTTTGTTATAAATATCATATTATATGCTTTCATATAAATTTAGTAAAAAGCTTTTATTTTGACTTTACAAACAGAGACTTCAATTTTATTTATTTGAATAGATAAATTCATAAAAAAAATTCGTTGGCTTTTATTAAACACTAGTGGAGCTGCGGGCGAAGGCATGGAACCAATATTTAAACAATAAATTTATCCAACTTCTTACTACTGGGGGGAAAATCTGTAAAACTGCAATCTGGTAAACACCTGGCGCATCTGGCAAAGCACTTACGTCTGGCGTAAGTGATATACTACAAAATAGGCTTACTCTTCAAAAGCCACACTTGTCTCCGACATATTTACGTTTACATATTACACTGTTACAATGACCATATGAAAGTTTTGCTTATCGGTATAAACTAGATATTATTTTGAATGTTTATTATGACCTAAGCAAACTCAGATAAATACATATTTAATATGATTCAGCATTTCCTTTAAACCCAAAACTGACAAAATCACTTTAAAAAAAACTTCGCTAGACTTGTGATTAATATAGAATGGAAAGCGTTTAGTAATAAACATGTCATGACACATTCGTATAACATCGAGTAAAAGAATGCTATTTACTACCTATTATTTTGTTTCTGAAATGAAACTGTCAAAATCCTCAAGAGTTTAATATTCAAACCGTTGAAAGAATGTAGAAGTGTACATACGTATAGCGTCACGCCTGTTATCCTCGTGGGTGAAGGCAGAGTCTAAAGAGCATTGAGCTTTTCGGACCATGTTTAGCAAATGAAATATGGGTTAAGATGAAAAATTCACATTTATATCCAAATCAATAAGTTATAAAATATTTTCATTAGGTAAATTACGGGATACCGGATTAGAAGTCGGAAAATTCAATCCCTGGCCGGAGGCTCAATAATACCTGAGAGCGAATTGCCTAAGCTTACGCTGGGTATCACATATCTGCCCCGCAGCGAAGCTGACTCTCCAGAAGAGGCGGCTGCGCTGTTGAGGGCATAACAATGAAGGGCTGCATTCTGAGCTCTGAAAAAACTTCCATCGCAGGGACGAGAAGAATGGGCTCCCTGTAACCATTTTCTGGACGACCCATCAGCAGAGGCTCTCCAGGTGGTAGACTTGGTTTTAAAATGATAATTTTTAAAATCAGGGGTGGACCTGATGCGGTGATGGAGTCTAAACCGCCCCAACTCCAATCCCTCCAGATCTCCACTACGTGGGGGAGATACTGAATATAAATTATTCTGAATACTCCGCTAACAGTGTCTGCAAACATTTTCCCGGAGATAGCTTTGACTTCAAAGCAAGTTCCACTAGTAAGTAGGGATCGTGTTGTTAATTATATTAAAGTGATCTCGAGTTTGTTCTAAAGTTACCTACAGTAAACTACATGACCATAAATTATTTGCTTCTGCTATATATATTTCACATGTAAACTGCTTCTACATACTGAATGTCTTATATAACTCTTTAGAAATCATGAAAACGGAAAGATTATATGTATAATGTAGTGAAAGTGAAGCTCGATTTTGAATTTAATTAGTTCATTTAAGAGAAGTTTAGAGAAAAATAAATTGGTTCGAAGTTGTTTGAAACTTTCTAATTTAAAATATTATTATTTACAAATCAGTTTTCTCTCATTTCTCAGTTCCTTTATACAGTTCATAACAATGAATAAACAAATTATGAAGGGCATTTTATACGTCACTAGTTTATTACAAAACCTGGTTTTTGATCGAAAGCCTATGTTAAAACCGGAAGAAGACAAAATTACTACTTTATCTTATCAGAAAACTGAAAAAATAAAGTTTTTTGATTTAAAACGTAAGCGGCTTTAGTTTTATAATAAGAACCTTACCAAACCTAACCTTACTTTATATTGTAATATTATAAACCTACACAAATTTAAACGCTTTTATTTTTAGCCGAATTCACTTCACTTAATTTTAAAGGTGACGAAGACAAGTAAAGTTTCCCTAAAATTAGTTTACTTATAGGCAACTGAACACCTTTTCAACTGATTCAACTCGGCTGGGTAGCGTTCGGGAAATTACGACATATCTTTTCGTCAGGTATACCTCAATCTCTAAAAACTAGATTGTACAACCAGTGCGTGTTGCCAGTGATGACTTATGGATCTGAGACGTGGTCCTTCACTGCTGGCCGTATGAGGACGCTTAAGGTCGCTCAGCGAGCTATGGAGAGGGCTATGCTCGGAGTTTCTCTGCGTGATAGACTCAGAAATGAGGATATCCGCAGTAAAACCAGAGTGACCGACATAGCCCAACGGATTAGTAAGCTGAAGTGGCAATGGGCCGCCATATAGCTCGAAGAACCGATAACCGATGGGGAAGAAAGGTTCTCGAGTGGCAGCCTCGTACCGGTGGGTGTAGTGTAGGGCGACCCCCCACTAGATGGAGTGACGACCTGGTAAGACATGCAGGAAGTCGATGGATGCAGGTGGCTCAGGACCGTGCTTTGTGGCATTACTTGGGGGAGGCCTATGTTCAGCAGTGGACTTGTGAAAGGCTGTAATGATGATGATGATGATGAACACCTTTTACTCGCTTTCATGTCTAAAATACTCTAGATATATAACAAAATTTATGTTTTTATTACGTGAACCTTCGTCTGAAATGAATCTGTCAGAACCTCGAACAATTTAATATCTAGAGCGTTGGAAGGATGTTATGATATATATTTTAACCCAGTTCAAAAAAAGAGAAAGCTCTATATTCGACACGTATGTTTTTTTAATCAACGTTTATCGATACCTTGGTGACTGCTGAACCTATGTATATGATTACCGTTACCATTCCAGCTTATTAAATTCCGCTGCTGAACATAAGTCTTCCCCATAGATTACCTCATAGGAAGGGGATATTTGCCATAGTTGCCACGCTTGGCAAGCGGGTTTGTTATCAAGGAATCAAGTTAATTATCAAGGAGGAACTGCTGCCTTAGACTATCGGGATGATTTGGGCTATTTTATATTAATAAATGTTGGTATTAAGCACGTCTGACAGCGGCGACTCACGCTGATGCTCATACCACGATTGCATTATCAATACCGATTGAATGTTATAAGCAATTAAAATTGTTTTTCATATTACCTATAACCAATCAAACTCAATTTGGTTAGTGCTGTTGAATGTATTATACTACCTACTTCCTCAAAAATTCTCGGAGATTTTTTTAAGGTTCAGAATAAAAATTTGAAATTCTTTTTATTTCTACATTTATTCATTTCTATTTCGCGTTAAGTAAGTTCAATTGTGACCCGGTTTTTAAATACTGCCTTGTCAACTTTTACAAACCGGGTTTGTGGCCTTTACTGTACCGCTATTATAGTTAGTGTGCTGGTAACATAGAATATTAGCCTTTAACCTAGATGAAATTTACGAAATGAAATAAAGATAATTCAGTCAAGAACTCGAATCAAAAATGCGGTTATACGGCGGACTTAATTCAGCTCTTGTTAATCTGGAACATATTTTGTTTCGTTACTATGATTAAAAGAGTTTCCATTTGTAATTGAGTTTTATGAGATTTTGAAGCCTAGTTTCGTAATATTTTAGAAACCAAGCTGAAGAAAGTAGGTCAGAGATACTCGACACCATTTCCTACACTGTAACTAGAGCTCTTTATTGTAAAAATTTGTTCTGAAACATGACCTCTAAAACACAACCACAAATAACATCATCATCATCATTCTCTAAACCATTTCCCATTATCTGGGGTCGGCGCAGTAAACCTTCTTGTTCCATTCCTCTCTATCAGCCGTCATTTCCATACTTACTCCTTTCATTCTCATATCACTCTTCACACAATCGACCCATCTTTTATTCGGCCTTCCTCTGCCCGTGTGTCCCTCCACATTCATATTCAACACTCGTATTGTGACATGACTTTCATCCCTCCGCATCACATGCCCAAACCATGCCAATCTGCTTCCTCTCACCTTTTCTACCACTGGCGCTACTTTCAGGCTTCCTCTTATATACTCATTCCTTATCTTATCCATCCTTATCACACCACACATCCATCGTAACATTCTCATTTCATTCGCATGCAATCTATTTTCATCCTTCTTCTTGACGGCCCAGCATTCACTTCCATACATGACGACAGGTCGGATGATCGATTTGTAAATTTTCCCCTTCAGCCTTATTGGCATTCGGGGATCGCACGTTGTGGCTGTGACCTGTCGCCATTTCATCCACCCTGCGTTAATCCTATGCTGCACAGCTCTATCTATTCCGCCGTCGCCTTGAATGAGGGAACCGAGGTACTTGAAATCTGAGCAGGTAGGCAGTATAGCGCCATCCAACGACATGGGTACAGGACTGGAAAGACCGCCGAAATCACAGCACAGATATTCGGTTTTGGATCTGCTGATCTTCAAGCCAACACTTTCCAGCCTCTGTTGCCACCCCGTCAGTCTGCTCTGTACCTCGATGCCTTCTTCCCCGACAAGCACGATGTCATCGGCAAAGAGCATGCACCAGGGTGCCTCATCCTGCAGGTCCGACGTCAAAGCGTCCATAATCAGTAGGAAGAGGTAAGGGCTCAATGCCGACCCTTGGTGCAGCCCTACCGCCACATCGATACTGCCCGTAGTTCCCGCGGCAGATCGTACACATGTACGGGATGCTCTGTACATAGCACGGACTAACCTCACATACTTCCCAGGCATACCTTTCATCTTTAACGCCCACCACAAAACCTCACGGGGAACCCGATCGTACGCCTTTTCAAGGTCGACAAAAACCATGTGCAGATTTTTATGCACGCGCTTGTACTTTTCGCACAATTGGCGTAATGCGAAAATGGCATCTGTCGTACCTCGACCGGGCATGAATCCGAACTGGTTTTGTGTTATCTCACATTCTTCTCTCATTCTTCTCTCTATTATTCTTTCCCAGACTTTCATAGTATGTGACATGAGTTTTATTCCCCGGTAACTGCTGCAGTTTTGAACGTCTCCTTTGTTTTTAAAAATGGGGACCAGTATACTACTGCACCATTCCTCAGGTATTTGTTCTTCCTGCAACAATTTACCGAAAAATAAACTCAACCACTTCCATCCATCCGCACTCAGCAACTTCCACACTTCTACTGGTATTCCATCTGGGCCGACTGCCTTCCCATTCTTCATATTCCTAACAGCCATTTTTACTTCTTCCACACTAATTTCTCTCACTAAGCCCATATTCACTGGTGGGTTTTCAAGCATACCATTCCATTCATTCTCCTCATTCATTAATTTCTCAAAATACTCCTTCCATCGCTTCTTTATACTTTCATCGTCAGTCAAAATTTTTCCAGAATCATCTTTTATACATTTTACATGTGAAACATCTCTTCCATTCCTTTCTCTCGCTCTTGCAATTTGAAAAAGTCGTATTTGACCTTCGGGGCTTTCAAGGGACCGATATAATTTATCTTGCGCCTCTGCCCTACAAATAGCAACTTCCTTCTTCGCTCTCTTCTTACATTCTTTATACGCCTCTCTCTTACTTTCTTTTATGGATTCATTCTGGTCTTCTACGCTCTGCCATTCTTTAAAGGCATTTTTCTTTTCTCTCAAAACTTCTCTAATACTTTCACTCCACCACCACCCATCCTTATCTATCATACGCTTCCCTTTTGTTTCTCCTAACACCTTCCTTGCCACACTTCGGATACAATCAGCCATTTCCTTCCAGCACTCATTCACACTCATTCCTTCCATATCACCCATCTCTATCATCTTGTTTACAACTAGCTCTCTAAATTCACTTGCATACTCCTCCTTATGCAACAAATGCCACTTTATTTTGGGTGGGGGACGATCCTTATGTTTGTTGAGGCGAACAGTTAAGCAGATGTCAGCCAGCAGAATTCGGTGCTGGGATACTAAGTCTTCACCTGGAAGCACTTTGCAGTTTTTTACACTCTTGATTTGGTTCCGTCTTAACAGAAGATAGTCGATCTGTGTCGCGTGGTGGCCACTTTTATAAGTAATAAGATGCTGATCTCGTTTTTGGAACCACGTGTTTACTACAGCCAGGTCGAAAGCACATGCTGCTTGCAGAAGAACTTCCCCCTCACGGTTGCGCACTCCGTACCCCCATCCACCGTGTACTCTTTCATACCCGTCATTCACTCTCCCTACATGTCCATTAAAATCTCCTCCCATATAAACATCCTCACTCTCAGGTATTCCCATCATCATACAATCAAATTCCTCCCAAAACTTCTCTTTCACACTCTCTTCACAGCCTGTTTGCGGAGCATACACACTTACAACATTCACTACTTTGTTTTCAATCATTAATTTAACAACTATCATTCTGTCATTTACTCTTTTCACATCTGTCACTCGTTCTTTCATTCCACTATCTAACACAACTCCTACTCCATTTCGCTTCCCGTCACTTCCACAGTAATAAAACTTGTATCCTTCCCCAATCTCTCTTCCTTTATTGCCCTTCCATTTTGTTTCCTGCAAACAGGCAACATTCACTCTTCGTCGTTTCAAAACATCTGCTAACTCTCTTGCTCTTCCAGTCATCGTACCTATATTCCAGCTTGCAAACCTCACTCTGACATTCTTCTCTCTACGGGCTCGCCTCTTACGTCGCACCCGCTCCGTAAGGTGCGACAACCCTTGCCCACTTCCCACAGGAGCCGGGTGCTGCTCCTGCGCGTCGCCTGCGGGGTACGCCACAACCACAAATAACATCCATACTAATATTATAAATGCGATAGTGTGTTTGTTTGTTTGTATGTCCTTCTTTCACGTCGCAACAGAGCGTCGGCATGGCATGATTTTTTGTATGGGGATAGTTCGGTGGTGTAGAGTGACATAGGTTACTTTTTTCCGCGGAAAAACATCTCATTCCCGTGGGAAAATTGAATATGTTGCAAAATTAAATTCAGCTAGGTGGCGCCACGGTGATTCTACACGACGGACGACGGAACGATGGACGAACACAGAAGGTCAGAATATCTGGATAATAATCAAGATATTCTGGATCTAGTCTTTTTACCAAAATTAAGATAAAAATGTATGGATCTGTATTTTCCACGCAGGACCGGGAAGAGAGCGATAAAAAACATAAAATTCACCAGCTGATTTTCTTCAAACGTTTTGGTGCATTGTAATTCACAGAATAGGCGATAACCACGCAGACGATATTAAGTAATCCGTTGATGCTCTGCCTACCCCGCAAGGGATACAGGCGTGATTATAAGTATGAATAGATGCTCCTCGGTTATGTAACGGGACAAGGCTGCGTGTGACACACCTTGGACGGAACATAATCGGTGCTACAATTTTGACAGGCGTAGGTAGAAAAGGTGAAAATGTTATTATACCACGGATCCCTATAATTCCCACAGATCTTCCTTTTCAATTCAAAAGGTTGCAGTCCCCTATTAAGCTCAGTTTTGCAATGACAATTAATAAAGCGCAAGGGCAAACGTTACAGCTAGTGGGGGTCAACTTAGAAAAACCGTGCTTCTGTCATGGTCAGCTGTAAGTAGCATGTTCGCGTGTGTCAAATGCCCAGAATCTCCACATTCTTTCCCCGAATGGAAAAACATTGTGTACAGTAGCGTCTTAAAATAGTGTTCAGTTAGTTTTTTTTTTCAAAATTCCCACAATCAATTAATCAGAATTCCTACAGATCTTCCCTTTCAATTCAAAATTTCTTAAATAGGAAATTTTTCTCAGTTTCTTTTCAATTCTAAATGCTGCACCTCCGACGGACCTATTAAGCTCAGTTTCCTTTCAACTCAAAAGGCTGCATCTCTGACGGATCTTTTATTTGGCTCAGTTTCCTTTTAATTCAGAAAACTGCATCTCTGACGAATCAATTTAGCTCAGTTTCTTTTCAAAAGTCTTCATTTCTGGTGGATAATTATGCTCAGTTTCCTTTAATTAAAAAATATCCCATTTCCATTTGGAATAAACAGGCTATTTTCATGCTTTCCTATACGCTGCGTTTCAAAACATTTAAATAGGCTGACGGATCAATTTTGCTCAGTTTCCTTTTAATGGCTGCATCTCTGACAAATCTATAAAAGTCAGTTTTCTTTCAATTCAAAAAGCAATGGATAGTTCATTTCCCAGTGACCAAGCGGACGAAGCCGCGTGTAACAGCTAGTATTTAATATATTTTAAATGAAATTGAGGTCTGATTTCAATGACATCCTTAAAAATTTTAGTTAAACTGATACTTGTACTACTTTAATTAATTTTTATAAAAGTCAAGTAACAAACAAGCTTACAACCCACCTGGTGATAAATGGCTAGTGCATCCCAATGACACTTGATAGCTATACGTTGTCATCTCTAAGGACTAAGATGAAATGTATATGTATAGTGGGCTATCTACACATTTCAGGCAGAAACACAGCAGTCCAAGCACTGATATTTACCATGCAGCAATCTTATTATTACTCAATCCGTTAAATAAATTTTTCAAGCCTTGTCAATGGTTTTAAATCTTCTGATCTTTTGAACTCTCGTTGTAAAACTTTCTTCACATCATAACTAAGTACGTTGTTGAACATAGGCCTGTTCAAGAATGACTTGCAAAAAATAAAAACAAATCTATTATTACATATTATTGATTAAAATTTTATTCTATTGAACCTTAAAATAGTTAATTTAATCCGCGCACCGTTAAACCGTTGCTCACCAATCTCTAAATCGGAAATATGTACTCAAAAAATTCGGAGACGCGCACGAGTACCCCGTTCGGGCTATGTCCCGTGAATTTCTACCTGAGGCTGCTTGCAGTTGATCCCGCTGGGATGACTTCTTATTTATTTATACATTGTAACTGTTCTGCTTATTTTTTTATAGGATAGAGTGACAAACAAGCACACAGTCCACCTGATGGTAAGTGGTTGCTGTGGCCCAGAGATATCTACATGTATCCTCGATTACGAATCAAAGTTCAGATGTCACCCATGAGGACTAAGATGGAATGCACCGTTTCACGTATAAAGGGTCTACATTTATCTATTAATTCCTATCTCTTCTGCTGATGCTGCTTAGTGCTTAGGAATTTTACTTCCTAGAGGGAATATAACTTCCTAGAAGGGGTTCTGAACTTGACTAGGGCGCATATGGTGCTATTGAAAGTTTCCCTAATGCTGATTCTAGGATCCACCTACCTACCTAAGCCTTACTTGCTGCTATGCTGTGTGCTAACGCATTGTTGGCCTACTATCCTGCCAACAGCCATCAACACCGCTGGACCTAGGTTATCATCGGCTCCGTTCTCTAGTTCGCTGTCTGCGACCCTCAAAAACTTCTCCTAGACTTTGCCTTCCTACGTCAGGCCAATAATCCCCATCCTAAAATATAACTTGTATATATGCGGATGTAAGATAAATAAAATATTTTACTATAAATATTGGCTATTTTGAAGAACCCACCTATATTCTGAACCAACCTAACGGACATACCTATTCTATAAAAAATACGGTGTCGCCGATAAGGAGCAAGATCTAATGGCTTGGCACGTGATTATACCAGTTATTACTATTGTTCAGGGACGTCGGTAGTCACTTATCATCAGATGAGCTGCATGCTCATTTTTTCCCTCTCATATAAAAATACCAGTTTTCCTTATCCCTTAGATCGGAACATAGCAGTGCAGGCACTGTTGTTGTGCGGTAGAAACAAATAATTCATAAAATAAATTTCTTTCAAAATTTTTAACAACTACCCTAAAATAAGAATATGCCTAAAAATCATTTATTTTTCTAAGAACCGCATATTTAAGAGTTTTTTGTAATAGTGTTTAATAAGTGCGAGAGCAGTTATTAATGAAAAGTATTAAGCACTACCCAATACTACATCTTTCACTAATAAATCTACCCTGTTCTAGAAAGTGGGATATCATGAAATGGAGGATAGGCAAATAATGTGCAACCTTACAGAATAGATAATAAGGCTCCTTTTCTACTAAGAGATCCGCATGGGTAGGTACCTCTTACCTATTACTGTCGCCAAATAGCAAGCAAGTTGTGTTCTGTAGAAAAACCGTATAAATACACGCTCAGCCCGCCCAGCCTTCGTTAGTCATTTCAGTTTCTACAAAATTGCAGTTCACGCGGCTATTATCTCTACTCTGGATAATATTAAGTGTTGTAACCCCAGCGTAATATCATCTAACTATATTACCACTAAGTGTATACTTCTAAAATTAAACAGTTCTAACGTCAACTTAAGTTCGATCTCTTGTGGATCACGTTCGACGAACCGCCTCGGACCGATATTACGTGATCCCTCTACGTGAGCGATATTCCAAAAATGCCCGATACTAATCTCTTCTGACAATAGTCCATTCAGAATATGCATTCAGCTCCTGGCTGCAGCAAACGCACTAGGCAATTGGTGCAGAAAATAGACAATCAAAACCAATTCTGACAAAGGCAAATCATGTTAGCTAGTAAACAATGCCATATATCATTAAGCTCGCCTTTTGTATAAAATCTTTGGTGCAATAAAGAATAAAATTATTAACTAAATAAATGATGTTTAACAAAAAAGTTTGCTATAAAGCGACACTGAAAGGGCCCTCCCTCTTTTTTTTTATAGGATAGGGTGACAAACGAGCACACAGTCCACCCGATGGTAAGTGGTTGCTGTGGCCCATAGACATCTACATCCATCCTCGATTACGAATCAAAATGCAGATGCGTTGTCACCCGTGAGGACTAAGACGGAATGCCTCGTTTCCAGTAAAAAGGGTCTACGGTTCTCTACACTCACCATACGAAATACAGCAGCATTAAGCTACTATTTCACGCTGGTATTCTGTGAGAGCGTGGTCCTTCCCCGGTCGAGCCGACCCACTCGTGCTACAACTATACTACTAATATAACTGCAGCATGGCTCTACCACGTATAAAATCTCTCTCTATGATATCCTATCTCTATGATAGTCCTATTACCTGGGTTAAATACATAATAATAATTATTATATTATATTATATATAATAATAGTATAAAATAATATAATAATAATAAATAAATAGTACAAATAAACGCAGCAAACTGTCTTTAAGACACAAGCATTTACCCATGCCAAACCTTATCTATTTCGACAACTTCAAGTTCCCCAAAATAAGTTCCTGCGTCGTATCACAGCAGCTCCATTATAATGTAAGGAACGCGGATCTCCACCGCGACCTTAAAATCCCCACGCTCTTTTCGTATCTTAGGGAATTATTCTTAAGATACTTTAATTTGATAAAAGAACACCAAAATCCGTTAGTGGTGGCGGGGTGTTTGTACTGCCAAGAGGCTTAACAACGGCGATACGGGGCGTTTTTCGTTACGACCCGTTTCCCCAGATTGCGATAGTGGTTCAAGCCGAGGTTTGTACCTCCTTCAGAGGGATTCCTCCTGAATGGCATAGAGTCCACCCTCCCCCCCCCCTCTAGCTAGAGGAACCTCGCTCCAAAAGCAGCGGCTGGGGTGCCTGTGCCTCGGAACTGCAATCGGCGACGCAGCGTATCCCTAATTTACTTCCCCCCGTCTCCTCTTACGATACCCATGGGATGATGTGGAGGAGTTCTTACACTGCCGCTACACGGTCATCAACTATGCAAGAGCCACATTTAAACTTCTTTATCTAATTGACTTTATTTTAGATAGATTCAGAACAACAAAGTAGTTATTAATATAACAATTTGTCACGGTTTAAAGATACATGGAAATATCAACCAAATAAAATTTACTTAGCATTGCCACTAAGTTATTAGATTTTATAAAGGTTACCATACTTGTAAGTTACGTAAGATGAAGATTATCTTATACGAAACAGATGTCGCTAATGTTAACCGTCGGAATTCATCACAGCGGTCTCGCTCGGAGACGTGAACGAAAATGGTATATTTTATTCTGTCTTAACTGCTTTCGCGGTCCACACCCTGCTATTAGCTTAAACATATTGCATAAATGCCGTATCAAAATTTTTCAAGAAATCTTATACCTTATAGTCTAGTGGTCCTAAATAAAATCAAAAATTAGTATTAATTAATGAAAATGGAATAAGATATTATGTGTGTGATTAAAACTACTTTTACGGATTTTATCGCGTTTATTTTTACTTTTTATTTTTAATTCCCGACGTTTCGGGCGCTTTCCAGCACCCATGGTCACGGGGGACTGAGATGACTGACGTCCCGATGTCATTGTTAAACCCGGAGTACCTTCAGCTTTTTTAATTATTGTTTATGGTCCGATCTATGCAAAATGAACTAACTCTGTCTTGAGGTCTTGCAGTGGTATGCTTGGGTTTAGTTTTAATTTTATTGATTATAGGATCCCAAGCAGGTGGTAGTACCCAGCCTCCTTCTCTATTGAAATTAGGATGTTTTTTAATTTCAATAGCCTCACGTATCATCCTTGGTAGGAATCGGTGTTCTTTCGCGAGGATTTGTGGTCTATCAAATCTGATGTAATGGTTGGGGCCGTCTAGGATATGATCACAAACTGCAGACTTCCCGGAACGTTGATGCTTCACATCAGCTATATGTTCTTTTACGCGGGTCCTAATTGATCTTTTGGTTTATCCTATATAAGAGAGACCACATTCACAATCAAGCTTGTACACTCCTGCATCTTGTAGAGGAATATGACACTTGACGGATGGTAGGAACTGACTAATCTTCTTCGGCGGCTTGTAGAATGTTTTAATAGAAGCTCGCTTCAAGATATAGCCAATCTTGTCAGTGACACCTCTGACATATGGTAGTACAGCAGGCACACGCTCGACTGTGGCCGGCTTCACTCGGTCACTGTGACGTAGGCGCGGGACCCGAAGCTTGTTGTCGTGCAGAACTTGCTTGACGTGCTGAAGCTCGGCGGCCAGGTGTTTGCTGTCACAGATCCCTCGTGCTCTCTGTAACAAAGATTTGCCCACGGTAGCTAACTGTGAAGGATGGTGGTGAGATTCACCGTTTAAATATCGGTTTGTATGGGTCTTTTTTCTATACACAGTGTGACCAATGGTGTTATTAGGATTTCTGATGACTAACACATCTAGGAAAGGTAAGGAATTATTTGCCTCTAACTCCATAGTAAATTGAATTTTAGAGTTTATGGAATTAAGATGTTCTAAAAATGCAGTTACTTTGTCTGATGGTAAAATTGTGAAAGTATCGTCCACGTACCGCTTGTAGATCCTTGGTGTAACAGGAGCAGTAAGGAGGGCTTTCTCCTCAAAGTCTTCCATGAATATATCGGCGACAATGGGAGATACAGGTGAGCCCATCGCCACACCATCTACTTGCTTGTAAAACTCTTCCTTCCACAATAGATAGCCAGATGTAAGGCAATGTCATAGTAATACTGCATATTCTGCTGGCATGTTATTTTCCTCTAGTTTCCTAGTTATAATTGAGATGCAGTCTTCAACAGGTAGGGATGTAAATAGAGACTGAACATCAAAACTGACCATGGTTTCATTGTCAGTAAGATGTGGGTCTTTTATCTCACTGACAAAATGGTATGAATCCTTAGTGTGTGCTCTTGTGTGTCCTCTGAGTGGTGATAATATTTTAGCTAAGTATTGAGCCAATCTGTAAGTTGGCGAATCAATCTGACTCACTATTGGACGTAAAGGAGCATTCGGTTTGTGTATCTTTGGTAACCCATACAACTTCGGTGGTTTGGCACATGAAGGTATTATCGAATTAACGTCCAGATTCAATTTTTCGGAGTATTTCTTAATTAGATCGCTAGTTGTTTTAAGCGTATTAGTTGTAGGGTCTGTTTTGACCTTTCGATAAGTAGTTTCATCCGACAAAAGTTGTTGTATTTTAAAATTGTAATCTGACGTATCCATTATAACCGTAGAATTACCTTTATCTGCGCGGAGAATCGTAAGCTCTGGTCTGTTGCGTAAGTTTTTCAACGCGTTAAATTCATTTTTGGGGAGATTTAATTTCGGCGCTGAACTTCGACGTAACATAGACGAGATGTCTTGACGTATGGCCTCTAAATCTTCATTACCAATATTATTTTTATACAGACAGTCCTCAACACTACAGATAATGTCCTCATACGGTATTTTTCGCGGTGTAATTGCGAAATTAATACCTTTTTCTAAAACTTTTATTGTGGCGTCGTCCAGTGTTTGTTTTGATAAGTTGTAGACAGCGCGTTGTTTATGATTCGTGTCTGTGGTCAACGATTTCGTATGTTGGACATTTGATTTAGTTGTTAATTTATGGTATTTATCAATATGTTTATTTTTGCATTCATTGTATTTAGTTGTTTCGCGTTTGTCTAAAGTTTCCATGCAATTTTTATAATCAAATGTCGATAAAACTGTCTTTAATTCACTGGACGAATTGTCTATGGTTTTGTTTATGAAATATAGATCGGTACGTTTTTGCTGAATCACCGTTATTAACAACTTTTTACTAGCCTGATTTAAGATCTTAGCGCTTCCTCGAATGTCTTTTTTAGTGGATATCTTGACACACGTAGGAATGAGATTATGATCTCTGCATCTCTTCAAGAAATTTAAAGCTGTTATGTATCTTGCGCGCTTGGTCTTTAGATCTTCTAATCTGCGTATTTTATTTGCTATTTTCAGTCCGTACTGGTTAACATAATGATTTCTTATATTTACGCGAACACTACACATGATTAAAACTACTTTTACGGATTTTATCGCGTTTATTTTTACTTTTTATTTTTAATTCCCGACGTTTCGGGCGCTTTCCAGCACCCATGGTCACGGGGGACTGAGATGACTGACGTCCCGATGTCATTATTAAACCCGGAGTACCTTCAGCTTTTTTAATTATTGTTTATGGTCCGATCTATGCAAAATGAACTAACTCTGTCTTGAGGTCTTGCAGTGGTATGCTTGGGTTTAGTTTTAATTTTATTAGCCTTCACAGTTAGCTACCGTGGGCAAATCTTTGTTACAGAGAGCACGAGGGATCTGTGACAGCAAACACCTGGCCGCCGAGCTTCAGCACGTCAAGCAAGTTCTGCACGACAACAAGCTTCGGGTCCCGCGCCTACGTCACAGTGACCGAGTGAAGCCGGCCACAGTCGAGCGTGTGCCTGCTGTACTACCATATGTCAGAGGTGTCACAGACAAGATTGGCTATATCTTGAAGCGAGCTTCTATTAAAACATTCTACAAGCCGTCGAAGAAGATTAGTCAGTTCCTACCATCCGTCAAGTGTCATATTCCTCTACAAGATGCAGGAGTGTACAAGCTTGATTGTGAATGTGGTCTCTCTTATATAGGACAAACCAAAAGATCAATTAGGACCCGCGTAAAAGAACATATAGCTGATGTGAAGCATCAACGTTCCGGGAAGTCTGCAGTTTGTGATCATATCCTAGACGGCCCCAACCATTACATCAGATTTGATAGACCACAAATCCTCGCGAAAGAACACCGATTCCTACCAAGGATGATACGTGAGGCTATTGAAATTAAAAAACATCCTAATTTCAATAGAGAAGGAGGCTGGGTACTACCACCTGCTTGGGATCCTATAATCAATAAAATTAAAACTAAACCCAAGCATACCACTGCAAGACCTCAAGACAGAGTTAGTTCATTTTGCATAGATCGGACCATAAACAATAATTAAAAAAGCTGAAGGTACTCCGGGTTTAACAATGACATCGGGACGTCAGTCATCTCAGTCCCCCGTGACCATGGGTGCTGGAAAGCGCCCGAAACGTCGGGAATTAAAAATAAAAAGTAAAAATAAACGCGATAAAATCCGTAAAAGTAGTTTTAATCATGTGTAGTGTTCGCGTAAATATAAGAAATCATTATGTTAACCAGTACGGACTGAAAATAGCAAATAAAATACGCAGATTAGAAGATCTAAAGACCAAGCGCGCAAGATACATAACAGCTTTAAATTTCTTGAAGAGATGCAGAGATCATAATCTCATTCCTACGTGTGTCAAGATATCCACTAAAAAAGACATTCGAGGAAGCGCTAAGATCTTAAATCAGGCTAGTAAAAAGTTGTTAATAACGGTGATTCAGCAAAAACGTACCGATCTATATTTCATAAACAAAACCATAGACAATTCGTCCAGTGAATTAAAGACAGTTTTATCGACATTTGATTATAAAAATTGCATGGAAACTTTAGACAAACGCGAAACAACTAAATACAATGAATGCAAAAATAAACATATTGATAAATACCATAAATTAACAACTAAATCAAATGTCCAACATACGAAATCGTTGACCACAGACACGAATCATAAACAACGCGCTGTCTACAACTTATCAAAACAAACACTGGACGACGCCACAATAAAAGTTTTAGAAAAAGGTATTAATTTCGCAATTACACCGCGAAAAATACCGTATGAGGACATTATCTGTAGTGTTGAGGACTGTCTGTATAAAAATAATATTGGTAATGAAGATTTAGAGGCCATACGTCAAGACATCTCGTCTATGTTACGTCGAAGTTCAGCGCCGAAATTAAATCTCCCCAAAAATGAATTTAACGCGTTGAAAAACTTACGCAACAGACCAGAGCTTACGATTCTCCGCGCAGATAAAGGTAATTCTACGGTTATAATGGATACGTCAGATTACAATTTTAAAATACAACAACTTTTGTCGGATGAAACTACATATCGAAAGGTCAAAACAGACCCTACAACTAATACGCTTAAAACAACTAGCGATCTAATTAAGAAATACTCCGAAAAATTGAATCTGGACGTTAATTCGATAATACCTTCATGTGCCAAACCACCGAAGTTATATGGGTTACCAAAGATACACAAACCGAATGCTCCTTTACGTCCAATAGTGAGTCAGATTGATTCGCCAACTTACAGATTGGCTCAATACTTAGCTAAAATATTATCACCACTCAGAGGACACACAAGAGCACACACTAAGGATTCATACCATTTTGTCAGTGAGATAAAAGACCTACATCTTACTGACAATGAAACCATGGTCAGTTTTGATGTTCAGTCTCTATTTACATCCCTACCTGTTGAAGACTGCATCTCAATTATAACTAGGAAACTAGAGGAAAATAACATGCCAGCAGAATATGCAGTATTACTAAGACATTGCCTTACATCTGGCTATCTATTGTGGAAGGAAGAGTTTTACAAGCAAGTAGATGGTGTGGCGATGGGCTCACCTGTATCTCCCATTGTCGCCGATATATTCATGGAAGACTTTGAGGAGAAAGCCCTCCTTACTGCACCTGTTACACCAAGGATCTACAAGCGGTACGTAGACGATACTTTCACAATTTTACCATCAGACAAAGTAACTGCATTTTTAGAACATCTTAATTCCATAAACTCTAAAATTCAATTTACTATGGAGTTAGAGGCAAATAATTCCTTACCTTTCCTAGATGTGTTAGTCATCAGAAATCCTAATAACACCATTGGTCACACTGTGTATAGAAAAAAGACCCATACAAACCGATATTTAAACGGTGAATCTCACCACCATCCTTCACAGTTAGCTACCGTGGGCAAATCTTTGTTACAGAGAGCACGAGGGATCTGTGACAGCAAACACCTGGCCGCCGAGCTTCAGCACGTCAAGCAAGTTCTGCACGACAACAAGCTTCGGGTCCCGCGCCTACGTCACAGTGACCGAGTGAAGCCGGCCACAGTCGAGCGTGTGCCTGCTGTACTACCATATGTCAGAGGTGTCACAGACAAGATTGGCTATATCTTGAAGCGAGCTTCTATTAAAACATTCTACAAGCCGCCGAAGAAGATTAGTCAGTTCCTACCATCCGTCAAGTGTCATATTCCTCTACAAGATGCAGGAGTGTACAAGCTTGATTGTGAATGTGGTCTCTCTTATATAGGACAAACCAAAAGATCAATTAGGACCCGCGTAAAAGAACATATAGCTGATGTGAAGCATCAACGTTCCGGGAAGTCTGCAGTTTGTGATCATATCCTAGACGGCCCCAACCATTACATCAGATTTGATAGACCACAAATCCTCGCGAAAGAACACCGATTCCTACCAAGGATGATACGTGAGGCTATTGAAATTAAAAAACATCCTAATTTCAATAGAGAAGGAGGCTGGGTACTACCACCTGCTTGGGATCCTATAATCAATAAAATTAAAACTAAACCCAAGCATACCACTGCAAGACCTCAAGACAGAGTTAGTTCATTTTGCATAGATCGGACCATAAACAATAATTAAAAAAGCTGAAGGTACTCCGGGTTTAACAATGACATCGGGACGTCAGTCATCTCAGTCCCCCGTGACCATGGGTGCTGGAAAGCGCCCGAAACGTCGGGAATTAAAAATAAAAAGTAAAAATAAACGCGATAAAATCCGTAAAAGTAGTTTTAATCATGTGTAGTGTTCGCGTAAATATAAGAAATCATTATATTATGTGTGCCTAAATAAAAAATAACAAATCTTTGCAAGGTTTAGTACCTAATGTTTGTAACCTCACACAATTTTCCGATGCTTTTGGTTCCAGGGCTAACAATGTATAGGCGCAGAGCAGTGTCATTCACTTCTTGTTTTATTAAAAAAAATACCATGTAGTAACAGACGAAGGTGTTGGTTTTGGTACCGTGATTGCCAATCACAGAAGATCAAAAAATCGAAAAAAATATCCGAAATATCAGGTAATCTAACAATTTTAGAAGACAGCATTAAACTGCAACGGACTGTTAAAAACTATCAGGTAAACACAACTAATGAACGCATTGTATGTTATTAATTTAATACGAGTTAACAATGACATCGGGACGTCAGTCATCTCAGTCCCCCGTGACCATGGGTGCTGGAAAGCGCCCGAAACGTCGGGAATTAAAAATAAAAAGTAAAAATAAACGCGATAAAATCCGTAAAAGTAGTTTTAATCATGTGTAGTGTTCGCGTAAATATAAGAAATCATTATAATACGAGTTTATTGAAACTAAACATAACCGTGTAGTAGCGGAGTAAGAATATCCACCACTTCATAACGTCCCGTGAGTTTCGTAGGAGGTGATAGATGGTAACTGAAACACGAGATGGGCAGTGGCATCATCCTTATAACAACTAAAACTTATAAAAAATACGGTTGCAAACCCACCTGCAATCGAAACCACTATAGCGTAAAAAGTAATATATCAGGCAATCAATGAGTGAGGCCTATGTTCAGCAGTGGACTCTTATAAACTGTAATGGATGGATGAATGGATTCTATAAAAAAATTATTAAAAGGGTTTGTTGATACAACAGAAAACTTTTAATATTTTTTTATAGAAGTTCACCGAATATAGAATTAAAGCGTACATGCGCTGTTGCAGGTTAAAAAGGTCACCCGCGATTGCAGGTATTTTAACAAGAAAGTTTAATTGAACACAGTTTCGTAGTAGAGCCATGCTGCAGTTATATTAGTAGTATAGTTGAAGCACGAGTGGGTCGGTTCGACCGGGGAAGGATAACGCTCTCACAGAATACATACATACATACATACATATAATCACGCCTCTTTCCCGTAGGGGTAGGCAGAGACCACTTCTTTCCACTTGCTACGATCCTTACATACTTGTCTCACAGAATACCATTGTGTTGTGTACATTCTCACAGAATACCAGCGTAAAATAGTAGCTTAATGCTACTGTGTTTCGTATGGTGAGTGTAGAGAACCGGAGACCCTTTTTACTGGAAACGAGGCATTCCACCTTAGTCCTCACGGGTACATATCTGCAATTTGATTCGTAATTAAGGATAAATGTAGATGTCTATGGGCCACAGCATCCATTTACCATCAGGTGGACTGTGTGCTCTTTTGAAACCTTACCTATAAAAAAAAGTTTCAAACACCTATTAAATTAAGGAAACATTTAAAACAAATACGGAAAAAGGCACAAGTTCGTTTTGGTGATAAAGTTTGCATCGTCATAGTATTTATTAGGCAATCTATTACTCTATTTCGTCTAATCCATGAAGGATAATTAGGAGAATAATTAAATAAACCAGAAGATGAATTACTTATGGTAATAAGTAAAAGTAAGCCGTGCTAATCATTTTTTTTTGTTAGACAATCCACTTACCAAAGAGTACCTTTATTTCAAGGAGACCTAAAATTATATCGATATTAAAGTTGCTGCTATTAATAACGAGTCTTACTGCGGGTAAAATACCTTAAAGGAGACAATTTATTTTTGTATGCAGAATGGGCCCACCACAAATGGTGGCGTAACTTAATGAAATACATATCGATTTGTTCTTTACAGTCTATAGATGATATAATAATATTAATATTACTGTAATTTAATCTAAAAGTAATCTAACGGGAATACTGAAAAATTAACAATTAAAATATGAATATCACAATAATCTAAAAACAAACTGAAAGTGATTGTCTTGTAGTTTTCACCGGTATTGTAAGTTAAAATAGTGCACTGTTTAATAATTAATAGTATAAAACAAAGTTGTAGGTACATTCAGCATTTATAGGTATTTAATATTGACTGTTTTTCCATCAATCTTAAAGTACCTATAAATTTCTTTTAGTAATTTCGAAAAAACATAGTGCGCTGACAAACAAACGTGACGTGGAAACTGTTTTTACCTGTAATGATTGATTAGTGAGTGTTAATCGAATAAGGAATAATATCTCAATACAAATACATAATGTACGCATAAAACATGTTATCGTTTTCAAAATTATTTATCTTTTTATTATAGCAACTGCAAAAAGGCTTCGTAACACGTATACTTTTTTCGTATTACACGAATATCTAAACAATTCTTTTCTTTTCAGATTTCATGATTCTGGTTAGATTTTTATAAAATATTTAGGCCGTGTTCTATAATAAATTGGTGTCTTTTTTATGTTTACGTTTGAGTTACGTTAAATTTTCTAGTGGGTCCAAAAACGATTGTCTCCTTTCATTACAGCCTATATATAATTTATTGTATAACTGCTATTTTTTAAATATAAATGCATATATGTACAGTTGTAAAAATAAAGGTAATAAACTAAATATTAAGCTGCTAGGTATATTAATGTGAGCCGCATGTTCAAAAGCGGCAAATCTATTTAAAATAATGGCATTGTATTTTTAAAACCCTTTACATGTTAATTAATATACGGTAAAATACAAACTGCTTAAGAAACAAGGTGGAAAATAACTTTTAATAAAAGTTTGTTATCACGTAAAGACCAATTGTCCTTTAGGGGTGACTGGAATGCTTCACTAACAAGACGTCGCCAAGTGAAAACTCTTTTGTAGACTAGTGACTAATCCGTAGTGTAAATAAAAACAACAGAGGTGTGGTACTTCTATCAAATAAGCTACAAGTTTTTTTTTTGTAAGTATTAATGTTTTTTTATAAATAAAATATTAAATTGTTCCACTATAATAAAACATAATAAAATATAGTGAATCAACGTGCTACTTTAATTCATGTCTTATTTGTAAGATTACCTAACTTGAGACTTATTTTTGTCACAAAAGCTTTCTCTTCTTAAACTTCACTCCGAAGTTAATCCATTTCATCATTAAAATAATAACGGTCGCTATAATCGTTAAAACATTACGTTTCTTCGTCGGTTAGAAGAACCGAATTTTTCAAACCATAAAAGTTTAATAAAGCAATCTTTAAAGAAAATAAAAGTTCGTTACGTCTAGAACACAGTTGGGTTTTGAGTTACCTTATTTATGAAACAAAACAGGAATTTTCAATCATAAGTTTTAAAAAACTATTACTTTACACTATTTTTTTGTTTTCTATATATTTTAAGATCTATAAATTTTAAATACAAATTAATAAAATTGAAGTGTATGTCTGTACTATTGCAGTAATTTTCAGGGTTGAAGGAGCTTAAAAGCAGGAAAAACAGCACTTGCCAAAAGATTATTATTAAGGGTGGGCGTTGAATAAATGAACAGTTTATTTGCCGTAATTTATAGAATCAGGCATTACTTTGCGGAAATACATTATATTAAAGTTGTTAAAAATTAAGTCGCACACATCCGCTTAATAAAATAAAATGATGTGTCTTACCTAGTTTGAAAAGCACATGAGGCATCCTCAGGTGATATAGACTCTGCGGTGGCTGACCGCTAAGAGAGCGGCAAGCCAAAACAGCTGCTATACCCGATTTTTGACTAATATCCAACTTATCTTTATTATTACAGATATTTCTTAGATAATTGTTTGTTTTGAATGTCACGTTAACGCCGTTTTGTTTAAGGATATAAGCTTAATAAAATAAGCAGATAGGTCAAACTACTCAAATATCGCCGGACTTATGAATTATGAACGCCATGCTTTTGTTTCTTTTTAATTAGATTGTCAATGAGATTTTTTAAAAAAAACTGTAGGGACTGCAATTTAATTAATTACATAGAGCTATTTTAAATAATTATCTTTACTAAATGAAACAGTGGACAGACGATTAATGTAACAATAAAAAACATCTACTTTATGTTGCCATGGATGTCACGAAGACGCGGGGATGACCGAGTCGGTAAGAGTTGGCTTTCGATTAATTTGTAAAACATGCAACGGCTTTTTTCTTATTATAGCTAGATAAGTCAAGAAAATTAAGGGAACAATCTTGTAATAATGTAAGCTTCAATTTAACTTTGTCGTGAACTCTTATTTATTTTATTAAGAAAACATCTAGTTGTCTCCTTGTGACGGTACTGTTGTCCATAATGACAACAGTATTTCCCTGTCGGCTCTAGTATCAATAAGGTTAGTCTTATTACGTTTACAAGATGAAAAGGGTCTCTTTATCGCGTATACGATATAACAACATACATACATACTGAATATCATCAATTTCATCCCCGAGTTAAGAATCTTTTCGATGTCCAGTTTCCAACGGATGGGTTGTCACTTTTACATAAAGGTTTAAAGTTTAATTTGACACCTTCGGTCTCCCAAAAATTGTTAGAGACTGTGGCCGTTGACGCGAAGGTGGGCGTTGTGACCGGTAAGAAAGATAACATCGTTAATAGTTTGGTCGCTAAAGAAATTCGGGATGTACCCACATCTTCCCATTGCAATCCTGAGTTCCCCATTTTCGTGTCACTAAAGCAGAGAATAAAAGAAATATTCTATAAATAACCTTAACGTTACTAAATTTGACAAGGGAAGTACTGATGCCATTATGGAGAATAGCGGGTACGTCTACAAGGTTAACGATGTTATCCAAGGTGATGACTTCGAGCTATTGGAGTCTGACCCAACCGAAAAGCTTACTTCGGATATTAATGTATGTATAAAAAAGTCATCATATGTTTTTGCCGCTCACAACTTATCTCGGAGCAGTCTTGTTCCAATGAATCCTCATGCACCCATTTTATATGGGTTACCTAAAATACATAAAGAACATGTTCCTATTCCTCCAGTTGTCTCACATATAAGTGCACCGGCTTATTTCTTAACAAAAAATTAAACTTCCTCCTTTGGAAGAAATCTAGATTCAACTCAACTTACAGCAGTAAAATGGTTTAGATCTCATTTCCAAAATTAAAGGTATTCGTATTCCTTCTACATCTATGTTGTAGTCTTTAGACGTGGATAGTCTTTTCACAAATCTTCCATCCTCTGATTGTTTGCGTATACTCGCGGATCTCTATGATAAACGTCGTCTACATCCTGGGAAAACAAATAACCTTCTTAACTTAAAATTATCTCCAGTTTAATAACCATTTTTATCTACAAAATATGGGTTAGCTATCTCCTCTAAGACCACTATGGCGGATATTTCGATGGATAATTTTTGAAAATCAACATATATTTGTCAATCACAATATACTTACTTAGCGATAGTAGCCTAATGGCAGGGCGCCGACCGCGAACTCAAAAAGGTCGTCGTTCGGTCGTCGGGTTCGAATCCGCCATTCGACTACTGGCGTGTACCACTCGTAACACAAGCAATTTAAGCTTACCACGAGTCGTTAAGGGGAATATTAGTAATGTTTATAGCATTGCTAATATTCTTTTTCTTTAATTACTAATACTGACGAGGCGATGACCATCACCATAAATTAGTAGGCAACATAAATTAGCAGCTTTTTATTTTTACATTAATCGTCTGTTCACTGTTCCATTAAGTAAAGAAAATTATTTAAAAGAGCTTAATTTAATTTATCTAATTGCAGTCTTTAGCGGTTTAAAAAAATCTCATTAACAGTCTAAATAAAACAAACAAAAGCATGACGTTCGCAATTCTCTGCACGCGGTTCAACCTCAGTGTCCGGCGATATATGAGCAGTTTGACCTACTTAGGCTCCATATCTGAAAAAAATTGCATATACCCTTTGACAAAACGGCGTTAACGTGGCAATCAAAACAAACAGTTCTCTTAGGAATATCTATATAATAAAGATAAGTTGGATATTAGTCAAAAATCGGGTATTTCTAAACTTGTTCGTGATGATTGTCACGCAGTTTACGTGGTTCAGACTGGTCGCAACTTCGGGACACGTTATAAAGAGCATTTAGCCGCGTACAGAAGTTGCAATACTGATAAATCCCATTTTGCTAAACATCTATTGGACACTGGATACAAATTAGCCAACGACCTCTCCTTTAAATTTTTATAAACTTGTGATACGGGGCTGCGACTATGTGTGCTGCACAGTTCGAGATTAAAAAATAATAATAATGGTAACGTTGCGCTACTGAAAGAACAAACAAATATTTCTTACTCATCTGTATTCTTAAATATCTATATCTTTAAGCCTGCTCTCTATAAAAGACTAATCTCTATAAAACTCTAATAAAAGACAGCCTCGCAATATGGTCATTCATCACCCTCGCGGTGATCAGCGATTCGTTGCGGGGTTGGAGGGTAGGCGGACGTTTAACGGCGGTTTGTTGTTTATTATTTTTGCAATAAATGGCTGCGTACTCCAGGTAGTGGCTGATTGCATGCTTTATAGCATTAAGCAGCCGCTCGCTACTTTAGTGGGGAGCAGTTCTGTCAGCGAGTTGTATGAATAGCAGCTGTTTTGGCTCGCCGTTCACTCAGCGGTCAGCTACCGCAGAGTCTACATCACCTGAGGATGCCTCGTGTAGAGGCGAAACACGTGTCGTATTATCGTAGATGGTATGTCTTTCCTTTCCTAGTGTAGTGGTGTTGGGAGTAGTGATGCTGGGATTAGTGGTGACGTTATTAGTGTGCGCAATTAAGAAGGGGGCGCGGGAGGTGCTCTTCGAACTTGGTAAGACACATTATTTTTTATTGAGCGAATGTGTGCGAATTAATTTTTGACAATTTTAGTATATTTGCTGTCGACTCTTAGACCGGTGTATAGTCTACTGATAAACTAGTTTACTCGTGAACGATATTTTGCATCGCGCAGTACATACACTGTCAAGCGTTTGCCGAAACTGTTTCGCTGGCCTCTCGTCGATCAAGCTTTCCGTTCTCTTCACACATGCTTGTTTTTTACACCTCTTCACACGTACTTCTTTCTCCACGTGCTCGACTTTCAAAACATCGAGTGGGCGGTAGAATGCAGATAGATATGAAATATGCATGTCAATATAAGGCGTAGGCAGTAAGGAGTACGGACTTTGTATTAAAAAGTGTCCATAGAAAACCGTTAAATAAGGGTGGCGCCACTATAACTACGAGGTAAATTTTAAAGAACGCACCGAAAAATATTAGTGGGATAGACGACTTTTTCTAGGTTATATTTACTAAATAAAATTATTTTAGATTTTAGAGCTACTGAGCGGTTTAGCAGCACACTTAAACCGTCAACAACGTCGACTCCAGCGCTGCTGTGGAGAGTTTTTGAACTGTTATTTACTGCTTCCTGTTCTACTATGGGAGTTGGTACTCCTTACTTCTACACTCCATAGCAGGCAGGTTTTGAATTTTGTTTACATTATTTTATTGGTCTCGGTTGAAATGCGCTTCGTATAGGCCAAGGTTAAACGTATTTAGTACTTTTCTAATTGGAGAATAACTAAAATGTAAATAATTATTCTTAGTATTAAGGTCAAGTATTAATAGTAAGTATTGTTAATAGTAATAGTGTTACTTAGGTATTGAAGTGGTCAAATAATGATAAAAAAATGTATCCCATCACAACAGTATCAAATATCAATTATATCAAATATCTCATTCAAAAAGTAGAAACACGATGGAATTACTGAAGACAGTTGGATCAAACAAAATGAACAACATGGTCCACCCCGTGACCATGGGTGCTGTAAAGCACCCGAAACGTCGGGAATGAAATATAAGTAAAATCAGTTAAAATAAGTAATGGCAGTTTTTACACACACATTTAGTAAAATTTTAATAACGATTTTCCAAAAAGTTTGTTTAGATTTGCCACCGGGCAGGTTTAGTGAGCGTAGTGCTGCTAGACAGAGAAACCTCTCGTCAGATGATGCTGCTCTCCTATTAGCTATCCCATTTTACCGACTTAAAATAGGAGGAGGTTTTTAATTCGACTGTATGTTTTTATATGTGAACTTTTCTCTGGGTTAACTGATTTTGATGATTCTTTTTATCTGAAATCTGGTGCTCCTCGTGTGTTCCCAAATAAGTTTAATCAAGATCTGACCAGTGATTTTTGACTTATCTTTGATAATGCGTATTTTATTGACTTTGAATACATTGATGATATTTTCATTTTAATTATATTGAAGTCGGTTAAACAAAATTTTTAATTTTACCAGTTATACGTAGTTGATTTTAATTAATGGATTTTCTTACACCACGACCAAATGATGATATGTTAGATATGATACTTGTGACTATTTAAAATGTCTTATAATTCATGATTTGCAAGTCTGGTAAGCGACGATATCGATTAGTTAAATAATACAGGCTGTCATATTATTGAAAAAATTGCGCGTCGTTTTCCTGACTTTAGGTACGTAACAGACGTCGATAATTGATTATTTTTATCAAGATCATGCTACTTCAGAAAGCACTTGCCTTAACAAGAAACTTACTTTTCTTGGTGGCAAAGCCATGTTGCAGCAATGCTACATATACATAGCTGCAGGGTAGGACCATGCTCACGTGAATACATAAAATAAGTGAGTGTAGAGGACCGAAGACCCTTTTTACTGGTGATCAGGCATCCTTCTCGAGGACTTCAAACAACAACAATTCTGCATTTTCATTCTTCATCTTACCCTCAGGTGGACTATATATATATATATATATATATATATATATATATATATATATATATATATATATATATATATATATATATATATATATATATATATATATATATATATATATATATGTATATATATATTATAATTGATTTATAGTCAATATCATTTGATTGCAACAAAGATTATGATTATGATTATTTCTATATATCTGTATTATCATTATTTTTATTTAATTGAGGATAGATTTATGTTTGCATGGGCCAACGCATCTACTTACTATCATGTGGATTGTGTGCTCTTTTGTCACCCTTTTTTATGGCGAAATTCCATATAACAATATTTTGGATTTAAATGAGGACTGCATAAGATGTTACATATTATTAAACTTGAGTGTCGTAGCTACTCAAATATGTATAAACTATTTCGTTAAGCGAAGACGACGGATGAAACAGAATTAGACACGTCATTTGTTTTCACGCTCTAGTAAATTCGCTACGTTGAATCTTGTCAGTCGTAATTAGCGACACCTGTCTTATGTTGGATATTATCTCTGTAAGATAAGGTTTATTACTCGTAATATGAAACCAACATTGTGAAATAGAACCACATAATAAACAGAATAATACTGCTATAAAGTGAACTCATTTTTAAGATATTCAGTACTGCCAGAGTGTTGATTAGACATTTATATAGACATCTTTTCTATTTTTATTCTATGAGATTGAAAACGATAAATGTGTGCTTCACGTTCCTCTTCTATTACACTATCTTTGAACGCAAAGATTTTTAATTTATTTATTACATTCAAAAGTCCACTGTTGAAAATAGCCTCCGTAGATTGACTCACAAGTGGGATATCTGCCATAGTTGAATTGATTTGTAGGAAAATCATGTTGCGTATATTCTATTTCATTTTCCTCTGACACCTCATTTCAGACCCATGGGATGACATCTATTATGCCGCCACTACACGGCAAAAAGGAAAATAATTGGATTTTTATTTTTATGCAGGGTCAACTCCAATTATTTTATAAGCGTAATCCAATTATTACATACAATAATGTATACTATATCAATATATAGTATTCATAAAAATAATTTAACGGATTTTACTTACTTTACTATTACTACTACTATTTAAGCTTATATTTAGTTATTGACGTATCGGGGTTCAATCAAATAAAATTAGTACATTCTTAAGCAACTTTAACTTCACTCAAAATTTTATATTAAGTAAAGGTGGACATCACAAAAATAAAAACAATAAAATAACTTCACATTATAGGTGTATGTGGTAGAGTCACGCTGCAGCTATTTTAAGTTGTAGAACGAAGGGGTTTGCTCGACCGGTGTATGACCACGCTCTCACAGAATCATCGTTCATCATACATCATTACAGCCCTTCGCAATTCCACTGCTGAACCTAGGCCTCCCCCATGGAATGCCACAAAGCACGGTCCTGAGCCATCTGTATCCATCGACTTTCTGTATGACTTACCAGGTCTTCACACCATCTAGTGGGGGGTTGCCTGACACTTCGCCTACCTTTACGAGGCTGCCACTCGAGAACTTAATTCCCATCGGTTGTCGGTTCTTCGAGATATATGGCCAGGCCATTGCCACTTAAACTTATTATTTCGTTGGGCTATGTCTGGCACTCTAATTATACTGAGGATATCCTCATTTCTAAGTTTATCACGCACAGAAACCCTGAGCATAGCCCTCTCCATAGCTCACTGAGCTCATATGGCCAGTAGTGATGAACCACGTCTCGAATCCATAAGTCATCACTGACAACAAGCACCGGTTGTACAATCTCGTTTTTAGGTTTTAAGGTATACCAGACGAGAAGATGTGTCGTAGGTAATTTCCCGAATGCTGCCCAGTCAAGTTGAATTCGTCGATTGACATATCGGTTAAAATTTGACTTAACTAGTAGAACTATTTGTCCCCGATAAACATACTCGTCTACAACTTCGAGTTTTGTGCTGGACATTACACATGATCTTTGCTTTGTCCATGTTCGTCTTAAGACCTATCCGTTGGGAAACACTACTGAGATAATTGAGCTTATTGCTTAGGTCCTCCGGTAGTTCTGCCATAAGGACTATATTTTCGGCAAATCGTAAACTAAATGTTAAGTGGAAAGTTATTCCTTATACATAAACTATCTGTCAGTGAGAGTCTCGTTAAAGTCGCTGCAGCCGTTTCGGAGATTAGGCAGAACAAACAGACAGACAGACAAAAATTTTAACTATCGTTCCTTTGTTATAAGTATTATATTATATGCTTTCATATAAATTTAGTAAAAAGCTTTTATTTTGACTTTACAAACAGAGACTTCAATTTTATTTATTTGAATAGATAATTTCATAGAAAAATTCGTCGGCTTTTATTAAACACTAGTGGAGCTGCGGGCGAAGGCATGGAACCAATATTTAAACAATAAATTTATCCAACTTCTTACTACTGGGGGGAAAATCTGTAAAACTGCAATCTGGTAAACACCTGGCGCATCTGGCAAAGCACTTACGTCTGGCGTAAGTGATATACTACAAAATAGGCTTACTCTTCAAAAGCCACACTTGTCTCCGACGTATTTACGTTTACATATTACACTGTTACAATGACCATATGAAAGTTTTGCTTATCTGTATAAACTAGATATTATTTTGAATGTTTATTATGACCTAAGCAAACTCAGATAAATACATATTTAATATGATTCAGCATTTCCTTTAAACCCAAAACTGACAAAATCACATTAAAAAAAAACTTCGTTAGACTTGTGATTAATATAGAATGGAAAGCGTTTAGTAATAAACATGTCAGGAATGCTCGAGACACATTCGTATAACATCGAGTAAAAGAATGCTATTTACTACCTATTATTTTCTTTCTGAAATGAAACTGTCAAAATCCTCAAGAATTTAATATTCAAACCGTTGAAAGATACATACGTATAGCGTCACGCCTGTTATCCTCGTGGGTGAAGGCAGAGTCCAAAGAGCATTGAGCTTTTCGGACCATGTTTAGCAAATGAAATATGGGTTAAGATGAAAAATTCACATTTATATCCAAATCAATAAGTTATAAAATATTTTCATTAGGTAAATTGCGGGATACCGGATTAGAAGTCGGAAAATTCAATCCCTGGCCGGAGGCTCAATAATACCTGAGAGCGAATTGCCTAAGCTTACACTGGGTATCACATATCTGCCCCGCAGCGAAGCTGACTCTCCAGAAGAGGCGGCTGCGCTGTTGAGGGCATAACAATGAAGGGCTGCATTCTGAGCTATGAAAAAACTTCCATCGCAGGGACGAGAAGAATGGGCTCCCTGTAACCATTTTCTGGACGACCCATCAGCAGAGGCTCTCCAGGTGGTAGACTTGGTTTTAAAATGATAATTTTTAAAATCAGGGGTGGACCTGATGCGGTGATGGAGTCTAAACCACCCCAACTCCAATCCCTCCAGATCTCCACTACGTGGGGGAGATACTGAATATAAATTATTTTGAATACTCCGCTAACAGTGTCTGCAAACATTTTCCCGGAGATAGCTTTGACTTCAAAGCAAGTTCCACTAGTAAGTAGGGATCGTGTTGTTAATTATATTAAAGTGATCTCGAGTTTGTTCTAAAGTTACCTACAGTAAACTACATGACCATAAATTATTTGCTTCTGCTATATATATTTCACATGTAAACTGCTTCTACATACTGAATGTCTTATATAACTCTTTAGAAATCATGAAAACGGAAAGATTTTATGTATAATGTAGTGAAAGTGAAGCTCGATTTTGAATTTAATTAGTTCATTTAAGAGAAGTTTAGAGAAAAATAAATTGGTTCGAAGTTGTTTGAAACTTTCTAATTTAAAATATTATTATTTACAAATCAGTTTTCTCTCATTTCTCAGTTCGTTTATACAGTTCATATCTATGAATAAACAAATTATGAAGGGCATTTTATATGTCACTAGTTTATTACAAAACCTGGTTTTTGATCGAAAGCCTATGTTAAAACCGGAAGAAGACAAAATTACTACTTTATCTTATCAGAAAACTGTAAAAATCAAGTTTTTTGATTTAAAACGTAAGCGGCTTTAGTTTTATAATAAGAACCTTACCAAACCTAACCTTACTTTAAATTGTAATATTATAAACCTACACAAATTTAAACGCTTTTATTTTTAGCCGAATTTACTTCACTTAATTTTAAAGGTGACGAAGACAAGTAAAGTTTTCCTAAAATTAGTTTACTTATAGGCAACTGAACACCTTTTACTCGCTTTCATGTCTAAAATACTCTAGATATATAACAAAAACTTATGATTTTATTACGTGAACCTTCGCCTGAAATGAATCTGTCAGAACCTCGAACAATTTAATATCTTGTGCGTTGGAAGGATGTTATGATATATATTTTAACCCAGTTCAAAAAAAGAGAAAGCTCTATATTCGACACGTATATTTTTTAATCAACGTTTATCGATACCTTGGTGACTGCTGAACCTATGTATATGATTACCGTTACCATTCCAGCTTATAAATTCCGCTGCTGAACATAAGTCTTCCCCATAGATTACCTCATAGGAAGGGGATATTTGCCATAGTTGCCACGCTTGGCAAGCGGGTTGGTTATCAAGGAATCAAGTTAATTATCAAGGAGGAACTGCTGCCTTAGACTATCTTATATTAATAAATGTTGGTATTAAGCACGTCTGACAGCGGCGACTCACGCTGATGCTCATACCACGATTGCATTATCAATACCGATTGAATGTTATAAGCAATTAAAATTGTTTTTCATATTACCTATAACCAATCAAACTCAATTTGGTTAGTGCTGTTGAATGTATTATACTACCTACTTCCTCAAAAATTCTCGGAGATTTTTTTAAGGTTCAGAATTAAAATTTGAAATTCTTTTTATTTCTACATTTATTCATTTCTATTTCGCGTTAAGTAAGTTCAATTGTGACCCGGTTTTTAAATATTGCCTTGTCGACTTTTACAAACCGGGTTTGTGGCCTTTACTGTACCGCTATTATAGTTAGTGTGCTGGTAACATAGAATATTAGCCTTTAACCTAGATGAATTTTACGAAATGAAATAAAGATAATTCAGTTAAGAACTCGAATCAAAAATGCGGTTATACGGCGGACTTAATTCAGCTCTTGTTAATCTGGAACATATTTTGTTTCGTTACTATGATTAAAAGAGTTTCCATTTGTAATTGAGTTTTATGAGATTTTGAAGCCTAGTTTCGTAATATTTTAGAATCCAAGCTGAAGAAAGTAGGTCAGAGATACTCGACACCATTTCCTACACTGTAACTAGAGCTCTTTATTGTAAAAATTTGTTCTGAAACATGACCTCTAAAAACACAACCACAAATAACATCCATACTAATATTATAAATGCGATAGTGTGTTTGTTTGTTTGTTTGTCCTTCTTTCACGTCGCAACAGAGCGTCGGCATGGCATGTTTTTTTGTATGGGGATAGTTCGGTGGTGTAGAGTGACATAGGTTACTTTTTCCCGCGGAAAAACATCTCATTCCCGTGGGAAAATCGAATATGTTGCAAAATTAAATTCAGCTAGGTGGCGCCACGGTGATTCTACAAGACGGACGACGGAACGATGGACGAACACAGAAGGTCAGAATATCTGGATAATAATTCAGATATTCTGGATCTAGTCTTTTTACCAAAATTAAGATAAAAATGTATGGATCTGTATTTTCCACGCAGGACCGGGAAGAGAGCGATAAAAAACATAAAATTCACCAGTTGATTTTCTTCAAACGTTTTGGTGCATTGTAATTCACAGAATAGGCGATAACCACGCAGACGTGCTATGGCTGTGGAGAAAGGGGCCATCTTCGGTCCAGCTGCCCTAAGCACACCCTAGGAAGGGAAGGTGAACGGTCTCAGAAAGGAAGTGCGGCTAACAGCACCGCCCAGCAGCAGCAGGAATACGACTTTGAGATCGAACATCGCAGCGGAAAATCTCATGGTAACGCAGATGCATTGTCAAGAAGACCTTGTCCTGAAGATTGCAACCATTGTAGTAGGCAAGAGAGTAAGGAAGTGGTATCCGTGAGGATGCTCAGAACAGACCACCTCAGCAACGGGTGGAAGGACAGCCTACGACATGCACAGCAGGAAGATCCGGACATCAAGCCGATTCTGGGATGGATGAAGGCCCGTGCTACCAAGCCTAAGTGGAGGGACGTCTCAGCGATGAGTTCAACCACGAAAAGTTATTGGGCCCAATGGGATAGCTTGCTGCTTCAGGATGGAGTCCTGTGCCGTAAATGGGACAATGGTCGAGGAGACAGCTGTCGTTTGCAAATGGTTGTCCCTAAAGCTAAAGTGCCGAATGTTTTACAGCTGTGCCATAATGGTCGTTCAAGAGTCCATCTGGGAGTTAAACGAACTCTACTGAAGGTCCGAGCACAGTTTTACTGGGTCCATTATCGTGACGATGTCGAGGATTGGTGTCGTACATGTACAAGTTGTGCGGCCGTGTGACCTCAGACACGTAGTAGAGGAGCACCGAAATTGTACGATGTTGGTGCACCACGGGATAGAACAGCCCTTGACATTGCGGAGCCGTTACAGAAAGGCGCAAGAGGGACTCCTAAGATCGTCCATGTGGATCGCTTGGCGCGTTATTATGGGGCCGATAATGCTCGGGACGAGCATGTCTTAGGAGGGGGCAGTGTTACGCGCTCAAGTCGACGATATACTAGCGCCATCTAGTGTCAGGAACGAGAGCGAGTAGAGCGTTGCAGAAAATGACATCACAAATCTCTCAACCGACAGCGCCATCCGAAGAACTAAGTTTCTAGAAAATCTATACTCGCACACTCGTCCCTTTGCGCGCATTTACTTGAATATTCGGGACGCTTCTTTGCTAATTTAAATAAATAGGCGCTGCAAGATGCGATCGGGGCTGAGTTGAACTCGGCGATACAAGCGAAGCTTCGGAGCGGAATTAAGTGAATTAGTGTGTTAAATTATTAGTGTTTTAAGTTTTAATTTGTATAAAGTAAATTAAAGTGTTAGTTTAGGTAATTTTCTCGGCAATTTTTATTGTCACGAACCTCAAGCTCGTAACAATATTAAGTAATCCGTTGATGCTCTGCCTACCCCGCAAGGGATACAGGCGTGATTATAAGTATGAATAGATGCTCCTCGGTTATGTAACGGGACAAGGCTGCGTGTGACACATCTTGGACGGAACATAATCGGTGCTACAATTTTGACAGGCGTAGGAAAAGGTGAAAATGTTATTATACCACGGATCCCTATAATTCCCACAGATCTTCCTTTTCAATTCAAAAGGTTGCAGTCCCCTATTAAGCTCAATTTTGCAATGACAATTAATAAAGCGCAAGGGCAAACGTTACAGGTAGTGGGGGTCAACTTAGAAAAACCGTGCTTCTCTCATGGTCAGCTGTATGTAGCATGTTCGCGTGTGTCAAATGCCCAGAATCTCCACATTCTTTCCCCGAATGGAAAAACATTGTGTACAGTAGCGTCTTAAAATAGTGTTCAGTTAGTTTTTTTTTTTCAAAATTCCTACAATCAATTAATCAGAATTCCTACAGATCTTCCTTTTCAATTCAAAATTTCCTAAATAGGAAATTTTTCTCAGTTTCTTTTCAATTCTAAATGCTGCACCTCCGACGGACCTATTAAGCTCAGTTTCCTTTCAACTCAAAAGGCTGCATCTCTGACGGATCTTTTATTTGGCTCAGTTTCCTTTTAATTCAGAAAACTGCATCTCTGACGAATCAATTTAGCTCAGTTTCTTTTCAAAAGTCTTCATCTCTGGCGGATAATTATGCTCAGATTCCTTTAATTAAAAAATATCCCATTTCCAATTGGAATAAACAGGCTATTTTCATGCTTTCCTATACGCTGCGTTTCAAAACATTTAAATAGGCTGACGGATCAATTTTGCTCAGTTTCCTTTTAATGGCTGCATCTCTGACAAATCTATAAAAGTCAGTTTTCTTTCAATTCAAAAAGCGATGGATAGTTCATTTCCCAGTGACCAAGCGGACGAAGCCGCGTGTAACAGCTAGTATTTAATATATTTTAAATGAAATTGAGGTCTGATTTCAAAGACATCCTTAAAAATTTTAGTTAAACTGATACTTGTACTACTTTAATTAATTTTTATAAAAGTCAAGTAACAAACAAGCTTACAACCCACCTGGTGATAAATGGCTAGTGCATCCCAATGACACTTGATAGCTATACGTTGTCATCTCTAAGGACTAAGATGAAATGTATATGTATAGTGGGCTATTTACACATTTCAGGCAGATACACAGCAGTCCAAGCACTGATATTTACCATGTAGCAATCTTATTATTATTCAATCCGTTAAATAAAATTTTCAAGCCTTGTCAATGGTTTTAAATCTTCTGATCTTTTGAACTCTCGTTGTAAAACTTTCTTCACATCATAACTAAGTACGTTGTTGGACATAGGCCTGTTCAAGAATGACTTGCAAAAAATAAAAACAAATCTATTATTACATATTATTGATTAAAATTTTATTCTATTGAACCTTAAAATAGTTAATTTAATCCGCGCACCGTTAAACCGTTGCTCACCGATCTCTAAATCGGAAATATGTACTCAAAAAATTCGGAGACGCGCACGAGTACCCCATTCGGGCTATTTCTCGTGAATTTCTACCTGAGGCTGCTTGCAGTTGATCCCGCTGGGATGACTTCTTATTTATTTATACATTGTAACTGTTCTATTTATTTTTTTATAGGATAGAGTGACAAACAAGCACACAGTCCACCTGATGGTAAGTGGTTGCTGTGGCCCAGAGATATCTACATGTATCCTCGATTACGAATCAAAGTTCAGATGTCACCCATGAGGACTAAGATGGAATGCACCGTTTCACGTATAAAGGGTCTACATTTATCTATTAATTCCTATCTCTTCTGCTGATGCTGCTTAGTGCTTAGAAATTTTACTTCCTAGATGGAATATAACTTCCTAGAAGGGGCTCTGAACTTGACTAGGGCGCATATGGTGCTATTGAAAGTTTCCCTAATGCTGATTCTAAGATCCACCTACCTACCTAAGCCTTACTTGCTGCTATGCTGTGT
The DNA here is from genome assembly GCA_036936625.1 of Parnassius smintheus behrii. NCBI lineage: Eukaryota > Metazoa > Arthropoda > Insecta > Lepidoptera > Papilionidae > Parnassius > Parnassius smintheus. The sequence goes on along the minus strand of JAUPFT010000004.1, from coordinate 32,679,812 downwards.
GCTAACGGACTGTTGGCCTACTATCCTGCCAACAGCCATCAACACCGCCGGACCTAGGTTATCATCAGCTCCGTTTACTAGTTCGCTGTCTGTGACCCTCAAAAACTTCGCCTAGACTTTGCCTCCCTACGTCAGGCCAGTAATCCCCGTCCTAAAACATAACTTGTATATATGCGGAAGTAAGGTTAATAAAATATTTTACTATAAATATTGGCTATTTTGAAGAACCCACCTATCTTCTGAACTAACCTAACGGTACATACCTATTCTATAAAAAATACGGTGTCGCCGATAAGGAGCGAGATCTAATGGCTTGGCACGTGATTATACCAGTTATTACTATTATTGTCGTTGTTCAGGGACGTCGGTAGTCACTTATCATCAGATGAGCTGCATGCTCATTTTTTCCTTCTCATAAAAAATACCAGTTTTCCTTATCCCTTAGATCGGTACATAGCAGTGCAGGCACTGTTGTTGCGCGGTAGAAATAGGTAGGAAATGGTGCTACCTAGGAAGACTGCTAGACAATGTATAATATGTACAAAAACATTGCTATGCAGGTGACAGCACTGACATTATTAGCACGGTTGGTGTATAGAGTATCTATACATACAGTGCTAATATTTCTCAGGATCACGTCGTCGAGTGCCGGAACAAACTTGTGTCTGAAGTCGAACAAAGTACCGGATTGGATGCAACTAAATCTAGTCCAGTTCATTCCCCAGAATGAAACGCATGTTTGCGCGTTTACCCTTTGTCGAACCTCCTAAATTTAAAATCCCATTCCATTTCTAAAAATCCTCGGCGTCGATATATCGAATAATGTCCAGTGCCGCGGTCAGCTAAAAAAAGTCCAGCTTGGTGTGCTCAGTACAGTGGGACAGTATTTCATACCGGCACACCTCACACGGGATCTCTGGGCCGGGGCAACCCAGTGCCAACTCTATCCACGTAACAGTATCCAACGCAAGGTGACTCGAATCTTCGGCGACTGAGTTCTTTTTGATCGGCTTGACTTACTAAAGCAATGAAAAGATGTTCCAGGCGCTAAATTACACCACCGCACATCGCAACAAGACTCGGGATACCACCCATATCATTTGGATGATTGGCGGTCTACCGCGGTGTGATTTACTAGAACTTTTCTTCCTTGCACAACTTCCTGTGTAATTGGTTACCACCTGCAATTTTGGCAGACCGAACAACTAATATCCCCTATAAGAAGGGACCTATATAGCCCTCGCCCTGCATCGCCTTGTGAAAAGATCCCTTCTTAAAAAACCTATTATTTTTCAAAAGGTCTCTAATTAAAAAAAAAACAATCTTTGTTATTTAAAAAAACGACCATATTATATTTAAATACAGCGTTTTCAAGAACAAAAAGTAAGCTCTATTTTATGATTAGAATATCTACTATACTTTATGAGATATGAAAGTTCTATTGACGATACCGAACGTGTTCAGCAAATTGAAGTGTCAAGTCCAGGTTTCCAATAATCTGTCAAAAAGCTCATACTTAATATTGGCACAGGTAATTATTTTTCAACTATATACTCGTAATATGCTTGAAACAAATAATTCATAAAATAAATTTCTTTCAAAATTTTTTGCGTAATTCAACAACCCTAAAATAAGAATATGCCTAAAAATAATTTTTTTTCTAAGAACCACATATTTAAGAGTTTTTTGTAATAGTTTTTGTAATAGTGTTTTATAAGTGCGAGAGTAGCCGTTATTAATAAAAAGTATTAAGCACTACCCAATATCACACCTTTCACTAATAAATCTACCCAGTTCTAGAAAGTGGGATATCATGAAATGTAGGATACGCAAACAATGTGCAACCTTACAGAATAGATAATAAGGCTCCTTTTCTACCGAGAGATCCGCATGGTTAGGTACCTCTTACCAATTTCTGTCGCCAAGTAGCAAAGAAGTTGTGTTCTGGCCTGAAACGTATAGAAAAACCGTATAAATACACGCTCAGCCAGCCCTCGTTAGTCATTTCGGTTTCTACAAAATTGCAGTTCACGCGGCTATTATCTCTACTGTGGATAATATTAAGTGTTATAACGCCAGCGTAATATCATTTAACTGTATTACAACTAAGTGTATACTTCTAAAATTAAACAGTTCTAACGTCAACTTAAGTTAGATCTCTTGTAGATCACGTTCGACGAACCGCTTCGGACCGATATTACGTGATCCCTCTACGTGAGCGATATTCCAAAAATGCCCGATACTAATCTCTTCTGACAATAGTCCATTCAGAATATGCATTCAGCTCCTGGCTGCAGCAAACGCACTAGGCAAAGGCAAAGCAATCATGTTAGCTAGTAAACAATGCCATATAGCATTAAGCTCGCCTTTTGTACAAAATCTTCGGTGCAATAAAGAATAAAATTTATAACTTAATAAATGATATTTAACAAAAAAAATTGCTATAAAGCGACACTGAAAGGGCCCTCCGTCTATGATAGCCCTATTGACTGGGTTAAATGGGTTAAATACCTGGGGTAATATTAGATCATGCGATGAGCTTCTCTCATCAAATAATGGCAGTCAAAAATAAGCTTTTCGCCTTAACAAATAATCGCATCGAACTGTCTTTAAGACACAAGCCTTTACACATGCCCAACCTTATCTCTTTCGACAACTTCAGGTTCCCCAAAATAAGTTCCTGCGTCGTATCACAGCAGCTCCATTATAATGTAAGGAACGCGGATCTCTACAGCAACCTCAAAATCCCCATGCTCTTTTCGTATCTTAAGGAATTATTCTTTAGATACTTTGATTTGATAAAAGAACACCAAAATCCGTTAGTGGTGGCGGCGGGTTTGTACTGCCACGAGGTTTAACAACGGCAACACGGGGCGTTTTTAGTTACGACCCGTTTCCCCAGATTGCGATAGTGGTTCAAGCTGAGGTTTGTACCTCCTTCAGAGGGATTCCTCTTGAATGGCATAGAGTCCACCCCCCCCCCTCTAGCTAGAGGAACCTCGCTCCAAAAGCAGCGGCTGGGGTGCCTGTGCCTCGGTACTGCAATCGGCGACGCAGCGTATCCCTAATTTACTTCCCCCTGTCTCCTCTTACGACACCCACGGGATGATGTGGAGGAGTTCTTACACTGCCGCTACACGGTCATCAACTATGCAAGAGCCACATTTAAACTTCTTTATCTAATTGACTTATTTTTAGATAGATTCAGAACAACAAAGTAGTCATTAATATAACAATTTGTCAGGGTTTAAAGATACATGGAAATATCAACCAAATAAAATTTACTTAGCATTGCCACTAAGTTATTAGATTTTATAAAGGTTACCATACTTGTAAGTTACGTAAGATGAAGATTATCTTATACGAAACAGATGTCGCTAATGTTAACCGTCGGAATTCGTCACAGCGATCTCACTCGGAGACGAGAACGAAAATGGTATATTTTATTCTGTCTTAACTGCTTTCGCGGTTGCTTATCCGTGTAGTGGCGGTTAAGAATATCCACTACCCCATATCTTCCCGTGGGTGTCGTAAAAGGCGACAGAGGGAAACAGGCAGGAGATGGGCAGCAGCATCTTCCTGATAACAACAATTACACAAAAAAAAAACTGCGGTTGCCAACCCGCTCGCCAAGCGTGGCAACTATGGCAATATACCCCCCATGAACAATGACACAAATAGACGGCCCCCAGTCCCCGGCGGCCCCGCTATTCCTGGCTACGGTGGCGACCATGGTAACGGCGGGGCAGGGGGTGCTAAGAATCTCCGGTGGAGGTTCGGTTGCCACCTACGACGACTCGACCTGGCAACATTTAACGCACGCACACTGAGGACTGACGAGAAGATCCTGGAGCTGGAAGAAGAGATAGACAAGTTGCACTGGAGTATTATAGGATTATCCGAGGTCCGAAGAGAGGGGGAGGACACGGTGATTCTCGAATCCGGCAACTTGTTCTATCACCGGGAGGGCGACCATCTGTCCCAAGGAGGTGTCGGATTTATCGTCCACAAGTCTCTCGTCAACAACGTTGTGAAGATTGGGAGGGTGTCGATGAGGGTCGCGTACCTGATACTCAGAATCACCAAACGGTATTCGCTGAAGGTCATACAGGTTTACGCACCAACCTCGGAACATCTCGATGAGGAGGTGGAGGAAATGTATGAGGATATTTCCAAAGCCATGCATTCCTCCAAAACCCACTACACGGTGTTGATGGGAGACTTCAACGCAAAACTAGGCACAAGAGAAAGCGGTGAGCTGAGTTAGGTAAGTTAGGTAAGTTAGGGAAATTTGGAGTAGGGCAACGGAACCGAAGGGGCCAGCAGCTAGCCGACTTTATGGAGAAAGAGGGACTCTTTATGATGAACTCTTTCTTCCAGAAGCGGCCCCACAGGAAGGGGACCTGGTCGAGCCCCGACGGTTCGACAAAAAATGAGATTGACTTCATTACGACGACCAGACGCCAACTGTTCAGTGATGTCTCAGTGATCGCAAGGGTGAAAACTGGCAGCGATCACCGAATGGTTAGAGGCACACTGAACCTAAACGTTAAGTTGGAGAGGTCTCGTCTGATGAAGTCAACGCTCCGTCCCCCTCGTGCTCTAATCCAGAATACCGAAAACTTTCAGCTCGAGTTACACAACCGCTTTCAGTGCCTACAAGATTGCAATGCAGTGGACGATATGAATGACAAGCTCGTGGAAACTGTCCATGCGGTCGGAGCTAAGTTCTGCAAGACCCGCCGCAGAAGAACACAAAAACTCTCCGATCACACTCTTAATCTCATGGCTGTTAGACGGGAGATGAGGCTGCAATCGTCAACAGATTTGACAGCATACAGGCAACTGAACAGACAGATCTCCAAATGCATGCGGCGAGACTTACGCAACTTTAATACTGTTCGTATTAAAGAAGCGATCGAGCGAAACCAGGGCTCCAAAGTCTTTGCCAGAGATCTGTCTGCCCGTAAGAGCCAACTGTCAAAGCTGAAGACTGAGTGTGGCAGCATCGTTTCCGGGACACCTGAGATTTTGAGTGAGATTGAGAGGTTCTATGGGCAGCTGTACACATCATCGTTGGAGCCACACGTAAGTGTGAGTAACGATCCAAGAGCAAGTCTTATCCGACACTATTCCGATGATATCCCGGACGTCAGTCTAAGCGAGATTAGAATGGCTCTCCAGCACCTTAAAAACGGCAGGGCCCCAGGCGAGGATGGAATTAGAGCGGAGCTTCTGAAAGCGGGTGGAACACCGGTACTTGAAGTCCTTCAGAGGCTCTTCAATTCCGTCCTCCATGGTGGCACTACTCCAGAGGCGTGGAGCAGAAGTGCGGTGGTCTTGTTCTTTAAGAAAGGCGACACTGCTCTCTTGAAGAACTACAGACCGATTTCCCTTTTGAGCCGCGTCTACGTGCTGTTTTCGAGAGTCATTACGAATCGTCTCGCACGCAGACTCGACGACTTCCAGCCTCCCGAACAAGCCGGTTTCCGAAAAGGCTTCAGTACCATAGACCACATACATACCCTGCGGCAGATTGTACAGAAGACTGAAGAGTACAATTTGCCACTTTGCCTGGCGTATGTGGACTATGAGAAAGCCTTTGATTCCGTCGAAATTTGGGCGGTGCTGCAGTCCCTTCAGCGGTGCCAAGTTGACTGTCGGTATATCGAAGTGCTGAAGTGTTTGTACAGTAGGGCTACGATGGCTATTCGAGTACAGAACCAGAGCTCGAAACCTATCCAACTGCAGAGAGGTGTAAGACAGGGTGACGTTATATCCCCGAAACTCTTCACCGCTGCTTTGGAAGACGTTTTCAAGCTACTGGACTGGAAAGGATACGGTATTAACATCAATGGCGAGTACATCACTCACCTTCAATTTGCCGACGATATAGTCCTTATGGCAGAATCGCTGGAGGACTTAAGCACTATGCTCAATGACCTCAATAGTGCCTCCCAACGGATAGTTCTTAAGATGAACATGGACAAAACAAAGATCATGTTTAATGTCCATGTCACACCTATGCCGGTAGTTGTTGGGAGCACTATGCTCGAAGTTGTTGACGAGTACGTTTACCTGGGACAAATAGTCCGACTAGGTAAGTCCAACTTCGACCGAGAGGTCAATCGACGGATTCAACTCGGCTGGGCAGCGTTCGGGAAATTACGACATATCTTCTCGTCAGGTATACCTCAATCTCTGAAAACTAGATTGTACAACCAGTGCGTGTTGCCAGTGATGACTTACGGATCTGAGACGTGGTCCTTCACTGCTGGCCGTATGAGGACGCTCAAGGTCGCTCAGCGAGCTATGGAGAGGGCTATGCTCGGAGTTTCTCTGCGTGATAGACTCAGAAATGAGGATATCCGCAGTAAAACCAGAGTGACCGACATAGCCCAACGGATTAGTAAGCTGAAGTGGCAATGGGCCGGCCATATAGCTCGAAGAATCGATAACCGATGGGGAAGAAAGGTTCTCGAGTGGCAGCCTCGTACCGGTAGGCGTAGTGTAGGGCGACCCCCCACTAGATGGAGTGACGACCTGGTAAGATATGCAGGAAGTCGATGGATGCAGGTGGCTCAGGACCGTGCTTTGTGGCATTACTTGGGGCAGGCCTATGTTCAGCAGTGGACTTGTGAAGGGCTGTAATGATGATGATGATGCTTTCGCGGTCCACACCCTGCTATTAGGCTACTATCATTTCAACTAGCTTAAACATATTGCATAAATGCCGTATCAAAATTTTTCAAGAAATCTTATGCCTTATAGTCTAGTGGTCCTAAATAAAATCAAAAATTAGTATTAAATAATGAAAATGGAATAAGATATTATGTGTGCCTAAATAAAAAATTAACAAATCTTTGCAAAGTTTAGTACCTAATCTTTGTAACCTCACACAATTTTCCGATGCTTTTGGTTCCAGGGCGAACAATTTATAGGCGCAGAGCAGTGTCATTCACTTCTTGTTTTATTAAAAAAATACCATGTAGTAACAGACGAAGGTGTTGGTTTTGGTACTGTGATTGCCAATCCCAGAAGATCAAAAAATCGAAAAAAATATCCGGAATATGAGGTAATCTAACAATTTTAGAAGACAGCATTAAACTGCAACGGACTGTTAAAAACTATCAGGTAAACACAACTAATGAACGTATTGTATGTTATTAATTTAATACGAGTTTATTGAAACTAAACATAACCGTGTAGTAGCGGAGTAAGAATATCCACCACTTCATAACGTCCCGTGGGTTTCGTAGGAGGCGATAGATGGTAACTGAAACACGAGATGGGCAGCAGCATCATCCTTATAACAACTAAAACTTATAAAAAATACGGTTGTAAACCCACCTGCAATCGAAACCACTATAGCGTAAAAAATAATATATCAGGCAATCAATGAGTGAGGCCTAGGTTCAGCAGTAGACTCTTATAAACTGTAATGGATGGATGAATGGATTCCACAAAAAATTATTAAAAAGGTTTGTTGATACAACAGAAAACTTTTAACAATTTTTATAGAAGTTCACCGAATATAGAATTAAAACATACATGCGCTGTTGCAGGTTACAAAGGTCACCCGCGATTGCAGGTATTTTAACAAGAAAGTTTAATTGAACACAGTTTCGTAGTAGAGCCATGCTGCAGTTATATTAGTAGTATAGTTGTAGCACGAATGGGTCGGCTCGACCGAGGAAGGACCACGCTCTCACAGAATTCCAGCGTAAAATAGTAGCTTAATGCTACTGTGTTTCGTATGGTGAGTGTAGAGAACCGGAGACCCTTTTTACTGGAAACGAGGCATTCCACCTAAGTCCTCACGGGTGACTACATATCTGCAATTTGATTCGTAATTAAAGATAAATGTAGATGTCTATGGGCCACAGCAACCATTTACCATCAGGTGGACTGTGTGCTCTTTTGAAACCTTACCTATAAAAAAAGTTTCAAACACCTATTAAATTAAGGAAACATTTAAAACAAATACGGAAAAAGGCACAAGTTCGTTTTGGTGATAAAGTTTGCATCGTCATAGTATTTATTAGGCAATCTATTACTCTATTTCGTCTAATCCATGAAGGATAATTAGGAGAATAATTAAATAAACCAGAAGATGAATTACTTATGGTAATAAGTAAAAGTAAGCCGTGCAAATCATTTTTTTTTGTTAGACAATCAACTTACCAAAGGGTATTTTTAGCTTTTATCTTTATTTCAAGGAGACCTAAAATTATATCGATATTAAAGTCGCTGCTATTACTAACGAGCCTTACTGTGGGTAAAATACCTTAAAGGAGACAATTTATTTTTGTATGTAGAATGGGCCCACCACAAATGGTGGCGTAACTTAATGAAATACATATCGATTTGTTCTTTATAGTCTATAGATGATATAATAATATTAATATTACCGTAATTTAATCTAAAAGTAATCTAACGGGAATACTGAAAAATTAACAATTAAAATATGAATATCACAATAATCTAAAAACAAACTGAAAGTGATTGTCTTGTAGTTTTCATCGGTATTGTAAGTTAAAATAGTGCACTGTTCAATATTTAATAGTATAAAACAAAGTTGTAGGTATATTCAGCATTTATAGGTATTTTAATATTGACTGTTTTTCCATCAATCTTAAAGTACCTATAAATTTCTTTTAGTAATTTCGAAAAAACATAGTGTACTGACAAACAAACGTGATGTGGAAACCTTTTTTTACCTGTAATGATTGATTAGTGAGTGTTAATCGAATAAGGAATAATATGTCAATACAAATACATAATGTACGCATAAAATATGTTATCGTTTTCAAAATTATTTATCTTTTTATTATAGCAACTGCAAAAAGGCTTCGTAACACTTATACTTTTTTCATATTACACGAATATCTAAACAATTCTTTTCTTTTCAGATTTCATGATTCTGGTTAGATTTTCATAAAATATTTAGGCCGTGTTCTATAATAAATTGGTGTCTATTTTATGTTTACATTTGAGTTACGCTAAATTTTCTAGTGGGTCCGAAAACGATTGTCTCCTTTCATTACAGCCTATATATAATTTATTGTATAACTGCTATTTTTAAATATAAATGCATATATGTACAGTTGTAAAAATAAAGGTAATAAACTAAATATTAAGCTGCTAGGTATATTAATGTGAGCCACATGTTCAAAAGCGGCAAATCTATTTAAAATAATGGCATTATATTGTTAAAACCCTTTACATGTTAATTAATATACGGTAAAATACAAACTGCTTAAGAACCAAGGTGGAAAATAACTTTTAATAAAAGTTTGTTATCACGTAAAGACCAATTGTCCTTTAGGGGTGACTGGAATGCTTCACTAACAAGACGTCGCCAACTGAAAACTCTTTTGTAGACTAGTGACTATACTGTAGTGTAAATAAAAACAACAGAGGTGTGGTACTTCTATCAAATAAGCTACACGTTTTTTTTTGTAAGTATTAATGTTTTTTTTATAAATAAAATATTAAATTGTTCCACTTTAATAAAATTAAACGATTTATTACATTAAACGATGCCATAGTAAAAATATTTCGGCTTCACAGCCTACCGTAGAAATTCATGACTCTTCTGGTAATATACCTAATGACACAAATTCTTCACTTTTTTCGAAACAATTATACAATTTGTATAGTAACGTACCAGTGGTTAAAAGAATTCCAAGAGGCGCGGGGATGCAACTTGCTAAAGCGTTATCATTAACCATTCAAAATTGTCTAACGAATTGTGAAAAAAGTTGGCAAAAATTATTTACATTCGCGTATTCCCACTTTCATTTTAGTAAAACAATAAATAAATCAATTACGTCTCAACTAAAAGAAAATTATTTTCAAAATTTGAATTACCCGTTTAATACTCATTTCCCTCGACCTTATCCTAAATTTGATTTAAAAAAAGTAGTTGAATCAAAAGTAATGGACGGCGTCTTAAAAAATGCATCCCGTATTTTATTCTCAGATGACATCCTCGCTCCTCGTAATGTCGAAACTCTTGAAGGCCTTCGTCAGAAACATCCTTCGGTCAATCCTTCCCAGAATTTACCGCTGCCTCCCAATACTTCTATGCAACCATTACAAGTTTCCGAAAAAGACACTTTAGACGCAATATTGTCATTTTCGAATGGCTCTGCCGGCGGCATTGACAGGATTACGCCTCAGCATCTCAAAGACCTTGTAAGCGTATCTGCTGGTGACGCCGGTAGGGTACTTCTTAATGACATAAGAAAATTATTAATTTTATGCTTTCTGGTAATGTCAATCCCAATTTCATTCCCTACTTATATGGGGCAAGATTGTGTGCCTTCAAAAAAAAGGATAACGGTATCCGTCCTATTGCTGTTGGTTCTACATTTCGACGCTTAACTTCAAAATTAGCTTGCAGGCACATAATTTCAAACCTTAAGAAAAAATTTCAACCTACTCAACTAGGCTTTGGCACCAAAGGTGGCTGTGAGGCGGCGGTACATGCGGTGCGTACTTTCTTAACTAATTCCGATGCAGATGTTCTTCTGAAGGTTGATCTTAGAAATGCTTTCAACTCTATTGATAGGATAACCCTGCTGAAAGAAGTGGCTAACAATATCCCCGAAATATATCATTACGTTTGGCAATGTTACAGTCAAAATTCAAACTTGTTTTATCAAAACCATATTATTGAGTCTGCTGTCGGTGTTCAGCAGGGTGATCCATTAGGTCCAGCTCTTTTCAGTTTGGGAATTCAACCTATTATTTCAAGTTTAAAATCCAAGCTGAATGTCTGGTATCTGGACGACGGTACACTGGGAGGTAAAGCAGATGACGTCCTCAATGATCTTACTCATATTTTTCAAAATTTTAAAAATATTGGTCTTGAACTAAATACAAATAAATATGAAATATTTATTTCTAATAATTTATCTAATTCTAAAAGAGATACCTTAATTCAAAATTTCAATCAGATTTCTCCAGGAATAAAAACTGTCAATTCGGAATCGCTTTACATGCTTGGTGCTCCGTTGTTTTTCGATAGTATTAAACCTGTTTTAAAAACAAAATTTGATCATTTTTTAAATCACGTTGATAAATTATATATTTTAAACCCCCATATTGCCCTTACCATTTTAAAATATTGTGTCCTTGTACCTAAATTTACATACTTGTTACGCTCAAGTCCAGTCTGGAAATGTTCGGATATTTTAAAAGATATTGATAATAATCTTAAAATTGCTTTAGAAAACATTCTAAATTTGAGATTAAATACAATAGCCTGGAATCAAGCCACTTTACCTATCAAATTTGGTGGAATTGGTATAAGAAATATTTCTAGCGTCGCATTGCCTGCTTTCCTTGCTTCCGTGCATAGTGTCAATGACCTATGTAACACAATTTTAAATAATAAAGTAGACCTATGCTTTGCTGCGGAGGCAAAGCAAATATGGCTAACGCTCTGTCCCGGCGAAAATGTCCCACTGGAAGTTAACCAACAAAAACAGTGGGATATTCCGTTGGTACGGAGTGTCCACAAAAATTTATTTCAAAATTTCCATATTCAACAAGATCAGGCTCACCTTCTAGCTGTTTCGACTAAGGAATCTAGCCCCTGGTTATATGTTCTACCATCAAGTAATCTCGGCACATTGCTTGATGGGGAAAGCTTGCGCATCGCCGTAGGAATCCGGCTAGGGGTGGCTATTTGTCAACCTCACCAGTGCCCCTGTGGTAGCAGCGTCGATGAGTTTGGGCTCCACGGACTTTCACGCAAAAAAAGTGCAGGTAGATTTTCCCGTCACGGTTCTTTGAATGAAATCATCCGAAGGGCTCTTGTCTCTATAAATATCCCCTCGGTTTTAGAGCCTTGCGGGATATTTAAAGACGATGGCAAGAGACCCGACGGTATGACTTTGGTCCCTTGGGAAAGAGGTAAAGTCCTAGTGTGGGATGCTACTTGCGTTGACACTTTGGCGGCCTCTCATCTCAAGGGTACCTGTTTTAGAGCCGGGGCGGCATCAGAGGCAGCCGAATTTAGTAAATGGCGCAAATATGAGTCTTTGAGAAATGACTACATATTTGTGCCATTTGCTGTAGAGACTATCGGTCCGTGGGGTCCACGTGCAATGAAGTTTCTAAAGGAACTGAATCCACGACTGGTCGTCGCTGCTGGTGATAAGAGGGCTGGTTCATTCCTCGCTCAAAGGCTAAGTATAGCTATTCAGCGAGGAAACGCAGCCAGCGTTCTTGGCACTATACCACGGGGAGCAGGTCTTTTTGACGATTTAAATTTTTAGTTTTAGGTTTTCTATATTATAGTTTCTTCTTTTATATTGTATATATAATTAGTTTTAATTGTAAATATTATAATTTTCATTATTATTTTAGTTAAGTTCTTTATTATAATGTTAAATTTAGAACAACCAATATTTAATTAAATCATAAATTGCAGTACATGTTCAAAAAATATATATTTGCTTTATGTTATGTAAATAAAATGCGAAATTGAAATAAAAAAAAACTTTAATAAAACACAATAAAATATAGTAAATCAACGTGCTACTTTAATTCATGTCTTATTTGTAAGATTGCCTAACTTTAGACTTATTTTTGTCACAAAAGCTTTCTCTTCTTAAACTTCACTCCGAAGCTAATCCATTTCATCATTAAAATAATAACGGTCGCTATAATCTTTAAAACATTACGTTTCTTCGTCGGTTAGAAGAACCGCATTTTTCAAACCATAAAAGTTTAATAAAGCAATCTTTAAAGAAAATAAAAGTTCGTAACGTCTAGAACACAGTTGGGTTTTGAGTTACCTTATTTATGAAACAAAACAGGAATTTTCAATCATAAGTTCTAAAAAAACTATTACTTTACACTATTTTTTTGTTTTCAATATATTTTAAGATCTATAAATTTTAAACACAAATTAATAAAATTGAAGTGTATGTCTGTACTATTGCAATAATTTTCAGGGTTGAAGGAGCTTAAAAGCAGGAAAAACAGCACTTGCCAAAAGATTATTATTAAGGGTGGGCGTTGAATAAATGAGCAGTTTATTTGCCGTAATTTATAGAATCAGGCATTACTTTGCGGAAATACATTATATTAAAGTTGTTAAAAATTAAGTCACACACATCCGCTTAATAAAATAAAATGATGTGTCTTACCTAGTTTGAAAAGCACATGAGGCATCCTCAGGTGATATAGACTCTGCGGTGGCTGACCGCTAAGAGAGCGGCAAGCCAAAACATCTGCTATACCCGATTTTTGACTAATATCCAACTTATCTTTATTATTACAGATATTTCTTAGATAATTGTTTGTTTTGAATGCCACGTTAACGCCGTTTTGTTTAAGGATATAAGCTTAATAAAATAAGCAGATAGGTCAAACTACTCAAATATCGCCGGACTTATGAATTGTGAACGCCATGCTTTTGTTTTTTTTTAATTAGATTGTCAATGAAATTTAAAAAAAATCGTTAGAGACTGCAATATAATAAATTACATTAAGCTATTTTAAATAATTATCTTTACTAAATGAAACAGTGGACAGACGATTAATGTAACAATAAAAAGCATCTACTTTATGTTGCCATGGATGTCACGAAGACGCGGGGATGACCGAGTCGGTAAGAGTTGGCTTTCGATTAATTTGTAAAACATGCAACGACTTTTTTCTTATTATAGCTAGATAAGTAAAGAAAATTAAGGGAATAATCTTGTAATAATGTAAGCTTCAATTTAACTTTGTCGTGGACTCTTATTTATTTTATTAAGAAAACATCTAGTTGTCTCCTTGTGACGGTACTGTTGTCCATAATGAGAACAGTATTTACCTGTCGGCTCTAGTATCAATAAGGTTAGTCTCATTACGTTTACAAGATGAAAAGGGTCTCTTTATCGCGTATACGATATAACGACATACATACATACTGAATATCATCAATTTCATCCCCGAGTTAAGAATCTTTTCGATGTCCAGTTTCCAACGGATGGGTTGTCCCTTTTACATAAAGGCTTAAAGCTTAATTTGACACCTTCGGTCTCCCAAAAATTGTTAGAGACTGTGGCCGTTGACGCGAAGGTGGCCGTTGTGACCGGTAAGAAAGATAACATCGTTAATAGTTTGGTAGCTAAAGAAATTCGGGATGTACCCGCATCTTCCCATTGCAATCCTGAGTTCCCCATTTTCGTGTCACTAAAGCAGAGAATAAAAGAAATATTCTATAAATAACCTTAACGTTACTAAATTTGACAAGGGAAGTACTGATGCCATTATGGAGAATAGCGGGTACGTCTACAAGGTTAACGATGTTATCCAAGGTGATGACTTCGAGCTATTGGAGTCTGACCCAACCGAAAAGCTTACTTCGGATATTAATGTATGTATAAAAAAGTCATCATATGTTTTTGCCGCTCACAACTTATCTCGGAGCAGTCTTGTTCCAATGAATCCTCATGCACCCATTTTATATGGTTACCTAAAATACATAAAGAACATGTTCCTATTCCTCTAGTTGTCTCACATATAAGTGCACCGGCTTATATCTTAACAAAAAATTAAACTTCTTCCTTTGGAAGAAATCTAGATTCAACTCAACTTACAGCAGTAAAATGGTTTAGATCTCATTTCCAAAATTAAAGGTATTCGTATTCCTTCTAAATCTATGTTGTTGTCTTTAGACGTGGATAGTATTTTCACAAATCTTCCATCCTCTGATTGTTTGCGTGTACTCGCGGATCTCTTTGATAAACGTCGTCTACATCCTGGGAAAACAAATAACTTTCTTAACTTAAAATTATCTCCAGTTTAATAACCATTTTTATCTACAAAATATGGGTTAGCTATCTCCTCTAAGACCACTATGGCGGATATTTCGATGGATAATTTTTGAAAATCAACATATATTTGTCAATCACAATATACTTACTTACCGATCGTAGCCTAATGGCAGGGCGCCGACCGCGAACTCAAAAAGGTCGTGGGTTCGAATCCACCTTTCGACTACTGGCGTGTACCACTCGTAACACAAGCAATTTAAGCTTACCACGAGTGGTTAAGGGGAATATTGGTAATGTTTATAGCATTGTTAATATTCTTTTTTTAAATTACTAATACTGACGAGGGGATGACCATCATCATAAATTAGTAGGCAACATAAATTAGCCGCTTTTTATTTTTACATTAATCGTCTGTTCACTGTTCCATTAAGTAAAGATAATTATTTAAAAGAGCTTAATTTAATTTATCTAATTGCAGTCTTTAGCGGTTTAAAAAATCTCATTAACAGTCTAAATAAAACAAACAAAAGCATGACGTTCGCAATTCTCTGCACGCGTTCAACCTCAGTGTCCGGCGATATATGAGCAGTTTGACCTACTTAGGCTCCATATCTGAAAAAAATTGCATATACCCTTTGACAAAACGGCGTTAACGTGGCAATCAAAACAAACAGTTCTCTTAGGAATATCTATTATAATAAAGATAAGTTGGATGTTAGTCAAAAATCGGGTATTTCTAAACTTGTTCGTGATGAATGCCACGCAGCTTACGTGCTTCAGACTGGTCGCAACTTCGGGACACGTTATAAAGAGCATTTAGCCGCGTACAGAAGTTGCAATACTGATAAATCCCATTTTGCTAAACATCTATTGGACACTGGATACAAATTAGCCAACGACCTCTCCTTTAAAATTTTATATACTTGTGATACGGGGCTGCGACTATGTGTGCTGCACAGTTCGAGATTAAAAAATAATAATAATGGTAACGTTGCGCTACTGAAAGAACAAACAAATATTTCTAACTCACCTGTATTCTTAAATCTATATCTTTAAGCCTGCTCTCTATAAAAGACTAATCTCTATAAAACTCTAATAAAAGACAGCCTCGCAATATGGTCATTCATCACCTTCGCGGTGATCAGCGATTCGTTGCGGGGTTGGAGGGTAGGCGGACGTTTAACGGCGGTTTGTTGTTTATTATTTTTACAATAAATGGCTGCGTACTTCAGGTAGTGGTTGATCGCATGCTTTATAGCATTAAGCAGCCGCTCGCTACTTTAGTGGGGAGCAGTTCTGTCAGCGAGTTGTATGAATAGAAGCTGTTTTGGCTCGCCGTTCACTCAGCGGTCAGCTACCGCAGAGTCTACATCACCTGAGGATGCCTCGTGTAGAGGCGAAACACGTGTCGTATTATCGTAGATGGTATGTCTTTCCTTTCCTAGTGTAGTGGTGTTGGGAGTAGTGATGCTGGGATTAGTGGTGACGTTATTAGTGTGCGCAATTAAGAAGGGGGCGCGGGAGGTGCTCTTCGAACTAGGTAAGACACATCATTTTTTATTGAGCGAATGTGTGCGTATTAATTTTTGACAATTTTAGTATATTTGCTGTCGACTCTTAGACCGGTGTATAGTCTACTGATAAACTAGTTTACTCGTGAAAGATATTTTGCATCGCGCAGTACATACACTGTCAAGCGTTTGCCGAAACTGTTTCGCTGGCCTCTCGTCAATCAAGCTTTCCGTTCTCTTCACACATGCTTGTTTTTCACACCTCTTCACACGTACTTCTTTCTCCACGTGCTCGACTTTCAAAACATCGAGTGGACGGTAGAACGCAGATAGATATGAAATGTGCATGTCAATATAAGGCGTAGGCAGTATGGAGTGTACTCCTTAATGCATACTGCCTACGCCGACGTAGGCAGTAGGCAGTAAGGAGTACGGACTTTGTATTAAAAAGTGTCCATAGAAAACCGTTAAATAAGGGTGGCGCCACTATAACCACGAGGTAAATTTTAAAGAACGCACCGAAAAATATTAGTGGGATAGACGACTTTTTCTAGGTTATATTTACTAAACAAAATTATTTTAGATTTTAGAGCTACTGAGCAGTTTAGCAGCACACTTAAACCGTCAACAACGTCGACTCCAGCGCTGCTGTGGAGAGTTTTTGAACTGTTATTTACTGCTTCCTGTTCTACTATGGGAGTTGGTACTCCTTACTTCTACACTCCATAGCAGGCAGGTTTTGAATTTTGTTTACATTATTTTATTGGTCTCGGTTGAAATGCGCTTCGTATAGGCCAAGGTTAAACGTATTTAGTACTTTTCTAATTGGAGAATAACTAAAATGTAAATAATTATTCTTAGTATTAAGGTCAAGTATTAATAGTAAGTATTGTTAATAGTAATAGTGTTACTTAGGTATTGAAGTGGTCAAATAATGATAAAAAAATGTATCCCATCACAACAGTATCGAATATTAATTATATCAAATATCTCATTCAATAAGTAGAAACACGATGGAATTACTGAAGACAGTTGGATCAAACAAAATGAACAACATGGTCCACCCCGTGACCATGGGTGCTGTAAAGCACCCGAAACGTCGGGAATGAAATATAAGTAAAATCAGTTAAATAAACGCGATAAATCCGTAAATTTAGTTTTATTCGAAATGAACAGGTTAAGCAACAACGACATCCACCTCATAAATTTAACCTTAACGGTCATGTGTTATTAAGTTTTCACCGTCGAGAGTAAAGCTCGACCCTGGCATGCGTATCCCCTACAAGGTAATAAAGGTGCTGCCGTATAGACGCTACCCACTTTGACTACTAAGCGGGGGCTACGGCAAGACGACACAGGCTGTGGCTCAACATATAGTGCTGGGCCGAGACGAGTGGTGTCAAGACACGTGCACGGTGTTTACTGCGGTAGTTATACCATGAACGCCTGAGTGACTATTACCACCTAGCCCAAAACTCGATAGACTACAACGACTTACTCTTAAAACAACACCGTGCACGTATCTGGACACCACTCGTCTCGGCATGGCACAATATTTTCAGCCACAGCCTGTGTCGTCTTGCCTGAGTGACTAATCACTCAGGTTTTCATCGCTTGGCGTTTGTCGCTACACCTTGGTTTCCATCGACTGTTGGGCTAAGAGTAAGTGCTGGTCGCTCTGGTCACTAGTCACTCAGGCGTTCATGGCTTGGCATTTGCTGCTTTACATTGGGGCTCACACGTATTAATATATGTACGTATATATTATACGTAGTCAAAGGTGCGTCTTGCACTACTAAAGCACGTCTACGAGTACTAAGGCTACCAAAATAAAGAAAGGTACATTTCTACTAGTAAACTTTTGGCGAAGATGGAGTAAACATATTTTGTTTACTTTAAAATCGATATAACAGTAAATTTTTTACATTTAAAAAAGGTTTTTCTGATGACTGACTGGCCTAAATCACACACATGTAATAGGGAACAACATTACAAGTAATACTCCTCAACCAGTCTTGATATATAACAACTAACGTTTTAAAAATATTGTTTTTACGGATTTTATCGCGTAAATTTGCTTATTTTATATTTCCGATGTTTCAAGCATCTTACTACACCCATGGCAGTTTTTACACACACATTTAGTAAAATTTAAATAACGATTTTCCAAAAAGTTTGTTTAGATTTGCCACCGGGCAGGTTTAGTGAGCGTAGTGCTGCTATACAGAGAAACCTCTCTTCAGATGATGCTGCTCTCCTATTAGCTATCCCATTTTGCCGACTTAAAATAGGAGGAGGTTTTTAATTCGACTGTATGTTTTTATATATGAACTTTTCTCTGGGTTAACTGATTTTGATGATTCTTTTTTTATCTGAAATCTGGTGCTCCTCGTGTGTTCTCAAATAAATTTGATCAAGATCTGACCAGTGATTTTTGAGTTATCTTTGATAATGCGTATTTTATTGACTTTGAATACGTTGATGATATTTTTATTTTAATTATATTGAAGTGGTTAAACAAAATTTTTAATTTTACTAGTTATACGTAGTTGATTTTATTAAATGGATTTTTTTACACCACGACCAAATGATGATATGTTAGATATGATACTTGTGACTATTTAACACTCCATTAGTCGCGCGTTCTACTATTGTAGAACAGGCGTGCATTTCGTGGGATTTTAACATTAATTGTGGGTGTCTAACGCACACACTCATAGTATTCCTCTATTACTAGCTGGTGATCACAATTAGTACCCTTTCGGCAAACTACGCGATCGCACTTGTTAAAAATTTCGCACTAAAACTAAAATTCTACAATAGTAGAGCGCGCGAGCACTCGCGTGTCATTTTTGTCGGAATTTTACCTATCGTTTTTATTTTATGTAAGTGTTTATATTATGTATAAATATTGTTATTATGAATTTTTTTGTTTGATAATATTATTTTTAACCGAAGTAACTATATTTAGCACAATGATGGCACATATTTTGAGATGGTTGGAAGAAGTTATTACTGATGAAGCAAACAGCAAAGTATGGTATAAACATATTTTTACTAACGGATACAAAGGTACCTTATGCCTACCACATGGAAATATACGCAGGTGCTCAGCCAGATGTTCCTTATGCACAATCAAATAAAGTTGTGAACATTGTGCTACGAATGCTTACCCCATTGGATGGTTTAAGTTATAACGTCACAATGCACAATTGGTTCACGAATATACCTCAATGCTTTGAACTCTTAGGTAGCAAAATTACTGTCGTAGGCACTGTGAAGAAGGATAAGCCACAAATTCCCAAAGAATTCAAAATCACAAGAAACAGAAGCGAAACGAGTTCAATTTTTGGCTTTCAAGAACAAGGTACTTTAGTATCTTACATGCCAAAATCAAAGAAAGTGGTGCTTATATACTCAATTATGCACTATGATGATCATATCGATTTACAAACAGCAGAGAAACGTAAGCCGGAAATAATAACTTTTTACAACAATACCAAATATGGCGTGGACATTGTAGACAAAATTTGTAGTATTTATGACGTCTCCAAAAACTCTAGGCGATGGCCACTTACCATTTTTTTTAATTTAATGAATATAAGTGCTATAAACGGTTATATTGTACATACAATAAACAAGGACTACAGAAATAAGGCCAGAGAGGATTTTTATATGAACTTGGTTTTCACCTAGTCGCGCCATGCATTACAACGTAGAATAAATATTGAAAGTATTCCAAAATCATTGAAAATGAAAGGGAAAATGCTTTTGGGCATGAAAGAGCCATCGGAATTACAATCATGACCAGCACAACTCCCCAACACTGGTCGAGTCGGGAAATGTTCCTTTTGTGGCAGAGCGCGCAATAAGTCCACTAGAAAACAATGTGACACCTGTAAAAAGTGAATTCGTCCTCAACATCAAGTTCTAAAATGCCTTGACTGTTGTAAAAATGATAAAGACTGTGTGGAAGATATGAGCGAGTAAAAAAAGGAGACTGAGAAGGTTTGATGCCAAAAAATTTTTCTTAAAATTCACAAGAAGACTGATATTAAGTGCCTAATAAATGGTAACAGTTATGTTTCGTCTATTTTAGTTTCTTATTAAAGTTTGTTTTCATATGATATTGAAGTATTTTTATATTTGTTTATTGTTCTTGTAAAATCTTTACACAAAATAGTTCTACATATGTAGAGCGCGCGAGCACTCGCGTCCCAAACAGGGGCGCGCGTAATGGAGTGTTAAAATGTCTTATAATTCATGATTTGCAAGTCTGGTAAGCGACGATATCGATTAGATATATATATATATATATATATATATATATATATATATATATATATATATATATATATATATATATATATATATATATATATATATATATATATATATGTGTGTGTATATATTATAATTGATTTATAGTTAATATCATTTGATTGCAACAAAGATTATGATTATGATTATTTCTATATATCTGTATTATCATTATTTTTATTTAATTGAGGATAGATTTATGTTTGCATGGGCCAACGCATCTACTTATTATCATGTGGATTGTGTGCTCTTTTGTCACCCTTTTTTATGGCAAAATTCCATATAACAGTATTTTGGATTTAAATGAAGACTGCATAAGATGTTACATATTATTAAACTTGAGTGTCGTAGCTACTCAAATATGTATAAACTATTTCGTTAAGCGAAGACGAGGGATGAAACAGAATTAGACACGTCATTTGTTTTCACGCTCTGGTAAATTCGCTATGTTGAATCTTGTCAGTCGTAATTAGCGACACCTGTCTTATCCTATACTATTAAACGAGCAATTCTTGTATATATGTATATATATATATATATAATCGGGATCTCGGAAACGGCTCCAACGATTTTCATAAAATTTAGTGTCCAGGGAGTTTCGGGGATAATAAATCGATCTAGCTAAGATTTATTTTTAGAAAATGTCTTTTTGTCCGTGTTTTTAGGCAATTAAAAACTGCTACAATATAGTTAGAATAAGAAGGTAAATTTTGACAGTTTGGTAATGATTATAAATAGCTTATTGGTATAATGGGCGGTCACAAAATCGTAAAACCCCGGTTCGAGCCCAGACCGACCGACCGACTTTTTTATTTTTTTTTTCAAGTTTCTTTCTTTTTTGAGAAAATATATTTTTTTCGAGCCCTTTTTTTAGTATTTTTTAAAAACACGAAAATTTAAATAAAAATAATTGCACTCATGATTTTTTATTCAAATAACCAGTTCAGTTTTTTCTGTTATGTCGCTAAGATCAAAAAATATTATTTATAATTCATCAGTATGTAATTTGTATCTAAATATAGTTTCCAAAACACACGAATTATAAAATCGAGCGAAAAATACCGAGCAAAGCTCGGTCAACCGGGTACTGTTGGATATTATCTCTGTAAGATAAGGTTTGTTACTCGTAATATGAAACCAACATTGTGAAATAGAACCACATAATAAACAAAATAATACTGCTATAATATGAACGCATTTTTATGACATTCAGTAGAGCCAGAGTGGTGATTAGACATTTATATATACATCTTTTCTCTTTTTATTCTATGAGATTGAAAATGAAAAAAGTGTGCTTCATGTTCCTCTTCTATTATACTATCTTTGCGTTATTTAATTTAATTATTTCATTCAAAAGTCCACTGTTGAAAATGGCCTCCGTACTCACAAGTGGGATATTTGTCATAGTTGAATTGTTTTATAGGAAAATCCTGTTGCGTATATTCTATTTCATTTTCCTCTGATACCTCATACCAGACCCATGGGATCTATTATGCCGCCACTACACGGCAAAAAGGAAAGTAATTGGATTTTTATATTTATGCCAGGTTCAACTTAAATTATTTTATAAGCGTAATCCAATTATTACATACAATAATGAATACTATATCAATATATAGTATTCATAAAATAATTTAACGGATTTTATCTTGCTTAATTTAAGCTTATATTTAGTTATTGACGTATCGGGGTTCAATCAAATAAAATTAGTAAATACTTAAGCAACTTTAACTTCAGTTAAAATTTGATATTAAGTAAAGGTGGACATCACAAAAATAAAAACAATAAAATAACTTCACATTATAGGTATATGTGGTAGAGTCACGCTGCAGCTATTTTAAGTTGTAGAACGAAGGGGTTTGCTCGACCGGTGTATGTCCACGCTCTTGCAGAATCATCGTTCATCATACATCATTACAGCCCTTCGCAATTCCACTGTTGAACATAGGCCTCCCCAAGAAATGCCACAAAGCACAGTCCTAAGCCACCTGCATTCATCGAATTCATGCATGTCTTACCAGGTCGTCACTCCATCTCGTGGGGGGTCGCCCAACACTTCGCCTACCGGTATGAGGCTGCCACTCGAGAACTTTTTTCCCATCGGTTGTCGGTTCTTCGAGCTGCCAAATGGCCAGCCTATTGCCACTTCAACTTATTAAACCGTTGGGACATGTCCGGCACTCTAATTCTACTGAGGATATCCTCATTTCTAAGTTAATCATGCACAGAAACCCCGAGCATAGCCCTCTCCATAGCTCGCTGAGCGACCTTGAGCGTCCTTATATGGCCAGTAGTGATAAACCACGTCTCAGATCCATAAGTCATCACTGACAACAAGCACTGGTTGTACAATCTCATTTTAAGGTTTTTAGGTATACCAGACGTGAAGATGTGTCGTAATTTCCCGAATGCTGCCCAGTCGAGTTGAATTCGTCGATTGATCTCTGGGTGGAAATTTGACTTACCTAGTAGGACTATTTGTCCCTGGTAAACATACTCGTCTACAAGTTCGAGTTTTGTGCTGAACATTACACATGATCTTTGCTTGGCCCATGTGCGTCTTAAGACCTATTATTTGGGAAACACTACTGAGATAATTGAGCATAGTGCTGAGGTTCTCCAGCAATTCTGCCGTAAGGACTATATTGTCGACAAATCGTAACCTAAGTGTTAAGTAGAAAATTAGCCTAAGTTATTCCTTATACATAAACTATCAGTGAGAGTCTCGTTAAAGTCGCTCCAGCCGTTTCGGAGATTAGAACAAACAGACAGACGGACAAAAATTTTTAATATTGTTGATTCGTTATAAGTTTCATATATGTTTTCATATGCATTTAGTAAAAAGCTTTTATTTTGACTTTACAAACAGACACTTAAATTTTATTTATTTGTATAGATAATTTGATAGAAAAATTCGTCGGCTTTTATTAAACACAATTATTTTTAAAAACATTTAGTGGAGCCACGGGCAAAGGCTTGGAACTGATATTCAAACAACAAATTTAACCAACTTCCTACTACTGGGGAAAATTTTTGTTTCAGAGAGCACAAGGAATTTGTAAGACTGCAATCTGGTAAACACCTGGCGCACCTGGCAAAGCACTAACATCTGGCGTAAGTGATATACAAAATAAAAAAAAATCTTCAAAAGCCACACTCCGACATTTTTACGTTTTTAGAGAGAGAAAGCGTTTAGTAATAAATATGTCAGGAATGCTCGAGACACATTCGTATAACATCGAGTAAAAGAATGCTATTTACTCCCTGTTATTATGTTTCTGAAATGAAACTGTCAGAATCCTCAAGAATTTAATATTCAAACCATTGAAAGAATAATATTATGAAATATTGTATAATATGTGTGTTCGTACATACGTACGTGCGTCACGCCTGTAATCCTCGTGGGGGTAGGCAGAGTCCAAAGAGCATTGAGCTTTTCGGACCATGTTTAGCAAACGAAATATGGGTTAAGATGAAAAATTCACATTTATATCCAAATCAAGAAGTTATAAAATACTTTCTTTTAGGTAAATTACGGGATACCGGATTAAAAGTCGGAAAATTGAATCCCTGGCCGGAGACTCAATAATATCTGAGAGCGAATTGCCTAAGCCTCCGCTGGGTATCACATATCTGCCCCGCAGCGAAGCTGACTCTCCAGAAGAGGCGGCTGTGCTGTTGAGGGCATGACAATAAAGGGCTGCATTCTGAGCTTTAAAAAAACCTGCGCCGCAGGGACGAGGAGAATAGGTTACCAGTAACTTTTTCTTTGGACGACCCATCAGCAGAGGTTAGCCGGGTGGCAGACTGGGTTTTAAAATGATAACTTTTAGAATCAGGGGTAGATCTGATGCGGTAATGGAGCCTAAACCGCCTCAACTCC
This sequence comes from Parnassius smintheus behrii, assembly GCA_036936625.1. Classification (NCBI taxonomy): domain Eukaryota; kingdom Metazoa; phylum Arthropoda; class Insecta; order Lepidoptera; family Papilionidae; genus Parnassius; species Parnassius smintheus. The sequence continues at coordinate 32,655,315 of JAUPFT010000004.1, read as the reverse complement.
AATCCCGCTAGATCTTCAATTCGTGGATGACTGTAACGTTGTCAGTGAGAGTAAATTTGACCCCAGGCGCTGATCTCGGCTCGGGTCGAAAGTCTCCGCTGTGTATATACTATTGTATTGTTTACTTTGTTTTGCGAGTTGGATATCTTTTATTGTTACTTTTGTAAAACATGCCTGTATTTTTCACAACACGGCTTAATCTGCCTCCGAAAGAACATTCAATAGGCTTTCTTTTCGTGCCAGCAGTCTAAAAAGACCAGTACTACAGGGACCTAAAAGATCTATTGTGATCGCTGCTATGGCTATAATTCACTGCTAAGCTCTGTCTTCATCGAATAGTAGGAGTTGCTTAGCTGTGAGCAATTTCACTTTTTCGGGGCTGAGTACGTAGTTTTCCAGATGAGTGTTACGTTTACGCATTAAGGATCCACAATCAGTTAGGATGTGCAGAGGCATTTCTCCCGTTAAGGAACAAAACCGAAACATCCTTGAGTTGCTTAGTTCAAGATGGATATATTGTAGCGAGCTAGGGCTTCTGAAGCGAATTTACGGTCAAAAGCCTGAATTAAGGTTTAATATACAATAATAATAATATTTTAAATCTAGTGTCTGGTCTCATACCAGATCTCAAGTAATTAATTGTGATAAAGTGTTTTAAGGGTCAATCGAGCTAGGCTTTTCGAGATTAGCCATCGCCTCCTTGTGTAAATAAAAATCCAGGGACGTTAAATAAGGACATCACTTCAGTTGCCATTAAATAAACAGTCCTTTGTACACTATTTAGTCTGTCCGCAGTCATCTTTTGGTAGTCCTTATTACACCAGATAATGGAGTTTTAGGTAATAATTGGCCTCACTGTGCTGCTGTACATTCATAGGATCATACTGGGACCCAAATCCTAGTTGTTCCCAATCATACGACTCCACGGGCCTAAAGCAATTTTGGTCTTGTGACATCCGTTACTAAAGTGAGATTTCCACGATAGTTTTTGTTCGATTGTTATGTCCAAAAACTTCGTTTGAGTGGAGAATAAGTAAAATTCTCCTCTGAGGTATTTTATCATTATCATTAAATTTTGGTGTGATTATTTTTGTCTAACCGTCTCTTTCTGATAAATGGTATTATAACAGTTTTATCAGCATTAACTGATAAACAATTATAAACCTATAACCTCTAATATCTGCACCTATTGTGTTTACGTAAGTGCTTCCCTAGGCTGTGTGGTGAGCATTAGCATCACAATCCAGCACAAGTTAGGCGTTGTGTTGTCGGGCAAACTCCACCACTGGCTATAACTCGATGGTAGGATCTGAGTTTTCTCCGGGAAGATAGGTTAAGCAAATGAATACTCTGGTGCATCTCTTGAGATTTATGAAGACTGTAACCAGGTGGTCATTGTAGTACTATGGTACAGTTAAAAGTTCAATGTTTTGTTGTAAATTATAGAAGCTCTGAGTCTACCGCCTTTAGTATTAACTAGGATCTAACCAGCAACCGACAATTCCAAAACTTGACCGTAAACCACCCGGGGCTCTTGTATAAGAGCGAGTATATATCATTCTCTGCAAAGCAACCTTCACCACGGTAGAAGCAGCTACTGTGTGGTGAAAATTTGCCTGAAGGGCCCTCGTCCTTCCCTTGTGGTTAACCATTAACAGGTGTGGGAGGCAGGGGGCGTTTTCGCCTGCTGAGGGCGAATGCGTGTTTACTGGCATTCTTGAAACCCAACACACCTTTCTCTCTGCCGCTCACATATCCCTTGACCTTACCCCTGGTTGACTATTATACACATTGACCCACACCGTGAGCCACACTGTGTGTAGAAAAAGACTTATACAGATAGATATTTAAATTGTGATTCTTACCACTAGCCTTCACAGTTAGCTACCGTGTGTAAATTTTTGTTTCGGAGACCACGAGGGATCTGTGACAGTAAATACCTGGTGAATGATCTAAAACACATTGTGGTGGCGCTGACGTCGCGACACAAGCGAAACATACTGAAGCCTAAATCGCGCTATCGAAGGTCCGAATCATAAACAACAATCTTAACCAAAGAGGAGATATTTCAAATCAAAGTGGTCAGTAAGATAAAATGCTTATTTCATATGTAAGGACCGAATATATAATTTATTTGCCTATAAAAAAACTTTGACATCAGTATCTGAAAACTTCTTTGAAAATTGCTGAGCAACGAATTCCAAACTTATAAAAGGAGCTAGAGTGCAATCGGTCTGATATCACGATTCGCCTGTCAAAAGTAATAGTTATAACACCTCTGCCCTTTTGAGAAGAATCTTATCTTCAGCAATGGATCATTATAGATCGAAAATATAATAAATGATATAATAAAAAAATATAGTAAATAGCGTAAGACCCATACTACGGCTACCATTCTCCTGCCTAGTATGACTATTAAAGCCAACCACCTACTCGACAACCTTCATTTAATGGCTGATATGGAAGGAAAAAAGAAAATAGATGATGATTATAAAACTCATTAAATTGTTACTCCTTTCATTATATGAGGCTTTAAAAATAAAAGGTAGTGTTAACTAATCCGCAAGACAGATAAGAAGCATGATTCGGTCCGCTTATTTGAACACGTTTGTATTTAAATAATTCGAATATCAAAAGGCTTCTAAACAACGACGCGTTTACTTAAATGTAAAAGAATTCTTTAATTTTTGTATTTGTACGTTGTTGTATTTTCCAATTTGCTTATCTTGCCATTTTGAAGATAAAAAACAATGATATTAAAAAAATAAAACTTTTCAAAATTTTTTCTTTCATATTAGTAACAAAACACAAAATATATTTGCAGTTGTAGGTGAATATGTGATAATAATTAAATGTTTATTCATATCCGTAAAAACTCAGACTGAATACAAAAATAGGTTCAGCTGAATTACCTCAGTAAAATACTTTTTACTGGCTCCTTTGTAATGGTCAAACTAGTGAAATAACTTGCTTGCTACAGCCCCACCACCAAAGCGGAGATGCGCTGCGATTTCCGAAGTGGAGACGATAAGAGATGCTTTTAAACTAGGTTGTATCCTCACTACCTGTGCAGAAATGTGAAATGGAAAGACTGAAGCAAAGATATGTGCTGGCTAGAGCGGAACTAAGTTACGTGCATTGGATGTTGAGATGAACGCAGCGAAAGGCATAGAGTATTATTTAGTATGCCTTGAGAAAGAAATGACAAAGCCTTGTAAAATATTGAATGGTTACAGAAAATACGTCAATGTCATCTGTACATTACAAAATAAACCATTTTTAGAAATCAGAAATCAGAAATATTTATTGACCATAATATAACAATCGTTGGTTACAAAAGTTTTAATAAATTTATAAGGTTAAATTATATTATTGTACTATTTGCTTAATTAAGATACATTAACGCTTTACGTCATAGAATTAGGTAATTTATTTTGTTTGCACGTTACACAAGAATGACGATTTCATGAGTTGCATTGACATGTATTCGCTTAATTTGTAAAATGGGTTGTTCTCAAAAAAGTACTTAAGTGTCTGTTTAAATTTGCTATAATGTAGGCTGGTTAAATTAGTCCATCAAATTCCTTTTATTTTATTTTCAAATAAATATGTATGATAAAGACTACGAGTTGGGTATAACTAAGCGGTGATTGTGTTAAAAATTTCCTTTAATTGTTGTTGAGATCTATTTCCAATGTTATACTATTTTTTTTTAAATCATCGAAAACATCGCTTGTATTGAACTTTTTCATCATCATCATTCGCTCCATACACTTTTCATCTGGTTGTGCCTCCATTTAGTGGAATTCGCCCCTTTCCAGTACGAGAAAGTCACTCAAAAACCTTTCACCACCGTGGAGGATTTAGTGGTAGCACGTATAGTCCCCACGATTGCGGGAGAATGTAAAGACGAGTTTATCGATGTAGATTATCTGCATCTTCACGCTTTATTTTGTACGTAGATCTTAGCGGTAACTAACCACATAATAACGTGGGTTTATATTAATTATATTGGAAACATACATATCATAAAAGTCTTGGTATACATTATCGTTATCAAGAAAGCAAAAAGAGTTCTTAGTAGTACAGAATATAAATTATTCTGGATACTCCGCTAACAGTGTCTGCAAACATTTTCCCAGAGATACCTTTGACTTCAAAGGAAGTTCTACTAGTAAGTAGGGATCGCGTTGTTAATTATATTAAAGTGATCTCGAGTTTGTTCTAAAGTTACCTAGAGTAAACTACATTACCATAAATTATTAGCTTTAGCTATATATGTTGCACATGTACACTGCTTCTACATACTGAATGTCTTATATAACTCTTTAGAAATCATGAAAACGGAAAGATTTTATGTATAATGTAGCGAAAGTGAAGCTCAATTTTGAATTTAATTAGTTCATTTAAGAGAAGTTTAGAGAAAAACAAATTGGTTTGAAGTTGTTTGAAACTTTCTAATTTAAAACATTATTATTTACAAATCAGTTCTCTCTCATTTCTCAGTTCGTTTATAAATTTCATAACAATGAGTAAACAAATTATGAAGGTCATTTTATATGTCACAGGTTTATTACGAAACCTGGTTTTTGATCGAAAGCCTATATTAAGACCGGAAGAAGACAAAATTACTATTTTATCTTATCAGAAAACTGAAAAAATCAAGTTTTTTGATTTAAAACGTAAGCGGCTTTAGTTTTATGATAAGAACCTTACCAAACCTAACCTTACTTTAAATTGTAATATTATAAACCTATACAAATTTAAACGCTTTTATTTTTAGCCGAATTTACTTCCCTTAATTTTGAAGGTGACGAAGGCAAGTAAAGTTTTCCTAAAATTAGTTTACTTATGGGCAACTGAACACCTTTTACTCGCTTTCATGTCAAAAATACTCTAGATATATAACAAAAAATTATGTTTCTATTACGTGAACCTTCGTCTGAAATGAGTCTGTCAGAACCTCAAACAATTTAATATCTAGAGCGTTGGAAGGATGTTATTATATATATTTTAACCCAGTTCAAAAAACGAGAAAGCTCTATATTCGACATGTATATTTTTTTCATCAACTTTTATGGATTCCTTGGTGACTGCTGAACCTATGTATATGATTACCGTTACCATTCCAGCTTATAAATTCGTTATTAGTTATTAGTTAGCTTTATAAGGAGGATTTTTACATAGCTGTTAGCAAGCGTAGTTTTTATCATTTCAAATTGTTATTAGGAAGCATTTCCTATTACATTTTCCCTCTGACGCCGCTTACAATATCCACATAATGATAAGGAGTATTACATATTCTTACATTGGCCAATAGACGGTTACAATAATAAATACCAATATCAAAATAAACATTAAAATCTAAACGGAAAGTAAAAAAGAAAGAAATTAGTTTTTTACATCATTCTTTTGAAGTCAACTTTTATTTTTATAGGAGAGGGAGTAAACGAGCATACGGCTCAATTGATGGTAAGTAATTACCGTAGCCCATGAACAATTGAAACACTAGAGGAATTTTAAAAGGAGTAGGCTCTTTTCTTGAAGGTCCCTAAGTTGTATCGGTCCGGAAAAATCTCAGGTGGTAGTCGATTTTACAAGGAAGTTGTGCGAGAAAGAAAACTTTTTTTAATCGCACGGTAGCTGACCACCAATTATCAAGACGGTATAGATATTATCGTGAGTTTTGTTGCGATTTGCGATGGTGAAATTGTGCGGCTGGAATTAGTCAGAACAATCCCTCAGAGCATACTCCGTAGTAGATGAGATAAAATACGCAAAGAGATGCAACATCTCTTCGCAGTGCCTGTGAATTGAGCCGATTGGAAAGAGCTTGGTCACAGACGATTCGAACTACTACGCGCTGGATTCGATCAAATGAAAGGAGTTGGCACTGGGGAGTCTCCACCCAGAGATGCGAATAGTATTCTATGTGTGGCCAAACCTGCGGCTTGTAAAGTTGCAGGCGGTGAGCTGGCATGAAATACTATCCCGCCCTGCGAAGCACGCCACGCATTTTAGAGGCTAATTTGGCCTTATCTTCCAACTGACGACGAAATCGCGCGTCACTCGATACGCCGAGGATTCTGATACTGGCTGAGGCAACTATAGGAGTGCCTTGAAACTGAGGAGATACGACGAAGTGGTTCTTTTTAGCGGTAATCGCGCAAACTTGTGTCTTCTGGGGATTAAACTGGACTGGATTTAGTCTTCCCCATTCCGAGACTTTGTATAACAAAATCTTGACTTCAAACACAAGTTTGTCCCGGTACTTGGCTACATTTTCCCGAGAAATATTGGCACGGCCGGTGTATAAAGCATCACCAGTGCTGTCGTCTGCATAGCAACGAACGTTACCGGTTTGCCATATGTCATTGATATACAGAAGAAACAGCGTTGGTGATAGCACGCAGTCTTATGGAACACCAGCGTTAACGGGCTTGTAATCGGAGCACGCACCGTCTACTACGATCTTGATGCTCCGATTTGCAAGAAAATTGGTGATCCAATTGCATAATGTCTCGGGAAGCCCATAGGAAGAAAGCGTCGTAAGAAGCGCTTTGTGCCAAACCCGATGGAAGTCCTTCGATATGTCCAAACTAGCGGCCAAAGCCTCCCCCTTGGACTCAACTGACACCGGCCATTTGTGAGTTAGGTAAACCAGAAGATGACCAGCCGAGCGACCACGACGGAAACCGTACTGGTGGTCAATAATCAGCTGGTGATCCTCAAGGTACCGCATAAGCTGGCTGTTAATAATAGATTCCATTATTTTATAGAACAACTCTAGGAGGTGATTTCGATAGGCCTATAGTTGAACGAATCAGAGCGGTTACCTTTTTTAGGGATCGGGAGTACAAAGACTATCTTCCATGATTTCAGGACTACGCCTGGGGAGTACCGAAAGAGATGCGCTAAAACCGGTGTCAACTCCTACAAGACCACTCGACTTGTTGATGTTTGGGTAAACAGCACATTCTGCATGCAGCACTCATAGCGTGGGATGGTCGGAGGTGTGTTACCCACGTCATAAAGACTCAAAGAGAGAGAGAGAGCCCAGCAGATCGGCTTTGTCCCTTGCGGCATGGCCCAGTGAGTCGTCTTCCCTGTGCAGATGGGAGAGATGGCTGACAGAAGTTCCCTTGGACAGCCTTGCCGAGAGACCAGAATGCACGTATTCCGGAAGAAGACGAACTAGCTTCTCGCCGATTCTGCCAATGTGCTCTGACCTTTTCTTGACAATGACACTTTTAAATGACGTGGAGACAGAATCATACTTCATTTTAAAAGCGCTGGTATTTACATCCCGAGACGTCAATGCCTAAGCCCAGGCCTGGTAGCACTCTTGTTTAAGACGTAATGCAGTGCATGAGCGATCAAACCGTGGCTGGGTACTGCCTCCGATAGGTACAGATGATGGAATAAAAAGTGCCATTCCCTATAGCACCACATAAGTGACAGAATCGGCAATAACGCTGGGATCATTCGGCGAGAAGCAAACCCGCCTCCAAGGGTAGGATGCAAAAAAAGATCGCATCCCGTCCTAATCGGCTGACCTGTAATGCCAAAAACGACGGAAATCTGCAGTGCGTTAGTGGCACTGTACTCCGGATCAGACAATGATTCGAGGAGCTAAAATTGGCATCAACGGAGACCCGGTATTCTACCGGAATAGTGGTCATCAGAAGGTCCAACAGGGAAGGTACATGATCTTCCACATCTGGGATCCGTGTAGGCGAGGTAACCAGTTGTGTCAGACCAAATGTCAAAGCAAAGTCATAAACAGATTTACCCGCATGATCGGTTAAACGACAACCAAGCCATTCAGCGTGGTCGCCGTTAAAATCATTAAGGCAGTCAGGCAGTGAATGGCGTTAAGGTTTGAATGAAGTCCCCTGATATTGCAGAAATTCACGGATCGCGTGACAGGGGGCGTCTTTGACTTATTGCTCCATTTACTTCGAGCAGTTTTAGTCTCAAGTGGAATTTTGCCCCCCTCCCCCAGAATACGCGGGACAGCCTGACCACTCACGCTCAGTAGTGGAGTAGTTTGGTCGTGGATGCTCAGCGAGGGATTCTCCAGGGATGCTGGTACACTACCGAGGTAGTCTTATATTTCATTCCGCTACCATGTTTGTGGGGAAGAGAAGAATTGGGCCTTCAGCCACCTGCACTCACCAAATAAAACGCAGAGGCAAAGCCTCTACTTCACGCTGATCTTCTGTGAGTTCATAGTACCAACCCGGTTTGAGCCGGTCCATACGTTAAACAGCAAAGGCTGCCGCGTGACTCTACCACTGCTAAAACTGACTGCAAATTTTACAAACATATAATTATCGAATACTATGTAGTAACGATTCGTTAAATTTTATTAAGTTAACATAAATTTCTATTTGCACAATAAAATTTAGCACGCTTTGAGTTGACAAAACTAGCATTTAATGCGAATTAGGTGTATATATACCACTGGCAAGAACCACCAAGCTACGATCATTAATCATGTTTAAAATTGAAACTTTCCACTCGAGTTCAAAAGTTTGTCTAGAGTGCCTTTTAATTTTGTGACTCTGAAGTTTTACCAATAAAAACTAAGATAAAAGAATTTATGTTTAAAATCATTTTAATTTGAAACACTTTTATGGATATTATATATGGACACTTTTGCACTGGTGCTAGTTTTCGTACTACTATAAATATATTCCCCCATTCTAGTAACTAATAAACTGACCCGAGAAAATTCTAATGTGTCCCCTATTGTATACAAAATCCTTATCTACTACATTCTTTAACTAAGAGTTTATAAATTTTATACAGAACATCACTAAAACTTAGAATTAATATTAAAATGTCACTCAATGATACTTTATAAATAACAAACATTTCTAAATGATCATCTTAATACAATCATCATCATCATCATTTTTAGACCATCACAAGTCTACTGCTGAACATAAGCCAGGAGGCTCATGTACATAATGGTCCTGAGCCACCTGCATTTATAGACTTTCTGCGTAAATATTACGTATATATCTAACCGAATATTAGAATAAAATCCGTGAAGTGTGGGCAAACTTTTTGTGGTTGTGTTTTCTGTGCCATTTTAGAGGAATTACAGTCGTAATATGAGTTACTATTGCACTGTAAAATTATGTCACATTTACTTCCATAAGGAAAATTTCAATATTCAATAGTAACAAATATTTAATAATATAAAGTACTTATCACATTATTTATAACTTTATTATTAAATCTATAAAGAGATAAATAAAGTTATAAATAAATTATAAATGGTAATAAATTACAATTTTTTCTGTTAAAAAATAAAAGACTGCCAAATTAAGATTACGCAATACACACATGTCAGTGATTGTACAGATTCCTTCGTTAGAGACTAGCATTGTGTGCTCGGAATGTCCAGGCTTTCTTATTTTATAGCCGTTTAAATAAAAAGAAAATAATAAAATGTATGTAAGGAATTACCACCTACTTTGAAAAATTAGCTCCTAAGATATTTTTGTCGTGTTAGAGCGTATGAGTATCAGTAGCCTTCTCTGCTACGTTTGAAGTTAGACCTGAAGTTTGGCGGCAGAAAATAAAACGTATAAATATTTTGTTGTAATATAACGTACTTAAATTGTATAACAACAAAATGAGAATTTGCATAGATAGGGTTTGATATCTTAAAAGAAGCAAATACAAAATTACAGTTCTACTGACCTGCATTCAGATGAAACAAAATCTGAACATAAAATTTTAAGTGTTTCTGTTTTAGTATGTCGTAAAAGTATCCTTATTTTCGTGTATCGTTGAAAATTAAACTCTATGTTACTGAAATTAAATGATTACGGATAAAAATACTCGAACTTGAATTGAATAATTAGATAAAACTATACAATATGTAACAAAACCCTGTGGTAACGGGAGTTAAGTGCGTTCTCAGAATCAGTATTCAAACGTATAGAAATAAGAAATTACTTTCTGACGTATTTTTTTATTAATAGTTATTATTTATTTATTTATGTAATACAGCTGTCGCAACAATCACAGCTATTGTGTGATCTAGTTCCAGCCTTAATTTTTTAGAAAGGCATCAAAATCTTTTCCACACATCAAATTTGTGTTTCATTGTAGAGTTTTTCTACATTTTTGTAGCTGAGGTTAAAATGGTGTCATCATATACTTTCCACAAAGATACGCACTGTCTCCAAGAATGTGACCATCTATCTCATTGTTATTCAGGTATGCTCGGAGACATGAGTTATGACAAACTTTACTGTCATGTGTTAATCCATACTCATACTACTGAATCTATGTCAGAAATTTGTAACTTTGTAGCACGAGTTTTTTGTGTGTATATATATATATATATATTTATATATACATAAGCTTCGTTTAATGCTTTGTAAAAATGTTTTGAACGATTACTTTCAAAGAAGTGCTTTTATGATCACATTTAATGTCATAAAACTATATGAAATCTTCAGATGAAATATTTTCCATATTTTTTCGTTAATCTACTTTAATAATGAATATTTTAAAAAAATCATCGAATTCGGATGATTTTTCGATTTTCTAGAGCCAAAAGGCTAGGGGACCGCGAACGTATAAAATTATCAAAAATAATTATGATTATAAATCATAGTTATGTATTTAATCCTACCCAATAAAGTTTAAAATAATTCCATATTTTACTAAATCAATAAAATTACTTTTAACGCTCTTGTCAAGTGTAAGTAAGTGGTGTAGTATAGTCGGGAACGAAGACGCGAGGAAGAATTTTTTAGCACGAATGGGTCGGCTCGACCGGGGAAGGACCACGCTCTCACAGAATACCAGCGTGAAATAGTAGCTTAACGCTGCTGTGCTTCGTATGGTGAATGTAGAGACCGGAGACCCTTTTTACTGGAAATAAGGCATTCCAGCTTAGTCCTCACGGGTGACAACGCATCTGCATTTGGATTCGTAATCGAGGATAGATGTAGATGTCTATGGGCCGCAGCAACCACTTACCACCAGTTGGACTGCGTGCTCGTTTGCCACCCTATCCTATAAAAAAATCTACGATACAAACTACGAGTACACACGAGCAGTACGCAAAATTCGTGTATGCATTGTAATAACAGATTTAAAAACAGTATTACAATGGGTGCGTTTGGCAGAAAAAAGCGCTAGCACGCGCTTATAAGCGCTAAAATTGTTTTCGGCCAGGACACGATTGCTACTTCAGTAGCGCTGACACAATCCGCCATTTTGCTTATTTAATTTATTTGTTTTGAAGTAGAGTTTATAAGTTGTTTTGTGCAATATTAGTTTTAAGTAATATAATGACATGAATAAACATATACATACTATTAAAATTCATGATTGGTAAGTTTTTAATATGAATACTTTACAAACATATATTTAAATTAGGTTAGATTCCCGGTTAAAACTAACATCGTGTCCTCGAGGAAAATAGCTACTTACGATGTGACAGCGCTTACCGCTTACGATCGCCATTTTGCTTACAAGCGCTTGCTAGCGCTTTTTTCTGCCAAACGCACCCAATATATACGCGAGCAGTTTCCTATGGCTGCGTTCTGGCGTTGTATACAATGGAAAGACTCCTCCTAGCTAGCTTTGCTATTTTCTTGCTTACTTTATGTACTACTCCGGATACAGTAATCTCATCACCAATTACTATTTGGGAAGTACCGGTGGCATAAAATCATAATGCTATGAAAATCTGTTCTAACAGAGACAATGTATATTTGCGATGCGTAAAGTGTGCTAGAGCAGAGCTGATGGTATCACATAGGTGTATTATAGTGTTCATATCAAAGCGATATCTCAATTGGAATTCTTCATCCGTAAACTTTCGATAGGATTTCTCCTACAAGATGTAGGACGTTTCTGTATATAAAATAAACTCCAGTATTTCCAAATCAGACTTCGAAGAGCTACTTAAACTACTTGAATATTTTAGTATTTAACGCTCACTGGCAATTTATTTTAATAATAACACTTTATAACCTAAAAGTTGATGTAGTTTACTTGAAATTAAACGTCAAATAAAACTATAGAACCAATACAGATCGGTCAGTTAAATTAAACTTAGCTTAAACGGAGTGTATTGCAACGTTCGAAAACACACTTTCATAATTAATTTTTTTAGTTTTTTTTTTATTGAAAAATATTAACAATGCTATAAACATTACTAATATTCCCCTTAAACACTCGTGGTAAGCTTAAATTGCTTGTGTTACGAGTGGTTCACGCCAGTAGTTGAATGGCGGATTCGAACCCACGACCTTTTGAGTTCGTGGTCCGCGCCCTGCCATTAGGCTTCTGTCACTTACTTGTTAATTAAGTAATCGAACCAATAGCGCTAACGAATAGATAAACTACTCATAAAAGTTCCTCAGAATCTGAGCATAAATCACACAAAACGGTGTATTGGTGCTGGTGTAGAGCTTTTTGATAAAATGGTACAATTAAACCTTAACCATAGATTCTTATAATAAATTTAATTGTCGTAAGAGAACATACTTAACCTCTATTGTAACACGTAATCATCTATGATTATTTTTAAATGTCTGCATAATATTTAAAAAAGAGAAAAAAAGTATACATACGTGAATTCAACAATAGAATAAAATTATAGTGATCGAAGTTCACTTACAGGTCAGTTACTTTGAGTAACTGACCTGTAAGTGAACTTCGATCACTATTATACGCAGTTAACGCCTCGTCTGATATGACTATGCAGTTTATGCACTTTTCACAAACACGCGTTCAAAGATTTGGGTAAAATTAACCAAAACTAAATTTATTTTTGTGACGGCCACCCACGAGTCCCCGGCAACACTGGCACGTACGACAAATCATTAAGTTTAAAGAGCTCCAGCCATTTTCATTATGGAGCAGGGCGGGAAATTCAATAAATGGGAGGGAGACTTCAGACGAGGCGTTAACAGCGTATAATAGTGATCGAAGTTCACTTACAGGTAAGTTACTTTGATCATACTATTATACTTATTAACGCCTCGTCTGATATGACTATGTAGATGTGAAAGGTTTGCAAAATAATGAAAATCTTTCAATTAATGTTGTTTATTTATGAAAATTCACAGTTACAATTATAATTAATTGACTCATTGATTACGAAGGATGAATTCACCAAAGTTTTCATTATTTTCTAAAGGTAAGTTATAAAATATGGCAAAAATTTTTGACCTATGGGACCACCCAGCTGTTGATTTAATCAAATTTATATTAAGGCCCTTTCGGTGTGCTGCTGATGTAGAGGCATGTCGTGTGCTATGTGCAGAGTATATTGATACATCAATTCCGGCCTCAATTAGAACATCTTTTATCCACCTGCTGAGTGTATGGGTTGAAGCAGGAGTATGTGGCTTTTTAATGGTGATAAAAAGATTATTTGTGTTCATCCGTAGTGGTCTTGTGGCCTCTAAATAATCACATAATGTTTTTGCAGGGCAAATACTCATATTCTCATTAAAAAACTTTAAGGTCAATAAAGGTTGAAGACTATTTATGTGGGCACGCACAACTTATGCTTAAAAATCTCCTAGTAAACATACCTTCTGATTCTGACGAAGAAAATAAAAGATCCATAAGCTTCCTTTTTACTTTTTCTTTCTTATTCTCAATTTTCTAGTTAATACGCTTAATTTTTTTCTTTGTAGATTTAAGGATACGACGCGGATTGTTCGACACGAAACGTCATAATGATTTGTCGTACGCTGGCCAGTGTTGCCAGGGACTCGCGGGTGGCCGTCACAAATAAATTTTTATTTTTGGTTAATTTTACCCAAATCTTTGAACGCGTTTTTGTTGACGCGAAAAGTGCATAAACTACATAGTCATATCAGACGAGGCGTTAATAAATATAATAATATATAAAAAGCCAAATGTTTTGTGTTTGATTGTTTTATTTTATAGTGTCTATCTACTTGTGGAATAAACGAAAATAAAATCTGCGAAAACAAATCCCGCAAGACAAGGGGTGCGGGAAACTGTCACAGTAATGTTTTTTTTGTGTATCTTTTACTTAGTAATATAATTGCCGCGTTGATGTGCTTTTTTGCTCTTTTGTTTAGACATATAAATACATTGCATGACTATTATAATGCAGGAAATAGAATAAATGGGGCCCTACACTTTATTGTGAAGAGTCAAAATGTGTCGAAAAAGGCACGTATGGTAATTCACAATGCTGTGTTGGTCCCTACTTTAATGTATGGTAGAGAAAGTTGGGTGTGGCAGAAGAAGCACGAGAGTAGAATGAACGCAGTAGAAATGCGGTCGTTAAGGAGTATGTTAGGGCTGAATCTGAATGACAGGGTAAGAAATTATGTAATAAGAGAAGAGTGTGGTTTGCAAGATGATATTGTGACCAGGATTAAGAAAGGAATGCTTCGGTGGTTTGGTCATGTGGAAAGAATGAATTAGGAAAGAGTGACAAAGAAAATTTATGTTGCAGAAGTGAATGGCAAGGTCGGAAAGGGACGTCCTAGGCGAAAATTTATCGACAAAATTGGCGATTTATTTAAAACGGGCCAAATTAGGAGTACCCTTAACCGACGAGCATGTATGCGTAGGTGTATGGCTGTGAAGGAGGCGAGAGAGGTGTATCAGGATCGTGCCAAATGGAAGTCTGTAGTCTCTGCCTACCCCTCTGGGTAACAGGCGTGAGTGTTTATGTGTGTATGTAAGTATTATATTATATTATCATCGTCATCACCATCATTACAGCCTATCGAAATTCCACAGCCGAACGTAGGCCTACTCTAATGCCTCATATTGGGATATTTCTCATAGACGCCACGCTTGCCAGGCGGATTCGCAACCGCATTTTTTTGCTTTCTTGATGTTATTAGGATAACGCTACTGCCCATCTCCTGTTTTTTCCTACGTCGTCTCTTATGACACCCATGGGATGATATGGGTTAGTATATGTTCCAAAACCGTCTTTTTTTTTTGGTTTTTATTATTAATATATTATAGTATAATAAATATTATGACATATTCAAATTGATTTTTTCCTTATCAATAATGTTCGTTGCGTATTCATTTATCTCTCACAATATTAGCACTTGTAAATAATTTATTATGTTATTAAATTACCGCAATTCATAGGGTGTGGTTTCCACAAAAGAAGAAGATCGGAAAAGAGAAGAGATGTGTTTTACCTTTCATACAAATTACTACTCGAAAATAGAGCCCGTTTAAGTACATCTTTTTATACCCGTCGTTTTTGCTAGCCTCTGTAAACCACCGTTGATAGAACTGGGTTGTGAGCGCTTAGTCTGTGGAGACTCAACCCTATGCGAGCGATTACACTCACTGGTCCGTATGCGTACTCGTATCGCTTTAATTTTTTGCACTTTTACTAACGCTACCCATCGCCACAATGTTTAATTGTATTTGTCCTTTGGTGACAAATACAATGATCGGTCACATTCGGCTCAATGACGCAGTGGCTTAGCAATAAGTTGTTGCGCTGAGCGCCGCAGGTTTGAATCCCGCACGGAACAAGTATTTGTATGACCTACAAATAACTTTTAAGGGTCTAGATATTTGATGATAATACAGGAGAAATACTAAGTGAGGGAGGTAACGTTTAAAAAAGAACAAATAAAATATTGTTTGATAATAGCAGGCTGTACATCGTATGGGATAGAAATGCTCACTCCCTATCAATTGTTTGAAAACACATCTCCAACTTTCACCACTTTGGTGAAATATCACCTTGAGGTAATTAAAGTATAATGACCAATATCAACATTGATGTGAATGTTCGATTACTATTGGTAGATGACGGGTAACCGTGAAATAGTACACGTAATCGCAAAAGCGCTCGATCGTCCTCAATTGTGTCATAAAATTTAAGCTATAACTACTATCACAGATAAAGACACATTCAAATCTTCACCTCATAGGCGTATGCAAACGTTATACAAAAGACTAGCTTGCCATGCAGACGTTGTTCTGCCCTATTCGACGACAATTTGTCATGTCCTATTAAAAATCCTTAAATTTGCAAAAAAAACTTGTGGGTCACTCATGGGTAAAACAACTATTCTATCTCTCAAGTTGGACCAAAGTGCACACGGTGTGCAAATTTGATTAAAATCGTTTAAGTAGTTTGGGAGTCCATCGCCGACAAACAACGTGACTCGTATTTTATATATATTAAGATGTAATTTGAATGAGACATGTGCCGGATATGATTATATTAATATATGTGTTCATTAAGATTTGTTTCATTTTTTGCAGTTTCAAACCGAGATGTTGTATTTAGTCAATCTATCTATTCCAAATCCATCAATGTCAAACATGTCTTTTTTTTCAAATTAAAAAAGGCCTTTTTAAAGCCAAAAACGCTTCTCCAATACTTTCGATATTGCGGATGTGCATAAAAGGTGGTCAGTGGTTAGCAGTAATAATTTACCATTGGATGAGTTGTATCCTCGTTTTTTTTTCCTTATTATAAGTCAGTACTTGACCACAATCCCACCTGGTGTTAAGTGGTTATGTAGCCCTAGATGGAAAACAAACAGGCCGCTTAGACTCACGGACCATTTCGGATTCCAGCACTGCGACAGGGCAATCGCGGGCGAAGATTACAACGTGCAAACAAAAATTTGGTTTGGAACGACCGTTTCTGGTCTACAGTAGAATACGTGTTAGGTGAACATTCTCATTCACGATAATGCTCGCCCACATACATGACGAGTAACTGAATAGCTGCAGCGAAATATCGGTCAGTAGTCTCCAGATCAAGCTCCTACTTGCGCAGTAACTCTGGTAGTATCGTATGATTGCCAATACAACGTTGCGTTCCACTGCCATTGTCCATCCTTATTTACTCTTAAAACTTATGTGTCTTAAAAAGAAATGACGCAAAAACCAGAAAGTTTTTTGTGCGTTCATGGACTTAGAAATGGCTTCTAGATAGAGTAAACAAGGATGTTTCATTTATTTATGCTTTCATGTACAAAAAAGTAAATATAGCGGACTTAATGCCATAGGGCATTCTCTCCCAGTCAACCATTAGGCTAAACAGAGATAGACATTATGGAGGCGGTGCAGCAATAATCAAATAGAGAGGATAAAAGAAATAATAATATATAATAAACAATACATATTCGTATATATATATATATATATATATATATATATATATATATATATATATATATATATATATATACATACATACACACACTATATACACATAAATACATGAGTATATATCTATGTATATACATGCACAATAGGTTAGAACAAATATGAAATATATACGAAAAAGAGAGCTGAGTTAATTCAAACTTGCAACGATTTAATCATATACTTACGGACTTGATTTTTAAAGACGAATTTGTTGGGAGCTTTTTTAATATGAAGAGGGATGTCGTTTCAGAGTCTGATGGCCATGAGGGCGAAAGAGTGAGATAAATAACCAGTACGGTGTAAAGGAGTGAGCAACTTAAGATTGGCCGAGGAACGGAGAGAAAAATTATGAGAATCTCCCAGGTATTGAAATTTAGATTTCAGATACTCGGGAGCACATGGACTGTTCAAAATTGAGCCAGTTAACTGTGTACGAAAGGAAGATACATGGTCGTATTTACGAAGACCATAAATGTGTCTGATGCAGTTGTTAAGCAGACGATCCAATGTATTAAGATGAAGTTGAGACAGGTCTGAGCAACACACATCGACATAATCAATAATCGGTACAATAAGTGATTGGACAAGTAAAATCTTGGTATTGGTGGGAAGAAAGTTTTTAAATCGATATAGAGATCGCAAAGTTCCAGTAGTTTGCGACTCACCTCCTGTATATGTTTGTTCCATGTTAAGCAACCAACGATGTACAGACCAAAGTTTTTAACGTTTTACGTTTTATGGCAAACAATGATTTCATTTGGGTTGAGTACTGGGTTGGTTGGAGTTATTTCAGGATCTACGGGCTCACGTGGACTGAATACGTCATGAATAAGTTATTTAAAGAAAGGAGAATGTGAAATAAAAGAAAGAAAATGAAAAGTGAATGCAAGTCAGACGAAAGATTGAACGAGAAAATAGTGACAAAGCAAATCTACGTAGCTTTATCACTATTTCCTCTGTGTATGTGTGATGTGAATGAGAGTCGGGATGGGATGCCCTAGACGAAAGTTTATCAACCGAATTGACGATATATTGAAAATGGGCCAGATTAGGATTACCCTTAATCAAAGAGCATGTATGTACGTATATAGATGTAAAGGAGGCAAGGGAGATGTATCGGGATCCTATCAAATTGAAGCCCATAGTCTCTGCCTACTCCTTTGGTCTATGTCTTATGAATGTAAAAAAACAAAATTTGATCAGTTTGTAAACCAAGTTAATGAACCCCTATTATTGATTTTACTATTTAAAAAAATATCTTTTTGTACCTAGAATTACATGCTTACTCCGCTCGAGCCCAGTCTGAAAATATTCAAATATTTTAAATGATATCGATTATAAACATTACCTTTAAAATTTGATCTTTCTAGCGGTGCATTGCTTCATTTTCTTGCTTCCGTGCATAGTGTCGGTGACTTGTTCAACATAATTTTATGGCAGACATGGCAAACGCTCTGTCCTGGCGGAAATGTTGCACTGGAAGTTAACCAACAATAACAGTGGAATATTCCGTTAGTACGGAGAGTGCAGAAGAATTTGTTTCGTAAGGTTCATAGTGACCAAGATCAGATCCGTCTTCTAGGTGTTTTAACTAAGAAATCAAGTCACTGGTGACACGCTTTACTATATAGGTAATCTAGGCACATTACTTGATATAGAAAAATTGCGCATCGCCGTAGGGATCCGGTTTGAAGCTGCGATTTGCAAACCTTATCAGTGCTGATTTGCAAACCTGTGGTGATTAACAGTTTTCATGTATCAAAATTGCTGGTATATTTCCATCCATTCCATGGTTCTTTGAACGATTTCATACAAAAAAATCTTGCCTAGATTGCTGATTGATGAGCCTTTTAGAATATTTGGAGACGATGAAAAGAGACCTGATAATATGACTTTGGTCGCTTAGGAGAGAGGTAAAACCCTAGTGTGAGATCCTACTAGCGTAGACGTTCTGGCAACCTCTCCTTTCAGTGGCACCTCGTTTAGAGGTCTCTGTGAGATGACTACATATTTGTGCCATTGATTGTAGAGACTATCCTCAATTACGAATCAAAACGAAGATGCGTTGTCATCCGGAGGACTAGGATGGAATGCCTCGAATCCAATAAAAACGGCCTCTGGTTCTCTACACTTACCATACAAAACATAGCAGAGTGAACGTGGTTCTTCCCATGTCGAGCCGACTTATACGTGCTACAACTATAATATAGCTGCAGTATGCCTATAACGAGTAAAGATGACTCTACCACGTATTAATTTTTTTTCACAGTTTTTAGTATTGCACATATTATCATCGTAATATATATAGTATATAGCATAATATCATCAATATTAACATTTTTTTATAAGATAGGGTGACCACCTGATGGCAAGTGGTTGCTGCGGTCCATAAACATTTACATCTATCCTTAATTACAGATCAAAATGCAGATGCGAATAACTAAAATGGAATGCCTCGTTTCCAGTAAAAAGATTCTCCGGTTCTCTACACTCACCGTACGAAAAACAGCAGCGTAAAGCTACTATTTCACGCTGGTATTCTGTGAGAGTGCGGTCTTTCCCGGTCGAGCCGACCCATTCGTGCTACAACTATACTTCTAATATAACTGCAGCATGGCTCTATCACATAAAAAACAAAACACATAAAAAACAATAACATGAATTAAAACTGACAATAAACAAAAAACGAATACAAATAAAATCTATAATCGTGTTTTTTTTCAACTGTTACTAATAATCAACTTTAAATTTCATAAGTTAATAATGTATTTGAACACGCTATTGACAGAACAAAATTCAAATAAGTTATTAATAATTATTTTAGAAATATACATTATAACAAAATAACTTAATTAACATTCAAAAAATAATGAACAAATGAATGGTACGATCGAAAAACAACAACTAGGTATGAAATAAAAATACTAAAATATTGGCTTAAAAATATATACCAAAGAGATTTACTGTAGTTTTAGAAGTACACTGTCCTCAAATTTCACAAATACAGCAGCAAGAAGTACTCAAAGCTTTGTCATGTTAATGCGCAACAGTGTACAAAGATAAATGCTTGCCTTAAGCCTAAGCTCAGCGGAGGAGACTTCCCCACGCTCGAAGTGAATATTGCTTTGTATACCGTTTATATACTGTTTTTTTCATTTTGATATGTATTTGTTGTCTAATAGTATTAATAAATATTTTTTCACTTGGATTAACTTAAAAGTAAAGTAAAGTTACAGCCTATATACGTCCCACTGCTGGGCTCAGGCCTCCCCTCATTTCTGAGAGGGTTTAGGGCAAGGAAGTGTCCGCCGCGCTGCCCAAATGCGTGTTGACGAACTTCACATGTCTTCGAAATAATTTTTTTCTTATTCCTCAGACATTCAGATTTCCTCACGATGTTTTCGTTCAACGCCGAGCACGTAGTAAATCAGCACTTAAAATTGCAATTAACAATTTCATTGGTGCCGGCGGGGATCGAACCCGGGTTACTCGCGTTCTGTTATATTAACAGCGAGCGTTAACCACTGAGCTACCACGGCTCTTTTGGTTAACTTGCTTGTTTTTAGTTGGTCAAAAGTAAAACAATCACCTCACTATCGATTTTTTATAGGATAGGATGATAAACGAGCACACAGTCCACCTGATGGTAAGTGGTTGCTGTGGCCCATAGACATCTATATCTATCCTCGATTACGAATCGAAATGCAGATGCGTTGTCATCCGTGAAGACAGATGGAATACCTCGTTTCCAGTAAAAAAGACCTCCGGGTCTCTACACTCACCATACCAAATACAGCAGCATTAAGCTACCATTTGACGCTGGTATTCTTCGAGAGTGTGGACCTTCCCCGGTCGAGCCGACCCCTTCGTGCTACAACTATACTACTAATATAACTGCAGCATGGCTCTACCACGTAAGATAATTCGATAATTGAAATTTCGCATACCTATATTTTGCAGTGACCATAATACGGACAAGAAATTTAAAATAGTTTGACATGTGGGGTTAGTTTTGGAGCGGAAAATGAAAAACAAAAAATAAGGTATGGAGTAGCAAATTATGGATGTTCAAAGCATTATTTTATTAATATATATTATTTTATAAATAATTATTCTATTTTTAATTTTATTTCTCTTTTACATTCAGAATTTGTTTTAATTGCAGTCTGTGTATTATTATTATTCTAAGCCAGCGCTCAACTACAATCCTACCTGATGGTAAGTGGTGATGTAGCCTAAGAGTTTGAAGCGCACTGACTTAAAAAACTTATTCACTCTTGCCTTGAAGACACTCACGCTATAATCGTATATCACAATCATATAGTCACCACCGTATCTCCAAATTCAAAATATAGACCCTTAGAAAGATTAAAGAAAAAATATCAGAACTTTGGTTTCATTTTTGCTCTCTTATTTTATTTAATTTAAATTAATATGATACAATGTAGATAGATAATATTCACTGGCGATATTTATTGCCATAAATTAATTACAGGGTCGTATTTTTTACATCTAAGTCAATTATTGATGATGCCAATCAAAGGACAAGATAAATTAATGGTGTCGCGGGGAGTACCAAAAGATGGTGTGGATTGTATTTGCTGTTTGATTTTACAATCAATACAATATGGCGTTACATATCGTTGTGTCTATCTACTACGTCCAGCGACGAGTCTCGTACTTTTAAGGCTCGATTCCACCGATGTATTCCGAGTTGTGGTCACTGATAGACTTATTAGTCTATCAGTGACCACAGTAGTATTAGTAACACAGTTACCGGTAGCGATTTAAATTTTATGATAATTTAAACTGATAGCGCGATGCGATGACTGAGACGAGATGATGTATCGTATGATGAACTGCGTGCACGCAGACTGATTGTCTACCTGCTAATGACTGACGTGCAGTTTATGCCCAAACTGCGTTGCGAAAAGTGCTTGTCGGAACTCTGATTTGTCAATAGGATTGAAATCGAAATACGAATTCATAAGCAATACGAGAATAAACTAAATATGGCGGCAAAATTTCCCTTAGCCGTAAACGGTCACCTTTAAAATGGATAATAATATTATGATGCATAAAATATGCAAGTAATACGAACTAAAGCTATGCGAATGCAAATATGTATTTTAACACATAAATGTAAAGAAGATGTTAGTTGTGTAGAGTTTATTATTGCGTAGGCAACACGCAACGCAGTGTACCCCTTGTCGTTTTGATAGTAGCGACACGAATTATATCGTTCTTAGACGGATGAACTTTTACGATCACTCCCAAAGGCCGGGAGAGGGTCGGCGAGTTATCATTTATAATTATAACAACTGTGCCCACCTTTACGGGGACTGAGGAATGAGTCCATTTCCGTCGTGCCTGCAGTTAATGCAAATATTCAGTTCTGCAATGACGCTGGAAGGACTGGACCAATTTGTATAAGAGCTCATGTCATTGAAGCAAATTAACTGGGGAAGATTTCGTAACAGGTGTAGGTAGGTAGAGAGCGTATTGGTAATGTATTCAAAAAAAATCGATCTCGTCTCTCGAATAGTGTTGCCCAAATGCAAGAACAAGACGATACTTAGCCAGTCTTGTTCTTGGTCTTGCATCAATACACCTGGTCTTGTTCTTGGTCTTGGTATTGCGCTCTCAGTCTTGTTATTGGTCTTGGTCTTACAGCAAGAGTCTCGCAAGTCTCGCAATTACCTATTAGCCTATTGTTATTTATTAAACGTTACTTTAGATCTTAGAACAACTTAACAGAGTAGGCACATTTTGAGCTTGAATTAACATAGCCATAGAAAGACCAACCAAATTAATAAATGTCTAAACATTTAATGAGAAATTCGAAAAATCTAATAATACCGGGTAGGGTTTGAACCCACGACCTAAGCGATCCGTGCCGATGCTCTAACCAACTGAGCTGTCTACCAAGTCTCACGGCCTTTTATTATATTTATAGTTAGTCTGTTTCTTAATAAACGTTTACATTTAATAAGCTTACATGTGCTAAAACTTAGTCAAAACATATAAAAAAAAATTAATGACATTAACTTGACTGTATTATAAAGAACATTATCTGTCTAGAAAGAGATTGATAGACCCTTATATGAAATGGAATAAAAGAGTTATACAATTTACCATTTATTTAAATAAAAAATAAAATACAATACAAATTAAATTACATAACAGTACACAACAGCTTTGACATTACTGTTACTTTATATTAATTCTTTTGACCAAGAATTAATACAAAGCAAACATCTGGCTGACTCATCACTTAACCTATTTCTATGTTTTCTAATTACTAATGATGCTTTAGAAAATAATCTCTCAGCAGGTACTGAAGTTGCGCAGGTATTGAAAGAAAATCACGGCCCATCTTCGATGAAGTCGGATATTCTGTCTCATGCGTCCTCCACCACTCTAAAATGTCATCTGAACTGGCGGCTGTGGGTTTACTTAGGTACTCCTCCAACTCGTCTATAACTAAGCCTTGATGAAAAGATCCAGATCCAGATGACGTCGATGGACATGCATACAATTTCTCAAAGTCTATTACGTCTTCATCTGCATCACATTCACATACTTTCTTTTCATTTCTTGGTGATTCTAGAGATGTATTCACAGAGTGTAGACTTTTATATTCTTTATAAAGTTCATTAAATTTGCGCAGGCTTTCCGTTTTAATTTACTTCCCCCATAATGTTATGTCAAAAGTCTAAGTCTTATGCCTTGGGTCTAAAATTAAAGAGGTACAATAAATCCAGGTGCTCTTTTTTATAATGTTTAAGCATTTTGTGTGTGCACAAATTGATCGAAAATATACTTGTGTAGCTTCGTCATCGAAAAATGAATAAAACAGTAAATCATGTGTCTCGCCGATTATAAAAATAAATGAAAATATGAGTTATATATAATTATATACCACTCACTGACTGACTATAACGAGATCTCAGGAACTATAAAACATACAAACTTGAAGTTTGTAAGGTAGGTTCCTTTTATGGCATAGAGATCAGTTAAGAAACGGTTTTGAGAAAGTCTATCCCTAAGGGAAATGGGAGTTGGAAGTTTGTATAAAAGTACTACATTTTTGATGTTAGAGACACGAAAATCGGCATTAAAGTTATAAGTTTTCAATAATAAAATCCTGAAGAAGCTGTTTTACGAAATCCTAACCCTAAGGGGGAGAAATTGGGGTAAAATGGTTACATGCAAGTCCTATATTTTTAAAGTATACATATGAAGATCGACATTTACTTTATTAGTTTTAAATAATAAATATATACATAGTTAAGCTTTACCTATATAGCCTCTTTATACTTAGGTAAGACTTTTGCAGCGAGAAAATTTCAAAATCTCATAGGAAATCAGATATTGTACGCGGACGAAGTCGCAGGCGGCCGCTAGTTACATAATATATGTGTTATGTAATTGTGCGATAAGTATATTTTTTCTTACCTGTCCACTTTTCCCGGTGGTTATTAAAAAGCTTGTAATATCTCCACTTAATTTTGGTTTTTCAGGAAGAAATATTTGTGATTCCTTTTTGTGGAAAGATATTAGATGCTTCCTTAAGCCTGAAGTTTTTCTGTTTTTCATTTTTATTTCAACATTTTTATTTTGGCATAATTTACACAAAGCAATTTGGGATACATGAATTATGTCGAAAGACTCATCAAATTTATTGTTAGGTCTTTTAGATCTAAAACTCCAACTCTCACTACTCCGACTAGAACTATTCGACTCTTCGTCACACATGTCAAATTGTAAACTTATCACTCCGAGAACAACAAGGATTAGAGTAAAAACAATTAATACATTAGACTCGAAGCAAAGCTCAATTGGGAATGACAGGAATTAAAATAAATACTACTATTTGTAAGTACACGCCGAAAGACCGACAAAGGAAAGTTCGGCATCCTTTGATAAAATTAATGATTCTTCAGAAGATTAATAAAGTAGATGCGTTGCTAGATGGGTATAGTGTGCCTACGTAAAAATTAAATGTAAATATGTAAATAGAATTGGGTATATTATGTTCTTCTTGTAATTGAATTAATCTACGTTAATTAAATTAAATTTGCCTTCACTCGTTTGAAATTCAAAATTCAATAAAACATTTATTCAAGTAGGCATTAAAAATACACTTTTGAATAGTCATATAATCACTGTTTTCCCCAATTATTTCTTTTCCATTTCCAGGGTTCTGATTCTACTGAGAAGAATCACGGAAGAAAGTAAGAAACTCAGTAGTTGCTCTTTTCAAAATATTTTTACAATAGTTCTATAATTATGTAAAGCGATAAGTCAAACATAAAATGTCAAATGTACCTTTATGTATATAAGTGACCCCAATCCGTCTTAATCGTAATACTCATATTCTTTGTGCTCTCTTCTTCGTCTTATTTAATTTTTATTTTTTTTATGACAACTAAAATACATACTAAACAAAGTTCATAAATACAGTGCAACATAAACCTATATAAGATTTTTCTGCACACTGCAGTTCGCCGTCTTTCGAGTGCAAATATTTTAATATTATTTAGAGTAAGGAGGTAGTTCGCTCATTTCTATACAAATAACACGAGGATGAGTTGTAGTGGCCATTAGTTTGAGTAGTATACAGGCTGTTTGGAGAAAATATTATTTAATATTTTTGGGAATATACCTAAGGTAATTATATTAAATATAGTAAGTATGTTAGTTTTTAGTTATATTATGTTAGTTGATTTAAAAAGTATGTTTTTAATTTGTATTTAATATTTTTGGGATTGATATTTTCCTTCAAGGTTTTAGGTAGTTTATTTATTAATTTAGGAATAATAATCTTATTTTGATGATCGCCATAAATATTATGTGTTCTAGCCATAATTAATTTAGGATTATATATACTTCTAAGCTGATGTTTGTACGTAGGTATGACTTGTAATTTTGTATTTAAGAACTGTTCTACAAGTAAAGTAAGTTTTAATTTTTCTTCTATTGGCAGGATATCACAGTATTTAAATAATTTGTTGTAATTGTCCTTATATTGTTGTTTGATTTTAGGGGGACAATTGTTTTGATGATTCTAAGTTGTAATTCATGGGTTCTACAAAGATGCGATTTCCAGGTTCCACCATAGCTACTTAATCCGTATTGTATTATTGATTCGGCCAGAGCCTTTTAAAGGGACAATAGTGTAGGAAAGGGAACTTTATACCTAACGACAGAACATTTGGCAAGTATGGCCCTTAACTTATCACACACTTTATTAATATGGTGCGTCCATTTAAATCGACTGTCTATTATGCGTCCAAGGTAAGGTTGTTGTTCTACTAATTCAATATAACTACAATTACAAGTCTGGTTAGACA
The DNA here is from genome assembly GCA_036936625.1 of Parnassius smintheus behrii. Taxonomy (NCBI): domain Eukaryota; kingdom Metazoa; phylum Arthropoda; class Insecta; order Lepidoptera; family Papilionidae; genus Parnassius; species Parnassius smintheus. The sequence continues at coordinate 32,628,781 of JAUPFT010000004.1, read as the reverse complement.
TGTTATTATGGAGACATTGGTGGCTGTGGACAACGAGTTTTAAAGGAACAGATACTCTATTATGACTGGATGAAATGTACATCATTTTTGTTTTTGTGGCATTCAGAACAAGCCCTGCATCGTGAGACCATTTCATAAGGTTAGTGAAATCTTCATACATGTTATTCAACATATATGTCGTTCCTCCTCACCGTATGTGCGGAAAAGAATCTTTTTGTGACGAATACTTTTTTTCGTCATAAGAAGATTCACATGTATACATGGGAAAAAGGTGATGATAGAAGCATGATAGATTTCGTAATTGTGGATGAAAGAATGAGGAGCGCAGTCGTAGATACAAGGGTTTACCGGGGGTCCAACGTAGGGACGGATCATTACCCGGTCTTATGTCGAATTAATGGTCTTTTCAAGCGTTGGCGGCATCGGACATCTGTGTCTACCACTGCGTTACAGCGTATAAGAATAGAGAAGTTACAAGATGAAGATGTGAAAGAGAAGTATAAATGTAGACTGAGAGAAAATATTAGATGTTTGAATGAGTTGTGTATGAATAATTTAGACTTGAATACTGTGTGGGATAATATAAAGAAAGGTTTGGTGGATACCGCCACCGAAGTATGTGGTGTAAGTAAGAGAACAAATGAAAGGAAAAGTAATACGTTATGGTGGGATGATGAGGTACGGGTGGAAGTTGAATCAAGGAAGAAAGCTTGGTTAGATTTACTAGCAACCAAAGCTGGTAATTCTTCTGGTATGAATGATGAGATTGAAAGAAAAAAGGCAGAATTTAGACGTCTAAATAAGAGAGTAAAAGAAGTTGTTGAAAGGAAAAAGAAAGAAAGAACGGATAAGAATGATAAAAGGATATCTGATAATTTCCAGGCTAACATAAAAATGTTCTGGAAACTCGTAAGAACTGCCAGGGGAAATACAAAACAGCCTATAATAAATGCTATAAGAGACGAGAACGGATGTATTCTGAATGATGAAGTTTCGAATTTAAACAGATGGAAGGAATACTTTGAAAGCGTATTTATGAGTGAAGAGTCGTCTGAATTAAATGAACTAGAAATTCCGAAAGAAGTGGAAAGGGGTATGGAGATAAGTGTAAATGAAATAATGAAAGCAATGAAAAGCATGAAAGCAGGTAAGGCAGCTGGATATGATAGAGTATCACTCGAGATGCTAAGGGCTGGAGAGGGAGTGGTGGCAGGCCTGCTGTACACCTTGTTTAATTTATGTTGGGAATTAAAACGGGTACCGGATGACTGGTGTAAAGCAGTTATAGTACCAATATATAAAGGAAAAGGGTCACAGCAGGACTGCAAAAACTACCGCGGTATCAGCTTGCTTAGTATTGTGGGTAAACTGTATGCTAAGGTGTTAATTGAAAGAGTTATGATAGAAACTGATGGAAAAATTTGGGATGTGCAAGCGGGTTTTATAAAGGGAATGGGGTGTACAGATCAAGTCTTTGCCATGCGCATGATTGCGGAGAAAATTTTGGCCAAAAAACAGAAAGTTTTTTGTGCATTCATGGACTTGGAAAAGGCTTATGACAGAGTGGACAGGAATGTGTTATGGCAAACACTGAACTCATATGGGTTGAGCGCTGGTTTGATACAGGCATTAAGGTCTCTTTATAGGGACTCTAGTGCTTGTGTCAGGATCAATGGGGTCTAGTCGGACTGGTTTGGCATCCAAAAAGGTGTCAGACAGGGCTGTGTAGCTTCCCCTTGGCTGTTCAACCTATTTATGGACCGGTGTTTGCAAACTTTGAAAGATGAAGAATGTGGTTTAAGAATGGGCGAGTTAACCGTCAAATGCCTTTTGTATGCCGATGATCAAGTCATATTTGCATCATCGGCGTCTGAATTGCAAATGGTGGTTACATTAATGAACTGGGAATTAAAAGAAAGGGGAATGAAAGTGAACACATGTAAGACGAAAGTGATGGTTTTTGAAAGAGAAGAAAGCAAAACGGTATGTGAAATAAGAATAGAAGGAGAGTTAATTGAGCAAGTGGATGAGTTTGTGTATTTGGGATGTGTATTTAGTAGGGATGGTAGATATGATAGGGATATAGAATGACGAGTAAATGCAGGGAATAGAGTGAATGGGGCACTACACTCTATTATGGAGAACCAGAATGTGTCAAAACAGGCACGTATGGTGATTCATAATTCTGTGTTAGTCCCTACTTTAATGTATGGTAGTGAAAGCTGGGTGTGGCAGAAGAAGCATGAAAGTAGAATAAATGCTGTAGAAATGCGGTCTTTAAGGAATATGCTAGGGTTGAATCTGAATGACAGGGTGAGAAATTGCGTGATAAGGGATAAATGTGGTATGCAAGATGATGTTGTGACCAGGATTAAGAAAGGAATGCTTCGGTGGTTTGGTCATGTGGTAAGAATGAATGAGGAAAGAGTGACAAAGCAAATTTATATGGCAGATGTGAACGGCCGAGTCGGGAAGGGACGCCCTAGGAAAAAGTTTATCGACCAAATTGGCGATATTTTGAAAATGGGCCACGTTAGAAGTACCCTTAACCGACGAGCATGTATGCGTAGATATATGGATGTGAAGGAGGCGAAAGAGGTGTGTCAGTATCGTGCCAAATGGAAGTCCGTAGTCTCTGCCTACCCCTCTGGGTGACAGGCGTGAGTGTTTATGTATATGTAATTTTATGTCGTTTTCCGCCGCTCGTATGCAGGTATCGTCTGCAAACTGATATATCTTGCAGTTTTTAATTAAATTGGTAACATTATTAACAGAGGTCTAGTAATGCAAAGGCCCAAGCACAGATCACATCACATTACACAGTAGGGTACTTGCCTTTTTCTATAGGTACACGCATTTATTAGATCGGCTATAGTTACCGATATTTTGTCCGCAATAGATATTAAGTCTATTGCTCGTATTTTGTCTATACCTGGTGCTTTGTTCGTTTTAATGTTTTTTTATTATTTTTGCTACTGATGTAATTATATCAAGTATTTAAAATAATGTTTTAAATTGCTTAACGCCTGTAAAAGGGGGTCCAAGAAAAAAATTTCACTCCTATGTCCTGTACACTCCTCTACATTTTGCATTCCTCAGTTTTTGGAGTAACTTTGGAACTCTTTACAGCCTGTCGACCGAATATAATCAATCCTTACATTTTTTCCAGAAACAGGTTAAGAAATATAATTTGTCTCTCTAACTGCTTTCTCTCCCTCACTTTAAACACATGAACAGAAGCTATGGATACGTTAATCCTGAATTATTTACTTATACTATTTACTTTATAGTTTAAAATCCTTTAAGTTTCCATAAATAGTTTATATACAGATTAAAACCTCTTTTATTCTATTTCAAAGTGAAAAAATAAAACAAAAAAATAAAAAATAGTAAGAAAATTGTTAGTAATTCGTTACGGCAACGAAAAATTAAATTAAAAATTGTTCTACTGATATTAATTAATAAAAAGGGATTAGATTGTTTCTCTTTTACTTAATTTAACGTGCCGTATGAGCTTTAGAAGTCACGTCACCATTTGAGTCGAGATGAAATACAGCCAGTCACAAATAGCAGTTATTGAACGCACCGTTGCTGAGGACTTACACACCAGCCAAAACGTGATATCAAGGTTGTGATCGCGTTATCGTAGTACTGAGGATGTGGCTAAATGACACAAGGGTAGGTATCGTGTTGCTACTTAGAGACAGGATCAAATTTCTCCAAATGACCACCGGAAGACAACCCAATATCACAGCGATGCAACACTATAAAGGCTCCAGGAGGACCACCAGCTGCTGGTAAGCGACCAAGTCGTGCAAAGGAGGAGGTATGAAGTTATTTTTCATGATCAAAGATCGGTACGTTTTCCAGTATTGATACGGGGTAATCACGGATGCCGGCTTTTGTGGACTCGGGAGCATTGACCATTTAGTCACGAACAGTGGTCTATGGTGCTGTTCACCACTAAGTCCCGATTTGGGTTTCATCTGGATTCACGTGTATACGCATTTTGAGAACTCCAGGGAGAGTTAGCCGCCTACACAACCCGCAGGAGGTCCACTCATGCCAAGGTGGAACAACCATGGTGTGTCCAGAAATTCATCTTGGCGGATGAACCCAGCTCGTTTGGATCCAAGGCAGCATGCCGGCATAAAAATACCACGAGGCGATAAAAGAGCCTGTTATTTTCCCACGCAGAATCCGAACTTCTTGGCCAAGAATTTCTACTCATGCACGATAATGCTCCTTCCCATACGGGGCGGCTGGTGTTGGCCACTCTCCAAGACCACGATATTCAAATTTTGGATTATGCTGCACAGTCATTCGACTTAAATCCTATTAATCATACCTGGGACATGTTACAACAAAAAGCTTTGAGAGATTTCCCGCAAAGTTGACAACGGAGCAATAACATTACGTACACTTGCAACGAACATAGGACCTCATACCGCAGCAAGATATTTACAATTTAATTTTAAGTATTGAAATGATGTCGATATATAATTTATGTAAGAAGTGGCAACACTGATTATGAATTATTAGATTTTATAAGATCTTTCAAATGTTTTATAAATGTTTGCATCTTCAAACTCTATGCAATTTTTTCCCTATTGCTACCCAAATTTAATTCGCTCAGTCCCTATTTTTGCCTTTATTTCGGTGTGCTGATTTTTCTATCTTGAGTATTACCAAAGTGAAATTTAATAAGCTTGATCGAATTATTGTTTCTGCTGTAAACATATTTTGCCTATAAGGTTACTTTGTCACTGAAAATTTCGTTAAACGTAATACTTGGAACTATTTTTTTAGACTGATAATGCATAACGAGTGCGAAGGTGTCGAACACTATGCTACCCATTCTTATATGTAGGGTCAAATCTTTCAAGTAAAAATTCAGCCGGCACTTACTTAGAAGAACCCGTGTCCCGTAGCTGTATTCAAATGGTTGTTTTTACAAATAAGTTAAGATTTATAGAATAAACATTTGTTGTAATGTGACAAGTTGCAAAATTTTGTTAATGAATCCTTGAAAATTCTGTGTTTATATACATTCTGATTTAGCTTAAATATGTCTAAAAACTCTCACATTAAGTTATAACTTTTTCGTAACAATAATGCAGTTTAATGTTTATAGATAACTTTTATATATGATTTTATGTTTAATGCAAGTTATATTTTTCTTTATCAAAGAAGTTTTTTTATGCTTTTGTATACAACAAATTTTATATCTGTGTTATGTAGGTAAATAAACATTATTTGTTCCTGTGGTTCTTAATGTATTTTCAATTCAGAAATGGTGCTGGTATTCTGTGAAGGCGTAGCCTTCCCCGGTCAAGCTGACCCATTCGTGCTGCAATATCATAATATATATACCACGTACAAAATTGATGTTGTGTAAAATTGAATTAAGATAATTTATCTCGCATTCATAGTGACGTAGTTATTAATGACATCTCGTTATCACTGTTACCCTGATTTATACATAGATTTAGTAAAATATACTAGAGAGCTTTACATGTGAGCAAAGAACTAGAAAAACCTCATACTGTGACTAATGCTGAATGTAAAAAGGTTTGGGATAACAAGCAATTACATAGTCGATTTAAAAAAAAAGATTAGTTAAGCCCAATTTAAACGTGGAAACAGAAAATGAAAAAATACTTTGAGTGACGGTAGGGTTAACGAGTGTCATACACATCTATCGAACGGACGGAATTTGAAACAGGAGGCCAAGCTTGTACCCTAGTAGCTTACTATTAAATTTAGTTTTCCTTATCAGGAGAGAAGTGGCATGCTGTTATGGGATCAGTCAATTTTCACAGACAGGCTTATATTAGCAAATAAACCTGACGTTCTAACGATAGACTGAACTACACGCAAAGGAATGTAGTAGATATTTGTGTTTCTTATATAGTTATAGTATATTTCCCTGTGTAGAAAGGAGAGAAATATGGCACCAAAGGAAAATATTCTGTTATTCTTTTATTCATGAATAAATTTCCATGATGTATGATATACAGTACAAAGGAATAAGACTGCCTTATTACTCATCTTGTTGCAAGCTTCTAATAACAAAGGCAAAAACGACAAAGGCAAATTTAAGTGGCAGCAAAGACGTAGTGCATATTCTTAAAGATACATACTTATCACTTGTATGAAGAACATGCAATGAATACCAACTTCATACAATTAGGTAAAAGTATGCTCGAAAACAAAAAATGGGCTGCGGGACTAGACAGAGTTACTGCTGAAATGGTCAAGTACGGTGGGCCTCGCGTCTGGGACAGCTTTCATCTGCTGTGCAATTTGTGCTAGCGGACGGGAGATGTCCCGGATGATGGGCGATCCGCGGTCATTGTGCCTTTATATAAAGGTAAAGGTTCACATCTTGACTGCGGGTGCTATCGGGCGATCAGCTTGAACAGTTTAGCAAGTAAAGTTTATTCGAAGGTTTTGACATGCAGGATGCAAGAGAAATCGGAAAGATTCTTATGGGAGGCACAATGCGGATTTAGACCTGGAAGAGGATGCACAGATCAAATGTTTTCTCTCCGCATGATCACGGAGAAGCTTCTGAGTGTTAACCAGAGGATTTTCTGTGCTTTTGGGGATCTGGAGAAAGCATTTCATAAGGTTATAAGGAAGAAAATGTGGGAACTGTTGCCGGGATATGGTGTGGATGGTCGATTGTTAAGGGCTGTGCAGTCACTTTACTATGACTGTAAAGCCTGTGTGCGGGTAGGGCATGACCTGTCACCCATGTTTAGCGTCCAAGCGGGCGTAATGGGGTTGTGTCATGTCATGTCAGTGCTGTTCATACTGTATCTCGACAGCTGTTTACAGAAGCTGAAAGATAGCTGTTTGGGTGTGAAATTGGGTGACATAAAAGTTAATTGTCTGCTGTATGCTGATGATGCAGTGCTTATTGCACCATCAGAAGCAGAACTGCAGGCATTAGTCACGTGTATGAAAGAGGAATGTGAAATTAAAGGTCTCCGTTTGAATGCTAATAAAACTAAGGTTCTGGTATTTGAAAAGGACGAAGAGAGAACGAAATGTGAAATATGGGTAAATCAGGAATGTCTAGAACAGGTAAATGAAATTGTATACTTGGGGAGTGCTTTCAGCCGGGATGGAAGATGTGATTTAGATGTGGATAGGCGTGTCGCTGCCGGAAACAAAGTCAATGGTGCCCTGAATGCATTAGTAAAAAGGCAAGGCGTGGTGAAAAGTGCACGCCTTGCAATACATAACGCAGTGTTGGTACCGACTTTGTTATATGGCAGCGAAACCTGGGTATGTCAGAAGAAGCATAAAAGCAAGTTGAATGCAGTGGAGATGCGATCTCTTCGTAAAATGTGTGGCGTTACCATAGCCGACCGAAATCGAAACGAAGAGATTCGCAATATGGCAGGATTGAAAGATGACCTTATCACAAAAATTGATAGGGACGTACTCCTATGGTTTGGGCACGTTGAACGAATGAGTGAAGACCGTATGGTGAAGAAAATATATAGAGCGAAAGTAAATATTAAAAGGTGTCGAGGCAGACCGAGACTAACTTTCGAAGACGATGTGAGCAAATTGCTCGAAGAGGGGAGGGTCAAGAGTACTCGGATACCTAGACGTGCATGTATGAAGAAGTTAATGAACCTGAAAGAAGCGAAAGAGGTATGTAAGGATCGTGACACTTGGCGATCTGTTCTCTCTGGCTACCCCGTTAGGGATTGTGCGTGACGATAAGTAAGTAAGTAAGTAAGTAAGTAAAACAAAAAATGAATGTCATATTAAAAGCGAAATTTTGACATAGGATTTGGTCAAATTTAATTACATAGAGCTAAGTACAAATTATAAACACTATTTTAAAATTCATAATTATCGAATTTTTTAAATTTGCCAAACTATAATCTGAATTTAATACCTTATTTGTACCGTGAGTGTCTTAAGGAGCGATTAGAACATCTGGCGTATACTAGATGTGAAATATTTCATTGCTACGAGTATAGTAGTTGTAGGTTCAAGATGTTTATTTCTGTCCAATTACAAAACCTGGTAATTACTGCAAATGAAAAGAACGTATTCCGTACCTAATATGGTAAAATTTAGCGACAAATTGCTAGTTTAACTGTATTCTTATGAATACTTATACGCTGAACTACTTTTACTCGCAAACATAACATTGAAAATTGTGTTGCTAATACTTGTACATTGCGGTCAGCCTCAACGTAGACTAGCCATCAGCGCAGGACAGGATTATAATACCCAAGTGTATCCGTAAACACAGGTGCACTCTCTGTGCTCTTACTCTCTCAGTCCGATGGGATGGTACACCAAAACGACCGAAGAGAGATCAGGTACAGGATTAACGGTTTTGCGTGCTTTCCGAGGTACGGGGGTAAGACTCCGACAACTTCCTGACTACGGGCAGCTACTGAATATTTTTGACTGAAAACTCAATAACTGATATTTTTGGCCCGACACGGGCCCCGGGATTCGTATCCAGACCCCTTGGTTAGCAGTCAATGCATTTACAACCATTATACCAACAAGGCAGATGCACAAAAATTCAATTATATTAAGCATATAATTGAATTTTTGTGCATCTGATACCCTTAGTTGACTACCATGGAAGCTCACATTAATGGTTGTACAAAATCAGATTCTTTCAAACACAAAGTCTATTTCAAGATTTTTTATTTATTTATAAAACTTAACTGTCGAACGAACTTACAGTCCACCATGGTAAGTGGCGACTGCGGTTCTTGGACGCATGCTAAGATGGAATGCTTCAGAGTGTGTAATTATACTGACTCTTTGTACGCTAAAAACGCCAGGATTGAGGGCGTGTAGTGGTAGTTTAGAATATCCACTATCCTATATCTTCCCGTGTGTGTCGTGGATGGCGACAGAGGGAAAACGGCGGGAGATGGACAGCAGTATCATCCTGATAGCATCAGCTATATAACAAAAGAACTGCGGTTGCCAACCCGCTCGCTAAGCATGAAAACTATGGCAAATACCCCCTATGAGCAATGACACAAGTAAATGGTTCCCGTCCCCGGCCGCACTGCTATTCCTAGCTACGGTGGCGAACATGGTAATGGCGTGGCAGGGGGTACTATGGAACTCCAGTGGAGGTTCGACTGCCACCTAAAACGACTGGACTTGGCAACATGCAACGCATGCACCCTGAAGACTGACGAGAAGATAGACAAGCTGCACTGGAATATTATAGGATTATCCAAGGTCCAAAAAGAGGGGGAGGACACGATGATTCTCGAATCCGACAACTTCTTCTACCACCGGGTACGTGACCATGTGTTGCCAAGGAGGTGTCTGATTTATCGTTCACAAGTCTCTTCATAACAACGTTGTAAAGATTGGGAGTGTGTCGACGAGAGTTGCGTAATTTATACTCAGGATCACCAAACGGTATTCGCTGATGGTCATACAGGTCTAAGCACTAACCTCGGGACATTCCGATGAGGAGGTGGAGAAACTATATATATGTATATACATTTTCTCATCCTCCTATAAATGTGGGATATTTGTAGAGCGATGCATTGCTACAAAACCCCCTATACGGTATTAATGAGAGACTTCAACGCAAATTAAGGCGCAAGAAAGAACAGTAAGCTGGATGTAAGGAAATTTAGGATAGGGCCAGGGAACCCATGGGGTCAGCAGCTGGCGGACTTCATGTAGAAAGTGGGATTCGTTATGATGAATTGGAAAGACTGGAATAAAGCCAGAAGCGGCCCATAGAAAGTGGACCTGGTTGAGCCCCGACGGTTACACAAAAAATGAGACTGACTTCATTATTACGACTAGACGGCGACTCTTTAGTGATTGCAAAGATGAAAAATGTCAGCAATCACCGGTTAGAGGCACACTGAACCTAAACGTTAAATTGGAGAGGCCTCGTCTACTGAAGTCAACACTCAGCCCCATCGTGTTCTAATCCAAAGTCCCGAAATTTTTCTCGAGTGACAAAACCATTTTCAGTGCCTAGAAGACTGCAATGTTGTGGACAATATGAATGATAAGCTCTCGAAAACCATCCATGCGGTTGGAGCTAAGTTTTGCAAGACCCGCCGCAGAAAAAGAAAAACTCTCCGATCACACTCTTAATTAACAGCCATGAAGGCTATTAGATGGAAAATGATGCTGCAGTCTTCACCAGGGCTCCAAAGTCTTTGTCAGAGATCTGTCACCCAGAAAGAGCCAACTGTCAAAGCTGAAAAATGAGTGTAGCAGCATCTTCTCCGGGACACCTGAGATTTCGAGTGTGATTGAGAGGTTCTACTGGCAGTTGTACACATCATCGTTGGAGCCACACGCAAGTGTGAGTAACGATCCAAGAGCAAGTCTTATCCGACACTATTCCGATGATATCCCGGATGTCAGTCTGAGCGAGATGAGAATGGCTCTCCAGCATCTTAAAACCGGCAAGGCCCCTGAGCGAGTATGAAATAACAGCGGAGCTTCTGAAAGCAGGTAGAAAACTGGTATTTAATGACCTGCAAAGGCTCTTTAATTCTGTCCTTCACGGTGACACTACTCTGGAGGCATAGAACAGAAGTGCGGTGGACTTGTTTTTCAAGAAAGGGGACAACGTTCTCTTGAATAGTTATAGACCGGTTTCACTTCCGAACGTCTGTATACGCGTCTATGCGTCTACGTACTGTTACTACGTACTACGTACTACGAGAGTCATTACTAATCGCTTCACATGCAGACTCGATGACTTCCAGTCTCCCAAACAAGCTGGTTTGCGAAAAGGCTTCAGTACCACATAATGACTTCTGAAAATATACTAATATTATAGTAACAATCTGTTACTCTGTGGCAGATTGTACAGAAGACCGAAGCGATATAATCTGCCACTTTGCCTTTCGTACGTGGACTATGAGAAAGCCTTTGATTCTGTCGAAATTTGGGCGGTGCTGCAGACCCTTCAGTAATGCCAAGTTAACTATCGGTATATCGATGTGCTGAATTTTTTGTACAGTGGGGCTACGGTGGCTATCCGAATGAAAACTAACCAAATGCAGAGAAGTGTAAGGCAGGGTGTCGTTATATCCCCGAAAATCTTCACCGCTGCATTGGAAGATATTTTCAAGCTACTGCACTGAAGTGGATACGGTAATAACATCAATTGCGAGTGATGAGAAATCGAAGATGGGTGATGATCATCGATTTGCCGACAATATAGTCATTATGGCAGAATCGTTGGAGGTAAGCACTGTGCTTATTGACCTCAAAAGTGTCTCCCAACGGTTTGGTCTAAGATGAACATGGACAAAACAAAGATCGTGTGTGATGTCCATGTCACACCTATGCCGATAGTTGTTGGAAGCACTTAGCTAGAAGTTGTTAATGAATACGTTTACCTGGGATAAATAATCTGACTAGGTAAGTTCAACTTCAACCGAGAGGTCAATCCACGGATTCAACTCGGCTGGTCGTTCTAGAAAATGCGACACATCTTCTCATCAGGTATACCTCAAAGCCTGAAAACTAGATTGTACAACCAATGCGTGTTGCAAGTGATGACTCACGAATCTGAGACGTGGTCCTTCACTGCTGGCCGTATGAAGACACTCAAGGTTACTCAGCGAGCTATTCTAGGAGAGGGCTATGTTCGGAGTTTCTCTGCGTGATACATTTAGAAATTTGTATATCTGTAGTAAAACCAGAGTAACTGACATAGCCTAAAGGACAAGTAAGCTGAAGTGGCAATGGATCTCAAAAAACCGACAATCGGTGGGGAAAAAAGGTTTTCGAGTGGCAGCCGCGTACCGGTAGGCATAGTGTAGCGCGACGCCTCACTAGATGGAGTGACAACCTGGTAAGACATGCAAGAATTCGATGGGTGCAGGTGGCTCAGGACCGTGATTTGTGGCGTTCCTTGGGGAAGCCCTATGTTCAGAAGTGGACTTTTGAAAGGCTGTAATGATGATGATGAAGACTTGCTCTTGGGTCGTTACTCACACTTGCGTGTGGTTCTTACGATGAAGTATACTGCTGCACATGAAACCTCTCAATCACACTCAAAATTTCAGGTTGTGTTTGAATAAAGTATGTTTGAATACTCATAAAATATAATACCCGGATTTTTGGAGTCACCGATTATGATTTTGGGATCTTTTAGTAAAAAATTTTTTTAAACTTCTTTTTAATTAAATGCTCTAAAAAGAGCTTGAACTTTAAAAAACTTGTATGTAGTAATGGAAAGGATGCAAATAATTTACTGAAAGAGACCTTAGCGTTTTGTCTACAATTTTGAATTGCTGTGTTATGATTTATGCATATTCAAAAAGTTCATCAGTGGCTGTGTCTGTAAGTAGCTCACTATTTCACTGATGCCTTGCACAGGCTACTGAATTGAAAGATAACTATGCAACTACGTCCTGAATTTTCAATTAAGTTATAAATTTACGTATTAATTAATAAATATTGATAGGATTGAATATAAAGCATAAAAATGGGGAAGTAATGCGATGGGTTTGTGTGTTTAAGTCTGAAACTTGGTTTGTAATGAAAGAAGGGGAATAAACATGTTATTATTATTATCATATTATTATATCCCAACCATTTAGCTTTAATTACTTTAACCTATGCCAACTTCACGATTTGACTAAATATTGACTAAAAACGTGTTAAATAAGAATTCTAATATATTTGCAGTTATTTATTTATTTAAATATTTTTTTGCTAATTGAGCTGTCAAATAAAAGTTTATTTACAGTTAAAGTTGTGACTACACAAAAGTAATTATTGTAATTTTTTTTACATTAATTGTAATAATAATAATAAAAATAATTGTAAAAATAATTATATACAAATTCGATACCAAAGATTTTTATACAAAGTCGATAGTAAATATAAGAAACATTGAATTATATACAAAGTCCTGTATTAATTTGTCAGTTGTCAATTTGATTTTAATTAGATCTAGCTCGTTGGAATAAACTCAGTACCTTATTTATTGGCAGTTGTGGATAAAGCAATATAAATAGTGTAAAATAAATATCAAAGGTACATGTTGACTGCCAATAATAATACAATCATCATCATCATCATTACAGCCCTTCACAAGTTCACTGCTGAACACAGGCCTCCCCCAAGTAATGCCACAAAGCACGGTCCTGAGCCATCTGCATCCATCGACTTCCTGCATGTCTTACCAGGTCGTCACTCCATCTAGTGGGGGGTCGCCCTACACTACGCCTACCGGTACGAGGCTGCCACTCGAGAACCTTTCTTCCCCATCGGTTATCGGTTCTTCGAGCTATATGGCCGGCCACTTCAGCTTACTAATCCGTTGGGCTATGTCGGTCACTCTGGTTTTACTGCGGATATCCTCATTTCTGAGTCTATCACGCAGAGAAAGTCCGAGCATAGCCCTTTCCATAGCTCGCTGAGCGACCTTGAGCGTCCTTATACGGCCAGCAGTGAATGACCACGTCTCTTATCCGTAAGTCATCACTGGCAACACGCACTGGTTGTACACTTTAGTTTCCAGTGATTGAGGTTTACCTAACGAGAAGATATATAATAATACAATACATTAATTAAAATGCGATAATAAATTTTGATAGAATCGGTGTTACAAAAATAAAGCTAAACATTGGAATAAGTTGTAAACTATCGGTGACTTTTTTAAGTATTTTTGTTAAGACTTAAGAATTTACTCAAACCGTTCAGATTTCAAAGGTGTACATAGTATAGCTTTTATATCAAGGCTGTATGTATTGTATGTAACTAGACTGGACACGTGGTCCTTCACTGCTGGCCGTATGAGGACGCTCAAAGTCACTCAGCGAGCTATGGGGAGGGCTATGCTCGGAGTTTCTCTGCGTGATAAACTTAGAAATGAGGATATCCGCAGTAGAACCAGAGTGACCGACATAGCCCAACGGATTAGTAAGCTGAAGTGGCAATGGGCCGGCCATATAGCTCGAAGAACCGACAACCTTTGGGGAAAAAAGGTTCTCGAGTGGCAGCCTCGTACCGGTAGGCGTAGTGTAGGGCGACCCCCCACTAGATGGAGTGACGACCTGGTAAGACATGCAGGAAGTCGATGGATGCAGGTGGCTCAGAAACGTGCTTTGTGGCATTACTTGGGGGAGGCCTGTGTTCAGCAGTGGACTTTTGAAGGGCTATAATGATGATGATGATGAACTAGACTGTATAATTATGTATATAATACTCATAATCTGAACAGTTATGGCAATAATGTCAAGATCGTGTAGTGGCGGTGTAAGAATATTGAGTACCCCATGTTGTCCTGTGACTGTCGCAGGAGACTAGAGAGGGAAACAAACCAAGAGATGGGCAGCAGGGTCTTCATAATAATAAATATAAAAACTGTGTTTGCCAACCCGCCTGCTAAGCATGGCCACTGTAGCAAATATCCAACTATGAGGCATTTTTTAGGGAGGCCTGTTTTCAGCAGTGCACTTTGATTTGCTGGAATGAATTAACGATTGAAACTTATTATTTGCCGTGTGAAGTGCCATAAGAGAATCTGTCACACACTTTTCATCTAGATGTCGTAAGATGCGACTATGAGAAATCCCAGAAGAAGTCTCCCCTTAGTGGTGTATAGTGTACTCGTGTACGCTGGACGTAAATATTAAGACCGACGACGGACAGCAACTTCCAAAATGCAAAAGGTCGGATACCTCTTGTCCTCAATCCGCTTATCAGGTGTAGCAAGCTCAAATGCAAGGATTCAGGAGCAAAGCTTTACGAATGAAGAGACATAAAGCCGTAATAATGCATGAAACCTGCTCACCAATTACTCGGACTTCTAAAATTAGAGCCTTCGTAATTTTATAAAAAACTGAAGCTTCAGTAAATTCTAGGATATACATCGATGCTGCCTATCTATAAAAGTAATAAAATAAAATAAAATTGATAAAGCCACTCTTAAGGTTAAGATTAAATTTAGAAAATTTTCAAACCACTTACTAACTGAATCAAAGTGTGGCAAGCTTGAAGAAGGATGGCGGTCCGAAAATATGCCCATTATGCGAGCAAAGTATGACACAATTTTTGGTCAGGCGCTCTATCCTTTCAAACCATCCGATAAAACTTGTTGAAGCTAACAAAATTCGGTGTCGGATAAATATAAAAATAACTTGTTAATTCTCTGAGAATCTAAATGTAGTAAATAGATTTTGAGTATAATATTGATTTCTTTAGAGAGGTAAGATGTCAAGTCTTTCAGAACGTATAGGTGTATAAAGTAAATTATTTTCTTATTGCAATAATATTATTTGTAAAATAATAATTAAAGAAAACTTTTAGTTAAGTAAACTATTTTATAGCTATCTATAAAACTACAGATTATTATTAAAGCTTTAATAACACTTCATTTCTTTTTGAGGGTGCTCTTATAAATAGAAAATGAAGAATTAAGTCTTCATTTAAGGCGTTTGCAAAGTTGTAGAAAAAATAATAAAGTAGCTTTTCAACATTGTGCTCCAATCTCCAAAGTATTTTTAATCGTAAAAGAAGTTGATCGGTAACTGTAATCGTAAAAGGAGTTGATCGGTAACTAAAAAATTTTGCTAAAGTCATAACGTCATTTAGGCCTAAAATATATCAATTTAGCGGTCAAAAATATGTGTGGTAAAAGGCTGGGATAAATATTTATCATCTGGCCCAGTATTTATTTCTGATAATTTTATGGGTTTGAAATGCAGATTTAAAAACTGTATTCGTTTTTTAAAGGCTAGTGCTAGACCACAACCTCGCCTGGTGGTAAGTGGTGACAAATTCCTAGATGGAAAATTGCTGTAATCGTAAAAGGAGTTGATCGGTAACTAAAAAATTTTGCTAAAGTCATAACGTCATTTAGGCCAAAATATATCAATTTAGCGGTCAAAAATATGTGTGGTAAAAGGCTGGGACAAATATTTATCATCTGGCCCAGTATTTATTTCTGATAATTTTATGGGTTTGAAATGCAGATTTAAAAACTGTATTCGTTTTTTAAAGGCTAGTGCTAGACCACAACCTCGCCTGGTGGTAAGTGGTGACAAATTCCTAGATGGAAAATTGCACTGAATTAAAAAATAGATTTTTCTTACTGATCATTAACGTATGCTTTGTTAGCTCTACTATAGTTTTTCATTATGATCTAAATAATCTTAGTTCTAAATGAATATGAACTTATTAATACTTATTATTTTGAATTATGCATTAATAAGAATTAAAAAAGAAAAACTCAACCGTCACTCTACAGATTAGTGGAAGATTGCTCTACGCTAGACGACCTGATGTTACATATTACAGGGAAAAGTGAATGCGGATTAGCGAGCCGCGCTTTGTGATAATCTTACGAAATGACCAGCTGAGATTCTCTGTAATAAATGATGCTGTAATAAAAAAACACTTCATTCACCAGTACGAGTCTGGACTCGCACTCTCGAGTTGCATTAAAAAAAAACACTTCATTCACCAGTACGAGTTCGCACTCGCACTCTAGTTGCATTCTCAATTCATTTATTCATCGGGAAAGAATATATAAATAAAAAACCATTAATTTTTTTAAGACGTTAGCGTCTTATACATCAGTTAAAAAGTATTAAATTACTATTATATATAAGAAAACTTAAAAGTTTTCTTTGTATATTTTTGTGACATCTCGAACTTACGACAAATCAAACAGAAGCTTGATTAAATTAGTTTCAGTGCTGATTAAGCACTTCGGACAAGCAACTAAGTCCGTCCGATTTAGGTTACTTGATTTGTTTGAACAGCAGTTAGTTAGCGATGCATTAAGTAAGCCTATAAGTTAGTTATTCCTTGGCATGTGTTAAGCAGTGGACTTGCGATATGTTGTGATATTGATGTTGACAATGAAGTTAATTAAATAGGAGAAAATCTAAATTTTTTATTCCAAGGATAATTAATTGTTTTCACTATTTCGTGTTCCTAAAATTATTAATTTTAAAATATTTTTGTTACTTAGACCTCCACAAGTCTCTTTCCTTCTGCATCTTAGTTCTTGATCATTCCAATAAATTCATTATAATTTTTAATATGCCCAATATAAACTCCTATTATCACATCTTCGTAAAATAATCTAAAGATAAAAAATATATATTTATAGTATATAAATTTGTTAAAGACAAAGTTAAGACCTATATCAGCGACGAGCATGCGCGGGGTTTGCAAATGTGCCGTCACCCGTGAACCTACTCGTTAGTGAATTAAGTTATGTCTACTTCAAAGCGTGTATGTTTTCGTTTGACTGACGTTAAAAATTTATTTCTGTTTACTTGCAAAGTAAATTTGTGTTTTTGGATTTGAAAAATCAGCCTAAATTTTATAGCGCCTCCGTTCTCTGTGTGATTTTTTGAGTGAGTGCGAAATTACATGACCTAATTCCTCCTTTTATTCCATACACGCCTTTCTAATTTTGATACAACGGAAAATATAAAGAACATCAGGAGTAAAATCCTCCTATTTTAATTATAAAATCTATTTTGATAAGAGTCAAACCGTACTTTATGTTATAGGTCTTATAAGATTACGGAGGATGTTACTTTGGCTTTACGAAGTACGAAAGTAATTTTTTTATATGCTGCTATCATTCGTTTCCATATGATTCATTTATTTTTACGGCTGTTATGAATTTAATTACAATAGGAGCTACAGCAGTAAGGAATAGTCCGCCGCGCTACCCCAAAGCATGTTGGCGAACTTCACATGTCTTCGAAATATTTTTTTTCTTATTTCTCAGACGTGCAGGTTTCCTCACGATATTTTCCTTCATCGCCGAGCACGTGGTAAATCAGCACTTAAAATTGCAATTAACAATTTCATTGGTGCTGGCGGGGATCGAACCCGGTTTGCTCGCGTATTGTGAAATGTACAGCGAGCGCTAACCATTTGAGCTACCACGGCTCATCATCTGTTAACAAGCTTAGTATTAATATAATATATTGATTCAATGAGCATATTATTTATAAAAGAACACAATGTGGCAAGTATTCGCTGTAAGGAATAGTTCTTGAATATTCTATGTTGATAGCGAGCATACGTATGGTTTAAAATCAATATTGCTCATACCAATATCAGCTCCACAAAGTCGATATTATTAAGTATCAGTTACTTATAATACAAATAAAACCGCAACTAAAGCCCACACTAACGACATCAATAACAAACTAATTTCTTTTTCAAAGAGTTAGTAATAGAAAATTTACTCGAAAATTAATTTTTTTTTATTTTGTAAAGAATTGTCACAATGACATAAAAATAAGTGATTCGCTTTATAAGTACCCAGTATTCGATACTGATACGACTTAATAAAAAATAAATATTAAATTCAAAGTATGAAGTAGTCGTCAAAACTTGAAGAATAAATTGGAGTATATCATTCAAATCACATTAAAAATTAAGAAGAGAATAATTCACTAATTGTTACGACTCTGAGATTATCATACAATATTGAAACTTCCGTCTTGTACAAGAATTGGCTTTGGATAGGCTAATAACCATTGAAGTAATATATACTTACGTACTAGAACAGCTATCTCAAACAAAAAATGTGCGCTACTCTGTGTTCCTGCGGTTGTTTTTTTATCATAGAATAAACATAGGTAGAATGACCCGTAGGTAATAGTAGATTGTATTGTTAAATAGGTAAATTAAATCGAGAACAATATTTAAATTTTGTTATTTATTTTGTATAATATTTGCTTATTTAATATTATATTACGTGATATTATATCACAATTACATTTTAACGGCATTTTTATCTGAATATTTTAAAAGGTATCTAAGTCAAATATAAAAAACATACTAGATGTATGTTTAACAAAAATTATTAACATAACATTTAAATTACAAATATATTTATTTAAATTAGAATAAAAGTTGTTCATAAATGCTGGGCACGCGAGAGTTAAAAATGGACGAATTTATACTACTTTGACTTTGATGTGGAAACCTAAAAATAAGATAAAAGAATAATAAGCAGATTTAAACATGAAAAATTTTGCCAAATTATAATAACTTATATATGTTTCTACCAAAAAATTTGTATAATAATATATTCGTCCTATACTTAAGTACCTACAGAAATGACGCATCTGAAAATATTAATTTTATATTCTATATTCCTGACACGAAATGGCGTCTTAGGAATAATTTGTTTTATTATTAATACATAATACTTTTTTAATGATTAAGTATCTTATTAACCGATGAAAAGTAATGCCTTTGTTTTTACTGACATTTCTTGAATTATTTGTGCAATATCTAAGTACACACGACGGCATATTTTTTTTAATCAACACAACACGTGGTAAATCTACAAGCACCTAGCGAATGACTGATTAAAGTGCGGTGTATGCACCGCAGTTGAGTGGAACAGAGTAGCTGAATGCAGTGTCGCCTCTAGTACGTAGTACATAATAGCTCAATGCTAATAACTTAGGTTTTTGGGTTGTGGACATATATTTTCATTAATATTTGCAATTACGTAACGTTTATACCTACGCTGGTAACCTTGAAGTTGTAAATTGCAATTTTAACTGCAATAGTTTCTCTATAATATGATTTTCAGTGAATGAAAACATCCTAAGAAAAACGAAATGTCTGGGTAATAAGAATGTTTCGAAACATGGGAAAAATCACGAATTCGCAACGCAACTATGCCACCGGAAATTTTCCGGATCATTACATCTCAGTTAAAAGACAATATGAGAGCTCTTTCTTCACTTTTACGTTTAATATCATATCACAAAATTCTTACAAAAAGAAAAATTCTTTGTCACTACTTTGGTATTGTTACGAGCTTGAGGTGACAGTATATTGTAATGTTATAGCTATAAATTAAAATTTATTTTCATTGTAGGATTATCAGAGCTCAATATTTGCATTATTAAATCTAGATACTACATGAGATCTTAAATTTTGAGGATGCTATAATATCATAATGCTTGAAAAATATACTTTATTTAATTTTTTAAATACTTTTGTACGTTATTGACCACCTGGAATTGCTTTACGAATTCACGGGGTTAAGCAGAGTAACCTAAGCTGCTTATAATATTTTAATATAGATCAATTGTTATATGGCCCAATAGCCAATAGTACTGAGTCAAAATAGTAGTATGAGATTAAATATTTTATTTATGTCGATTATTTAATACGAGTTATATCAATTTCACACTTTAGACATACACCTCATTCAATTCAGCAAAATGTTTAATATTATTTTTCAGAGTGTTGCGTGCTTTGTAGTACCCGTGATTTTTATTTAATATAAATTTATATTGAATAAAAATTAATCTATACAAGATTAATTATTGAAAGTTATTTATGAATTGATTTGAAAAAGACCTCTGTCCTGTGAAGAACGAGCGACAAACATGGAGGACAAGAAGCAAGAAACAAAGAAACATGGTTACATTTTTCTTTGTTTCTCGCTTCTTACTTTTATTACGTGGTAGAGTCATGTTGCAGCTATATTAAAGGTGTAGCACGAATGGGTCGGCTCAACTGGAGAAAGATCACGCTCTCACAGAACACCAGTGTAAAATAGCAGCTCAATGCGTAGGTCACTCAATAAGTTTTGAGATGCTCGAAATTTAAAAATGGAACGCACACCTGTAATAAGCTTCTAAAAAAATTATTTAAAATTAGAGCTCCATATGCCAATTTCTCAACATTAAAAAAAAACAAAGTTCTATTAATTTTACTCCAACGCTTCCCACGCTTTTAAAAAGATACCAAATTATAATTTTGTGAAAATCTAAACGGAATCAAGAAATCTGAAAAAAAAAAACTTGTTGTTTTTATATTCGTGTTCTGGTCAGTGTGATATGAGAAAAATTCATGTAATAAATCATTTTGCAGTTTGTATAAAAAGAAAAATTGTTTTTGCAAAGATAACTAATTATATATATACTAAGTTGTATGTTATACATTTGTTACTAACAAGAGATACCACTGAGAACTTTATGCTTAATCCTATTTATAAAAGTGTTAGCTAAAATCCATATCACATGGTACAAAGCCATCGTGGAATGAAACGCTATTTTTTGATTGATTTCCGAGTAGGCTTGTTGATTCACTTAAAAAAAATCGATCTTAAATTCGATAAATATCGACCATACTAGAATCGATTATTGATTAAAGCGAGCATTAGAAGGTCGATTTTCGATTAATCACGATATTTTATACATGCCTAGAAAGACTTAAAGTAACAAAAATACATTAACAAAAATGCAAACTGCAGCGTACATTTCTCGATAAATCAAATTGAAGTTAATGCTACATGAACTCATTACTGTTTTTCGTTACTATAAATTTCAACATATAATATTTACTCACGGAACATTTTCGATATACAAAGTAAATTCAGAGCACAGATTATTATACTCTTTAATAAAGATATTAATTAATTCGCAACCATCCGCATAGTAAATACAATGATGTGTGTTACCTGGATTGAAGAGGAAAAACACACCATCGATGACATTACGACACGTGTTTTGCTTCTACACGAGGCATTTTCAGGTGATGTAGATTCTACGGTGTCTGACCGCTAAGCTTCTTACCGTTCACCTGCAGGTCCTCACTTAGACTGTGACTGTGACTTTAAATGAGCACACAGTCCACATGACAGTAAGTGGATGCTGCGACTTACAGAAATTTATATCCTCTTATCTTAAATTTATATCCTGTTAGAGCGTAGTCTTACCCCGACCAAGCCAACCCATTCGTGCTAAAACTAATACAGCTACATCGTGGCTCTACCACGTATAGAAATTTATTTCATTTTCTGATTTATTTCGTTTGATTAATTCGAGAAAATTCATATATTTCATTGCTTCAATGTATTCAATGTATTGCTGCTTTAACAAATCTTGCATTTTCATTTCAACTGGTTTTAAAGAGGAGGAGGTTTACATAATGATTTCTTATATTTACGCGAACACTACACTTGAGCTTGTCCGAGCGTAGAAGTTAAACTACTTTTACGGATTTTATCGCGTTTATAAATAAATGCGATAAAATCCGTAAATGTAGTTTTAATCATGAGGAGGAGGTTCTTACGGGATATCTTCGCTGATTTTGAACCGATTTTTATGATTATTTTCCTAAAATAGGTTATAACTCAAGGGTGGTCTCATATAAATTTGTAGTAAAAATTCCACCAAATTTTTAAAATTAAAAATAAGTAACTTCTTTTTAGCAATTTAAGGTCGGTTTTTACTTTTTTTTTAAAGTTATAATTATTCAAGAAACACATTGCGGGTGCTTTATTAACCTCGTTGCAATGAGATTTTACGTTATCCATAACTGTTACTGAGTTAGGAGGTAGGGAAGGCAAAAGTTTTTCGCAAAGCTACTTTTTGTAATGGTAGGATTTGTAATTGTGTGTAAGATAAAAGATTATCATATTTCTATGATAATTCTCTGTCTTGGTAGTTGGTTTGAAAATGAGTTACTCTTTGTATTTTTATTTTTATTCTATTGTCAATTTACGACGATGGCTTCGTTTGCAGTCTAGTCATCTCATGTGCATCCATATCTGGCTTTGTATGCGTTTAAAAAATATGTATGAATCATATTTGATGGAACACTATAAAACAATTGCGTTTGTCGTTAACCATAAGTAAATATTACATTTTTCACACCATCAGCAAACCCAGAATTTCCACCAGCATCTACAATGACCAATCAATAGAAGACAATGCACCTCTTTCAGTATCCGACTGCCGACAAGCCGACACATTTTGGGATAAATTGACGTAATTTTCGTCTTGAAAAAATATTAGACCTTTCTTCAGATATATATATATATACACACATATATATATATATATATATATATATATATATATATATATATATATATATATATATATGTGTATATATATATATCTATATATATGTGTATATATATATATATATATATCCACATTTAATAACCACATCTTCCTCTTAAATTTTTTCCAGTTTATTGATTATGAAAAGTTCCTTTCTTATTGTGTAGAATTCTATAACCTTTCTTACTATAACCCCTCAAATAAAAGCGTCAACTTCCGTCTTCTTTCTCTCGTCTGCTTGGGTTTTTTTGGTGAAGAAAACTTTACATTACTTCCCATACTTTTTCCCGCATTGACAATGCGTCATAGGTACGATTTGTTCTGATTATCCAGTAACCTTGAAAACAGTTTTATGTACATTAATATCGACTATACGCTCAACAGAATACTCGTAATATTCGTTCGTATAAACAACTTTAATAACATCCCTCGGGAATCGGGAAACTTATCTTAGGTGGCTAAACTTGTGTGCGTTTTGTCTATAGCAGCCTGTCCGAATAACACGCGGTGACGGCAACGATGCCGATGTTCAACTGAAGCATCCATCTCCATTACCAAAAGAACCTACTCCGTTATGCGCCATGTCTACAGTATATCACTATAATAAATTAATTAATGATAATAATTATGAGTTATAAATTTGATTTTTATTTTTGAGACTTAGTTTGATTTTTAAGACTAAGTTAAATAAAGCGGATTTTTTTTTATTAATACACAAATTAATTTTCTTCGCAAGCCGTACTTTCCAAGTGGCAGTTAACAGACTGCGGTCATTCGAGGTAATTCACGTTCCTATTCTTATTTAAATCGCATTGCATTTAGCTCTCGTTCGTGGACAAACAAATACAAATCCAAATAATCACTTTTTATTCCTAAAATACGAACTCGCTAGTAGGGTACCCGAAGTGTGAGCAACGTTGCTTATGTAAATCCTTTAGTTATCCAATACTCAATTATCTATTTTTATTTAACATTTTCTTCATTATGAAACTTTATGGTTGTCCTTCTCGATATTCAGAGGCATTTTTGAAGCAGTTATTGTCAGCTCTAGTATAATGAATTTTGTATTAGCGTAATTCGCAGTGAGCAAAACAAAGACATCAAACACACATACCGACTACTACAATCCCTCACATGATACCTTTTATGTAGAGAAACACAATAGTTTATTCAAAAGTTCTAAATTGAGTTGCACTATCGCACTGAAAGTGAAGCGGAACAATGTTGTGCCGGTTTTAGCTTCTGCACACGCATAGCGTCTGCTTTGAAGTTTGTTTAGCAAGCAATGTTTTCAATGAAACTCTTTTCTATTTTGTCGTTTTAGTTCAACTTTTAAGCTTTTGTGTTTTTTTGAATTTCAAATTTTTACTAAGAAACAATGCGTCTATAACATCATAATTCTTTTATTTTTTAATTTTGCAGAAAACATATATGCTGATAAAACACTGCTTGATAAAACAGATTATGTTTTCACAGTTAATAAATCTTCGCAAAGAAACTCGAACTTTAATTAAATAATGTCGTGATTATCAAATAAAGAATAAATAAAACGTAACCAAATGCTAAAATCCAAAAGAGACTTATGTGTGTGACTTACGATATTTTTTTTACGTTTAAACTGGCCACAAATGACAACTTTATTTTTACCATTATAATTACTAACGATTTTTATCGTCTATTGATCAGTTTTCTTTAATTATATTTTATACTTATTTGATAATAATAAAACGAGATAAAACATTGTATAGAACCGGAGTCCTTTTTTAATGGAATCGAGGCATTCTATCTTTGTTGTCTTTAGGAGTGAAAACGTATCTGCACTTTGATTCTTAAATATATGTAGATGTAAATCATATGGGTCACAGCATCCACTTACTTTCAGGTGGACTGTGTGCTCATTTGTCATCCTTATTCTATAAAAAAGAAAATACAAAGTTTTCCTTCATTCATATTACGAAAATACTAATTGAAAGTCATTCAATTCTTTTACCACTTAGTTGGAACAATGATAAAAAAAATTAACATAAGTTGCAAAAGTATAAAATGCGATATTACCTACAATAAGTTACACTATTACTAGTCTGTAACTTAAATATGTGTATTATTACTCAGGGGATTATACATTCGTATGGCTATTATATTGGTATTACAACAGTCAGGCTTCTCCTCTGGGATCCTGTCACATTTCAGGTTGAAAACGTAATCAGGCTTCAGGCTTATGTCAACCGTACATAGCCAAGCTGCAAAATGAAATTACAACTAATACTCATAACTGTATAAGTGCAAATCGAATTAGCATCTTGTATTTTATTTAATTAAGGAAAAGCTTGGCGTAGTTCTAAGTTCAGAATAATTTTTTCTTTTATTTTATTACTCATTCTATCCCCATTACATTCTATAAAAGTCTGTTGCTGAACATAGAACTGCAAAGAGAAAGTCTTGGGGGGATTATGCCATAGTTGACTGCCTCGTTGGTCTAGTGGTCGTAGTAGTGCGACTGCTGATATTGAGGTCCTGGGTTCGAATCCCGGGTCGGGCCAAAAATCAATTACTGAGTTTTTCTGTCAAGAAATTCTCAGTAGCTGCCCGGAGTTAGGAAGTTGGCAGTGTCTCATCCCTGTGCCTGCTTGCTTGCGCACACACTTGGGCACTCTAATCCTGTCCTGCGCCGATGGCTAGCCTCCGTTGAGGCAAGCCGCCGTGGCTGAAATTCGGTCTGGAGAATATTATGCCACAGTTGCAAGTTTTTATTAGAAAAATGCTACTACACATTTCCTGTTTCAATTTCCCTATATCGCCTCTTACGACACTTATTACGACACACATAGGGGTAGGGGTATTCTTTTACTTCTATAATTAAAAGGTATTCTGTTAATTCCCCATTATATATTTTAATTATTAAAAATTAGAATGTATTTGGTAGCGGATTCTAATACGCCGTGTAGTGGTGGCTTATGAGATGTTATGTACATACACATACATTTTGTAATACGTACAGTCATGCACACACTGTGCAAATCTTTTGGTTATTTTTAAGTTGTTTTACGTTTAAAAAGCGTAACACATATCCATGTTTTTTTTAAAACTTTCTAAATATGTAAATGCCGAAAATCAATTTTTGGCACTATCCGATAATTTAAAGATAATAAATACTGTCGCATATTTTTGACTTAGTTCATTCATTTTATTAAAATATCCCCCATATTAGCCATAATAGCTCTTATTCATATAGGTCCTGAAAAACCGTTGGTATATGACGGACCGTTCTCAGTTCAAGTGTAGAAGGCAGCAATATCGCAAGAATAGTTAGCCGATTTTCATATAGACGGCCATTTGGTCACCCTGCAGAGGGCCCCCGTGTGGGTTCTGTGTGGGTTTTTTTTTTATTTTATGTTATGTATTTATTAATATTTTTAAGCAACAAGATCGATTTTTATCTTACTCATCTTTGGGAATATCTTATATCATATTCAACTATATAATATCCAACATGGCATGATTTTGTTCCAAAGATATTTCTTTGGAATTTTAAGGATATAATTTTTTAATTTAAATATACAGCGCTCACGATTTTTTGAGTACAGCACAAAAGTTTTGAACAAATATTTAAAGATATAAGCTGCTTTTCCCACATCAAGTTATACGAAAATATATTATCGCTGTCAAAAATATCTTATTAAGATATGGGATTTTTTTCTGTGGACGATTGCGACGTCGGCCTAAAGAAAACCTCATTCAAATTAGGGTTATTACATAAATAAACGCGCAAGTTAGACTGTCAAACATTATTGTAAACGCAAAAATTTATTATTTTTTAAAACAATCCACAATTTTCATCTGTACATTTGTACATATAAATAATTTTTAAGCGTCTGTCTGTGTTAGGAACGATACACATACATGTACAGCGTGTACACTAAACACAACTTGTTTATTCACTCCCAGTAAAACTACATTGACATACATAAGCAGCTAACTAAGTACAACGGCGGGATACATTTAAC
Source organism: Parnassius smintheus behrii (assembly GCA_036936625.1). Taxonomy (NCBI): domain Eukaryota; kingdom Metazoa; phylum Arthropoda; class Insecta; order Lepidoptera; family Papilionidae; genus Parnassius; species Parnassius smintheus. The sequence continues at coordinate 32,601,912 of JAUPFT010000004.1, read as the reverse complement.
CTCTCAACCCCCTAGCGGTCTCATGAGATCGCGGCCATATTCCGTCAAATCCCTAGCGGTCTCATGAGGTCGCACCCGCTCACAGCACTTTAACCCATAAAAACATATATAGAGACTACTTTTATGTGAAGAAGTGTGACATTATATAATCAATATGAAATACTCTATCTTCTAGTGCAATAAAAAAAACTGTTATCCTATGAATAATTATTTATAATCTACGTTTATTTCGTACGCCATGTTCGCGTGAATGTTATTGTGTTGATTTTTGAATTTTTCTAGTGTTTTATTATAAAATTTTAATGAAAGGTTGTGAATATAATTTACCTTTTTACGTATATAAATAATTTCGAGTAATATATATTGAAATAATTGTGATTTTCACGCTGCCGACATTCGCTTGGTATATTATTTTTGTTATCAAAATACAATAAAATATTTTTGTAATGAAGTAAAACTTGACTTTTGTTTAGACCACAAGATAGAGAATTTTGTGTAGATTTTACAATGCTAAACTTCTTCCTAGAAAAGTAGTTTCCAAATATAAGTTTTAATGGTTTAAGTGCTGTGGGTTGGTGCGGTCGCATGCGACCGCTCGGGATTTGCCGGACGCATGCGACTGCATGGGATTTTTATGGTGCTTGAATGGTTAACAATGCAAAAATAAATTGAATAATGCCCTCTGTGATCAGCAGACTGTACTATATACATGAACACAATGCAAAAATAAATCAAATATTGCCCTATGTGATCAGCAGACTGTACTGTATACATGAACATTTTTACTCCTCATAATATTGAAATTACTGTTTGCTTTTAGGTTGTTTCCTTTCATATTACTTGCACGCTATTAAGCCAATAACCATTTTTAAAATTTTTGTCTGTCGGTCTGTCCGGTCTAATTTTCGGAATGGCTGAACTGATTGTGATGAAAATATGCAAAGTGATGGAGATCAATGCTTTACTTAGTAATAGAGAGCAATCTTTTACTTTTAGAATATTTTATGAAATAATTTTTCGAATTAAATAAAACTTTGATTATCTTAAATCTTATGCCCAGATTAATAGATCATATGCGGACAAAGCCGGGACGGATTGCTAGTAGAGAAATAAAATAAGTTTGATAAAATACACATATAATGAAAAATACAGTATTACTTAGAATTTTCAATAACAACAACTCTTGGCCACAAAAAACTCAAATATACTAATAACAAAATACTGAAACATATTCTCTTATTTCCTTACAGCATCAACAGTTATTACAAACGTGACAACAGGCTAGACGCCTCATCAATAATTCCGGTGACGTTAGAGAAATTTAATTGAGACATGACTGTCCAACTTCGTACCCTTTGGGATATGTTACGCTCAAAACGTGAATCTACGATAATTGATCTCTATTTCTTTGATACTGATGTATACTCACTTAACCTCGTTATATCACTCGTAATTTCACTGATATTTTGGCTATGTCAGTTTGTCTAATTCTACTACGGATATTCTCATTATTATTTGTATATCACACAGTGAAACTCTAACAGGCAAGCCTGAGTGACTTTGAGATTTCTTTTATACAGCCAGCAATGAAGGATCACGTGTCAGATCTATATCTTATCACTGACAACACGCACTGGTTGCACACTCTCGCTTTTAAGTTTTGTGGCATACGTCTATTGCGTTAGCAATATAATATTATCAAAGCCAAGGATGACAATCGTAATCATTACTTGTTTGTTTTCTTGTTTAGTACATCATAATCAACAACATATTGAAGTCTACTGCTGAACATAGGCTACCCCCGTAGATTGGCTCGTAGGAATCATCTGTGAAACATTTTCCCCGCTTGGTAGGCGGGATTTCTTTAATTTTTTTTCATTTGTTATGAGGAAGATGCTTCTGTCCATCTCCTGTGTCAGTTCCCATCTTTCACTTCTTTAAACAGTGGATTCAGATTCTCTCATGCCGCCGCTACATGGCAAATTTTAATGTAATAAGATGGTAATGAAGGACCTTTTTTATCGCCTATTGCATTTGTTTAATGACGTTATATATATATATATATATATATATATATATATATATATATATATATATATATATATATATATATATATATAAAACTACCCGTGTTTTGTAAACTGTATAGAAAGAATTTAAGATACTAATACTATGCTGAGGAATATGAATTTTTAAAACGTTAGAGGAATGAGGTATAGTCTAGAGTTGAATATAGAAAGTTGTAGTTATCTTTAATATAAGTAAGAAAGTTTAAATATTTAAATTAAAAGAAAAAATTGATAAGATTATATCAATTAACGCAGAATCGTAAATTAAAATATGATACATAATCATAAGGTTATAAAGAGTTTGTAAAAGAAATTTAAAGCCTAATAAATTGGCTTGCTTTTTTAAAATATTTTATATTAAATTTTTCAGTTTTAAATTATCTGAAAGTTAACCCAAGTGAGACGAAAGTGATAGTTTTTGAAAGAGAATAAAGTAAAACGAGATTTTTAATAATAATAGAAGATACCATCTCCTAGAGCAAGTAGATGAGTTTGTGTATTTGAGATATTTAGCAGGGATGACAGATATGATAAGGATATGGAACTATGATACTAACATATGGAACTAATATATGGAGAGTAAAAGGGGCTCTACACTCTATTGTGTATGGTAATTCACAATGCTTTGTTAGTCCCTACTTTAATATACGGTATTGAAAGTTGAATGTGGTAGAAAAAGCACGAGAGTTGCATAAAGACTGTAGAAATGCGGTCATAAAGGAGTACATTTGGGCTGCATTTGAATCACAGGGTGAGAATTTGTTTGATAAGAAAAAAACTATGGTTTACAAGATGATATTTAAACCAGGATTAAGAAAAGAATGCTTCGGTGGTTTGGTCATGTAGAAAGAATGAGCGAGGAAAAAGTGACTTATCAAATATATGTTGCAGAAGTGAACGGCAGCATCGGGAAAGGACGTTCTAGGCGAAAGTTTGTCGATCAAAATGGCAATATATTGCAAACTGTCCAAATTAAGAATACCCTCAATCGACGAGCATGTATGCCTAAGTATATGGATGTAAAAGAGGCTGTGGAGGTGTGTCAGGATCTTGCCAAATGTAAATCCGTATTCTCTTCCCATCTCCTTGGGTGACAGGTATGAGTGGTTTATGTATATATGTTACCTTAAAAAAGTTACACCTTATACAAAAATATTTTATTTTCACATATTTACATTTTATTGCTTTACATAATAATTTATTATACTTATTTACTACAGTAAAAAGATTAAAACTATGATAATTACACAATCCTACTTTCCCAAGCAACTGTCAAGAACGCTGACTGTTTCCTGTCTGAATAGCTATACTTATCCTTTTGGCTAGACAAGGATTGCCCTCTTGATACGAATAAAACAAATGGTGTAAATATAAAATCATATCTCTACACTAAATTGACTCTGATATTATCCCAACCTTAAACGAGGTATACCTGAGTTGACCTGAGGTATATCTACCAAAGTCTCTCTCCTAAGGGTTCAAAGTCATATCATCTATAAATATTTCAAAAAGATATACAACCGAAAGATTATTCATTGAGATAAGATACCATGAGATAACATTGTTCAGAGACCGTGACGGAACGACATCTATCAGCATTTTTCTTACGTGAAGTCCGTGGAGGAAAACTCGTCGACGGAGGTATCACAAGAACACACGAACTTGATAAATCGTTGCTCCTAGACGGCTTGGCGAATGTTTATTATTTTTACTACTTTTTATTAATTCGCTTTGTTATCTGTTTGTCATAAAATTTTCAAATGATTTCAAACTAACTTTCCAAAGAGCTAGAGACTTGAAACTTTAAAAAATATCTGATAAATGACTAACAATGTTAACTCACATTCTTGTCTACCTATTTGTTCGTTTGTCTGCTTAGTACTAATTTAGCAATCGATTTTAAGTTAACTTCCTGATGAGTTAAGGATTTGAAACTCTAAATATAGCATAGGACTAAAACGTGGTAAAAATGGTTGCCACTTTGAATTATTTAAAAGTAATAGATTTGGCATAGGAGAATTAAAATTAAATACATTACAATATATGATACAATTTGACGTGAATGATTATTGGTTAATCAATAATTTAGAAATTACTAACATAATTTTTCATGTGTAAGAATTTCATCATTCGTGAATTGATACGAGTATATCTTATTAGTCGTGGTAGCTCAGATGATTAGCGCTCGCTGTAAATTTCACAGTATGCTAACAACCCGGGTTCGATCCCCGCCGGCTACAATGAAATTGTTAACAGCAATTTTATGTGCTCTCTTAACATGTACTCGGCGGTGAAGGAAAACAACGTGAGGAAACCTGCATGTCTAAGTAATAAGAAAAAAAAAATATTTCGAAGACATATAAATTTCACCAACACTCAGCGTGGCGGACGCTTTCTTGCCCTAAAAATAATTCCATATATTATACGAGTAGACTGTAACTTAAATTTTATCCTTTTCAAAAAAAATCTCAAGAAATTTATTATTTTAAATGTAAAGTACTTAAAAATAACAATTCAATATTTAAAATAGGAATCGAAAAATGAAAACCTAAGCTTCCTTAAAATGAAAGAATTACTATCACCTAATTACAAGCGTCCATAGAGTAATTATTAATAAATAGAGGATGTTCGTGTAATTTGGTTGAGCGTCACTAGAAAGGGCACTGGCATGACATTCAGCCTCATCAGCTCGTAGCTGCAATAGAGACACGAGGTGACCAAATTTGTCTAAACAATAAGCATCACGGACCGCTCTTCTTAATTCAGAGCCAGCTTCATTTTCTTGAAACCAACGTCGCAACCATGCACCCAACCAATTTAGTTCACATTCGCAAAGAAGCGGGTTTCCAGTGAGGATAAGTCCACCTGTCAAAAGAAAGTAAATTAAAATAAGAAAATGTATACCTATATATATATTATATATATATATATATATATATATATATCTTGTTTTGAAGTTCTTGTAAGAGTCGACTTAGTAAAAAGCTGGAAGTTACGACTTCTGATAGAAAGCTTGGTTAAACTTCCTCTTATATTATTCCTATTATCAACTGTAGAAGGACGACACTCCCACTGGATACCAGAGCGAAATAGGAGCCTAACGCTGCTGTGTTTTGAATAGTGAATATAGAGAAGAGGAGACCCTTTTTACTACAAATGGTGCATTCTATCTTAGGCCTCGGGGGTGACATAGCGTCTGCATAAGGGTTGTTAATCGATAATAAATATAGATATATTAGGATCACATTATTCACCTATCGTTAGGTGGGCTATGTGCTCGTTTGTCACCCTTATTCTATAAAAATGAGGTTAAAACAAAAAACGGCAACGAAGAGTGGCATCTATGTGCAAAATGTTTTTAAAGATACACAATATCATCGAAAATGTATAATTCCACTTATAACTAACTAATAACAATTCTGTGTTGTCAATCTTTTAAGTTAATATTCTATGTCTAGTATAGTTATATTTGTAAAATTAAACGTACCTGATAGAAGTTTTGTAGCAACATGACTCCAGCTTGTAAAGTTTGGATAGAAAATGGCCGGATTAAGTTTTTTAATTTTATTAAAACTAATATCGATTCCTAGCTGCGGGATAAGTCCAAGATGTTTCATAAATTTATTTGGTAGTTTAGTTAAAGAGGTTTCTGTGATTTTTAAAAAAAGTTCCTGATTTTGAGCAAATGATTGAAAAGCATCATCAGATATGTTTTGTAGATTTCCTCCTTTTATTTCCAAATAACGAATATTTTTAGCGTTAATCCAATGCAACTGCTGGTTTATTTCCTTATCAGTCCAATAAATGACTAATTTGCACAACGAAGGTAATGAAGATGTTATGTTAGATATGTGAAAATGTGAAAGGTTAATGGAGGACCAAGTTTGAAGCTGTAAAGAACGTAAAGATATTAAAGGACGGAAGGAGTCGGTATGAATTGCTTCTAAATGCTTAAGACCATTTATATTAAGATACGATAAATTACTCAACCATTTGAAACAATTGACAGTTATCTTTTCAATAGGATTATACGAAATATCCAATACATTCAAGTTGTTTAAGTAAAACCACATATTTGGCACTAAGGAGGTAATAAGATTATGGCTTATATCTAAGTTTCGAAGATTTACGAGATTCTTAACATCAGTCTCTTTAAATTTGGTGACATAATTTAGGGTAATATTTAGAGTTGTTAAATTTGTTAAGGGAAGATAAGGCACTGATTTTAACCCCACGTTCGCGAGATTCAAATGCCTTAGGTAAGGAAGGTTATGAAACAGCTCCTTAAAATTAGCTTTCAACGAATTGTAACTAAGATCCAAGCGACGCAAACTTCCAAGACTAGAAAATGTGTTATCGGAGAGAATTGTCAATAAATTATTTCCTAGATTAAGACTTAACAGAAATTGCGTATTTCGGAAAATGTTATTATCCAAGTATTCGATTCGATTATGAGATAAATCAAGAAAGCGAAGAGTAAAACCTATTTGCGACAAAGCGGTTACGGGAAACAACGAAATTTCATTGTAACTAATATCCAGGTGTTCTATGATGGTGTTTTTAAATACATCCCTGGGTAGTAACCTTAAATAATTGTGATCCATTTTTAAGTACTTTAACCTACTTAAATTACAAAACTGTTCCACAGATAATTGAGAAAGCATGTTATAAGAAAAATCCAAAATCTGTAGAGACGAAAGGTGTGTAAAAGCCTTACGCTTAATAATACTTATTTTATTTTTATGTAAATCCAAAATTTCTAAATACAACGATTCACCAAAAAGTTCGTTTGGGATATGCGTTATTTTATTATGAGATAGAATTATTTGTCGAATGGAAGATTCTATGGAAGCGAAAAACAGATTTGGCACTTCAATTAAACAATTATAAGAACCATCAAAAACATTAATAGGAATATTTGAATTCCCTACTAAAGTTTTTACGTGATTATGACTAATGTTTAAGGTAAAAGGTGAATGTATATCCGAAACATTATTGAATGAATTAAGTGAGAAATAAGTAAAGTTGTTATTTTGTAATTCTAATAGTTGTAACTTAGGTAAATTAACAAAAGTGTTTTCCTCTATGATGCTAATACGATTATTGGTAAGAGTCACATATCTTAAATTGTATAAGTTACTAAAGGACTGTTTTGTTAAGTTGTTAATTCGATTGAAAGACAAATCTAAACTTCTCAATTCAGGCATAAATTTTAACAATCCATTACGTATGTTACTTAAAAAATTATATGACAATCTTAAGTTGGTTAAAGTTAATGACGTATTATGATTATCTTCTAACAATATGTCTATAATTCTATTATTATCTATATTTAAATATTTTAAATTTGGTAACATAACCATATCAAGTAGCTTAATAATATGAAAATCATTATTATCGAAAGAAAGCCAGCTAACTTTCTCCATGGCTTCATTAATTTCAAACGGAAAAAAGCCGCCAAATAGTGTCGAAGAAGATTCTATAATATTTAAAGATCTTGTCAAGTTAGAGAAACAGTCAGGATGAACATAGTATAAATCATTGAAACTCAGATTAATTTCTATAACTGGCATTTGTGTTGGAAAAACATTATCATATATCTGGGCAATCCGGTTGCCTTTTAAATTTATAGTTAACAACGACGTTGACCATTCTCGAAATTCATTAGAATTTAAAGTAGTAATTCTGTTATAGCTTAAGTCCAGATACCGAATGGAACCAGACTCCAGCATTTGAAGCGTTGATGGTATCACTGTTAAAAAGTTTCCGGCAAGAGAAAGCGTTTGAAGCCTGCTCGGGAAAAGGGGTGGTTCCTCGAACTGGTTGTAAGCTAAAGATAAATGCCGAAGTCGTACAGCCTGTGTCAAGCTTTCTGGTAAGTGCGACAATTTGTTGTGTTCAATTTCTAAGTGTTCCAATGTATTTTTTACACTCAAAAATATATCGTGATGTATCGAATGAAGTTTATTATATGATATAGATAATTTTTCTATTCGATTGTTCGTAAGTAATAAATGTGGTACATTTGTTAATTCATTAAGGTCTAGTATAATTTGTCTTATTAGAAATTCTTTTAGAATAAAAAGTTCAGTGTCACTGTTTATTTTATTATTACTTAAATCTAGTTTCTCTAATTTTTTTGTTTTGTTGTGAATGTGTGTAGAATTGACCACAAAATTTATCATATTATGTCGCAAATGTAATGATTGTAATCTAGGAATATTATGCATTAAATCACAGGGTATGATTTTAAGAAAATTGTTTGATAATTTAAGAACTGTTAAAGAAATTGGAAGTGAGTTTGCATTGATATTTCGTATAAAGTTTCCTTCTAAATCTAGTTGTAGTAAATGATTTAAGCTCATAAGTGATTTCTCCTTTAATTCTGTTATTTGGTTGTTACTGAACGATAAACTAGTAAGAGTTTCTTCTAAATGGTGCCATCTTATATCTGATCCAATGTGCACTATGTTGTTGCTAAAACAAATCAAAATTATATCAATAAAAATGTATTAATAAATGCATTATGTAAAAATTTTATTCCTTACTTTTGCAGATTTAACCAATTTAAAACTTTTAAGTCCTTAAGTGCTTGTTGGGGTACTTCAGTAAAGTCATTGTATCCAAGATCAAGCGATGCAAGCGTATTGGCCATCGAGCTGCAAATAATATTTTAATACATTATGACGTATTTTATTGCTCTTATTAGAATTAAAATTAAATAGTTACTTCACCTAAATGCATGATTTTCAATGTGGTGTAAACGGTTTGCAACTAAAACCAAAGTTTGCAAATGTAAGCCATCTAAAGCACTTTCTGAAATTATTTCTAGGTTCGACATGCTTATATCCAAATGTTGAAGCTCTATTCGTGGCCACTCTGCAATAGTTTAACAAAGTAAACGGTATATAAAATCACAATATATTTATTAAATGCTCAACAAAGTCTAGGGGGAGCAAGGTTATGTTACATCAAATAATTTATTTTAAGTTTATTTTTGTTTTAAATTTTATACGTTAATGAAAGCTTTATTAATAAATTTAAAAGCTAAATTTAATAAAATGCTGGTACAACAATAATATAATATCAAGTTTTTTTTGTTTTAAACTAAAATGGTGCTTAAAACAAAAAAAACATATCTTGTAATTTAAAAAAATCTGTCACAAGCTCTAAAAATTAAATATATAACAACTTTTAACCAATCCGTTAGACCTCTCAAGGCAGTAATGATCGTTCTGCATCGAAGAGGCAAAATGTATTTAGGTTATTAATTTGTCACCATAAAAATAAGGTTATAAACTTTTGAAGGATAAGAAAAGAGTTCTTTTTCTAAGTGAAAATTCTGTCAGAGATCATTTTCTCCCAAGCAAATCAAGCGACTCTTGCTTATTTGGTGTAAGATCGATGGACTGAGCAGTCCTTTTAACACCGTGATGTATCTTTGCAGTATCTTTTTACGCTCGCGCATTACCGTGCATCTACGAAATCTTAGCCAAGGTGCTATCGGTGAGGGATAATCATGACTTCGTTACGGCATCGCTCCACATTTAGAATTACCTCGTATCCAAATGAGGGTTGTCTTTTCACTGAGGCGAATACAAACAACTTTTTGAGGATTCTGTTATCAGATCTGGTAAAAAGTAACACGCTAAACACGCATTCTTTGTAAAGTGAGGTGCAATCTAAAGATAGACTTATCAAAAAGCTGAATACGTGTCCTCTGAGTGACGTTAAGCTCACAATAAACATTACTCTTAATTTCCATATCGAAGAGTTAGAGTTCCAAGCGGTTTGCGAGTATGGAGAATGGTGTTAGGGTTAGATCTTTCTAACCAGCTGGCAAGTTATAATCTGCCTCCCCGTAGCATTTTCCAGAAATTGGGATTATCTCGGAGAAGTAATAATGTATTTTACTCTACGTTGTTGTGCTATATTTTCTGCATTCCTGTAGCGTATCCATAATCGATAAATTACGATGCGTTTCATGTTTGCAATATCGTTTTGTACGTATGTATGTAATTACTCTAAGTTTTGACTGCACCCAGCTGCCAAACATATTCGACGACGTTACATGATGACGTAAAATAACGCTTAAAGTAAATCAGGCGTTACAAAAATTACGAGAAATCTGCGTAATTTGTTTTTAACAAGAAAAAAACTAACACTGACAATAATCTTAAATTTTAACGTACATATGTTGTGCACACATTGCAGAGTTTTGTGAGATTTTGAGGATAGCACAAGAAACTGAAAATCGCATTACTTTTACGTATAAAATCTACTTCTAATTATTAATTAAGTGATTAATAAAAACAAAAATCTGCCAATTATCAAGTTTACGCCAAAAGTCCTTTCTTTTTACTTTTTATTTAGAAAAAATTTGATTTTGATTGGAATTTTGAAAATTTTGATAACTCAAGGCAATAAGACTTTTAAGAGTGCAGTTTTATTTGTATTATTACTAATTCTGTCATTCAATAAAAATAAAGTAGAATGAACTTTATTTCAAGCACGTTAAAGTCTTTGCGTTCGTGGATTTATACTGTGACCACAACATTCTTCCGGAATTAGTATAACTAATTTGATAAATAATCAGTGCATAAAAATGTTTAACTAAAAATTCAGTGTCATATTATCATCATCATAATATATATGATTATAACATAATATCCTAATTGGGGTGTCTGAGGGTGTGCGTAAATTACGTTACATATTGTATATATATTTGGTATATAATTATTATTATACATGTACACTTCAATAGTTCAGATTGAATAATCAACATTCAATAAGACGTCAAACGTCATATTGAATGTTGATTACTCAATTGTTTATTTTTTAATGAAACGTGGACGGCTCCGTGGCGCAGTGGCTTAGCAATGAATTACAGGGCTAAGGGCCGCGGGTTCGAATCCCGCACGGAACAAGAATCTGTATGGCCTACAAATAATTGTTCCGGGTCTGGATGTTTGTCCTTGTGCAATTTATGTTTGTAAACTGCCCCCACGATACAGGAGAAAATCTTAGTGTGAAGGTAACGTTTTTTAAAAGAAAAAAATTATTAAAAAAAATTATAAAATTATAACCCCAACTCCATACATTTTTGAAACATCTCATCAACTTTTGCTTGTTCTCTAGACTTTGCTGGGTAGTATTTTTATAATTGCACCAAATTTTTATACTATGTCTTAATAATATTGAATAAAGTCAATAAAGCAATTATGAAAACAAACTGTAATTCAATTCTCACAGGTGCTTAGACCTTTTCTGCCTAGGATCCGTCTGATATAGATTCCTTCCACCATTTTACTTATTCCTGCCGCTACATAGCAGTGCATGCAGAGCTACTTTGTTTAGAAGGCTGTAGGTGTGCAGTAGGGTTGCAGTAGTCATTTACCATTAAGTGAACTGTCAGTTCGTTTATAATTTAAATTGATAATATTGAAGGTTCCAGTTTCAGAAAAAAGTAATATATAATTTGTTTTACAGTAAGAAAAAAAATCTTCATATACCGCTTTTGTGATGAAATTGGCTTTACAAGTTGAAATTAAATAGGAAAATCAAACCATAACAGTGATCTGACAGTTCGACATCAGGATCGACTTCTTACTGTAGAACTCCTCAATATTTATTAGCATCATGTGAAGCATGTCACAATATTAAAATTATTTGCTTGCCAATTAAAAACGAGCTTTTGTCAGAATACACGGAAGTTTAATTTTTAAAGCGCTAAAATATGTATTTAATATTTTTAATAGTAAAATAGTTGCAGCTGTATTATTTTAATAAGAAACAACACTGACTGTATACTGATATGTGTAGACATATTTTAAAAATATTAATTTACTAACTAATAAAAAATACAAACATCTATAACACACAGATAAAAATCAAATTATAATTAAACTTTACTCTGAAAAATTTAAAAATGATTTTACAATTTTAGTAAAATTTACCTGGGAATCTGTGGAATGGTACGGCAATACATGACATGTACGTAACACGACAAGAGCACAAGGGGCTATGTGTACAAGGTTCCAATGGCTCCGGGGCAAGTGCACCAACCAGCAGAAAAACCACCAGTGCCACCCTCTGGAACACCCGCCGCGTGCATTCATCGCCTAACACCATCACTGAAACAATCACAACCATTAAGAACTTACGAACTTTTTTGGAACATTTTCGGTAACGGTTGTGTTTTTTTTGTTCCTGTAACTAATTATCATTGTTATCTAACCTATTTATAAAATATCATTGATGACGTCGTCTTAATTTTGCAGTTTTCAACTTTACCAGGTCTGTTTTTACGGGCTTGCCGTATAAGGTAACGTTAATCATTAAATATTAATATTAAAATACTCTGTAAAGTACTTAGTTTCCTTTAATCCTTTAATATTAATTATTATGAGGCGGTGAAGGAATACATCGTGAGTAAACCTGATGGACCTGAGAAATAAGAAAAAAAATATTTTGAAGACGTGATGTTCGCCAACACACATTAGGGCAGTGCGGTGGACATTTTCTTGCCCTTAAACCCTCTCAGAATTTAAAGGAGGCCCCGTGCCCTGCAGTGGGACGTATATAGACTGTAACTTTTAACTTAAGCTCTACGTGGTAGAGCCATGCTGCAATTATATTAGTAGTATAGTTGTAGCACGAATGGGTCGGCTCGACCGGGAAAGGACCACGCTTTCACAGAATACCAGCGTGAAATAGTAGCTTAAAGCTGCTGTATTTCGTATGGTGAGTGTAGAGAACCGGAGACCCTTTTTACTGGAAATGAGGCATTCGATCTCAGTCCTCACGGGTGACAACGCATCTGCATTTTGATTTGTAATGGAAGATAGATGTAGATGTCTATGGGCCGCAGCAACCACTTACCATCAGGTGGACTGTGTGCTCGTTTGTCACCCTATTCTATAAAAAAAAAACTTTTAACCTTTATGAGGATGAATTAATCATATCCTTTGGTTTAGTATAGCAACAAAATTTATAATACTTTCTGATATAATTGATTTGTTATAGAAATAATTACATTCAATAATGTATAACAATAATAATAATATATTCTCAATGCAGTAAATTGTATGTTAGAACGTTATCCTTTTTAAAAAATAAGCAATAATAACCTTAACAAAAGGTAAAAACCGACTTTGAGAAACTAAAAAGAATAAAACATTCATATTCTGAAGTTGGTGCTATGACATAGTATATAGAAGCTCCGAACTTCTAGTGTGTAGTTTTAATTATTGTTTACTAAATACAAATGAATCCAAATCATGTGGTTCCGTTCTTTTCTTTAATTTTCATTTGTGTCTACATTTAAGCCAGTTGGTTGCGATAGTAAATTACCTAAAGGTTTAGACGTCTTAGCATGAAAAAATATAACATTAGCATACACTGAAAATTTAATCTAAGTTTAGCCGGATAGTCATAAGTTTATTATTTACAATGACTGCCTCATTGGTCTAGTTAACGTAAACGCGATTGCTGATCATACGGTCTCGGATTCAAATCGAGCCAAATACAAATTGAGATTTTCTGTGAAGAAATTTTCAGTGGCAAACATCTCGGAGACAGGAAGTGCCTTAGGAGGTACGTGAAGCCGTTGGTCCTACACCTGATCTCTCTCAGATTACCGTCCCGTTGGATTATGAGAGTGTGGAAATATGGAGTGCATTTGTGCTCGCGCGTAAACTATAATTCTGTCCTGCGCAGATGGCTAGTCTTCAATGAGTCTGGCAACGGTGATGGAAATTCTCTCTGGTGTTCATTATTAGCAATAACATTATTATATTAGGCGTAACAAATTCAAAAGTTATCAAAAGATTTGTTTCCATAATTTAAATATGAAAGTTTCTTATAAGGGTCAAAAATATGAATTGAATTCAATTAACAAAATATGTTTAAGAAATAAAAGCAACTGTTTGCTATCAAACAATAGCACCTTCGATTAACGTAATGTTCATAAACAAGTGTTAACACCTGCTTTTGAACGTACATCAGGAAATAGTTAGCACTAAAATATTTGCTTAAAAAGACGACTAACGACTCTTTAAACATGTATTTAAAGCATATTTGACGAATTTTTCAAGTATTGTACATATTTTCCGTAGCAAGTTTTCAACTCAAAGTTCTTAGGCAATGGATTTTGCTTTAGTTTTGTTGTGGATTTAAGAAATATTTTATATTATTTTGAAATAAAAGTGTAAATCACTTAATATTCGTTTCTAGAGGCAAAGTATAATTATATTTAATAAATAGGCTATGAATGTTTAAAGGACCCATATATTATAATTATGAAAAGTGCGATGCAGTCAAATGAGCTAGAGTGATTAATTATCTGTTCGAAAATAATCCAAAGTTATGTTTACAATATACCATAGTAAAAATCACAATGTGAATATATAAATATTATCTCAATCTTTCTTAGTACACTTACCCCATAGCTTACAAGGAAACTAATAATCATAATTAAACGTCAGTATTAACCGTTTATAAAATATAGTTTATAACATTTATAAACTATATATACATAGGAATACTTACTATATTAGTAACCTAAATATAGTAAGTATTCCTATGTACAAACTTACAATATATATAGCAGCTGTAAAAGTTAAAATTTTATCAACGCAGCGCCTTACTAGGGCAGTAATGAAATGATTGGTCTATTTGGAAATTCGGTACATTGCATAAAACATATTTACATAAACTTGAGTTAATAAAGGTTTAAAAATTCCATTCAAATGAATTTTATATATGCGCTGCACCCCTTTCATACTGAATTTAATTGCATCATATTAATATTAAAAATATAAAATTTTGAAGAAGGGATATTACAGCAATTTCATTAACAGTGGAACTAAACTCTTGTGTTATTGTTTTTTTTAAAATTAACAATGTTGTACGAATATCTTAAATTACTCACGAACTGTTAAAAATTAAGCACGTCACATAATAGTCGTTACTAAAATGTTAAAGAAATTTTCTTAACGGAACAAAAGTTTCTTGCTTTGCTTTTCTAGCATGTCTTCAGAGAAAATAGCTTATTCTTTTTATTTCAAGTACTAAACACAGATTCATTTTCATTTTAAGTTGAATGCGTTATACGTTAATTTAAAGTGAAACCGAGTCAAGAGGTAGATCGTCCTCCACTCACGAATGTCGGGTCCGGACTGAAGCTTGTTTGAAGTCCGGTGGGCGGCGCTACCATCCCGCGCTTTATAAAGCTTACACCTTTGAGGTGAAAATATATATAAATATATATGTAACACCGAAATCAAGTCAAAATTAAAAAAGTAGACGTGCGACTGTAACATTCAGAATGTGACTGAGGGTAAAAGTGACTGAGAATTTGAGTAATAAACGTTTTTTGGAGTACTTCATTTTTTTTGTCTATCCACCATTGAATTACTGACCTGAAACATTGACAACGTTAGATAAACATGTCAACAATACTTCGAAATGTTTAACTTCACTATTCTACTACCCAACAATTTTTTGAGACGAAATTCGAGATTAACATGGAGTGGCCACTATTTTGTTTTAAGTAGTGGTTGTTTGTTGTGCAGTGTGTGTTCTTGCTTTGTCGTGAAGGAACAGTGGCCTAGAGCGATTGACCAATCTCGGTTGTTTAACAACTAGTTCTTCCTTCATGGTGTGTATTTGCTAACAATAGATGTCTTACGTAATCGTTTGGTCGGATTTTAGAAAGCTGTAGTGAACGACACCGGCGCTAGTATCCAAACACTCAAAAGTAAATTTTTCTGAGTCAATTTTCGCTTAGGGCAGAATTTGGCTGGGTCTCCAGGGTTCAGCCATTGCAACGAGCGCTTCAGATTATCGTACAGTATCCATTTTTCATCACAAGTAATTATTCGATTTAAAATCCCTTCATTTTTGTGTCGGTTGAGCAAAGTAACACAGCAGTTGACGCGTGTTTGCAAATTCGATTCACTCAATTCATGAAGTACCCATCGTTCAAGTTTCTTTACTTTCCCGATTTGCTTCAAGTGGATTAGTACAGTTTTATCACTTACCTGTACCTGTACCAAAAATGTACCGTCCTCTCTTTTGCGAAACCAGCGCCGTACACATCATAAATCCTTCGAGATGTTTCTGCAGCACTGGTGCCACGGTAGAACTCGTACTCTTAAATATACCGATATTTCATGTTTTCCATTTTGCGGTAATAAGCGACGCCAAAGAAAAAAATCATGAGAAAAAAAAGTAATGACTGTTTTCGAAACTCAAATGTACCAGCTAAATGAATTTATAAACTTAAATTTGGAATTCTTAACCAAATAGGAGATATTTCAGATCAAAATGGTCAGTATGACAAAACGCTAATTTCATATGTGAGGACCCAATATATAATACATAATATATTAATTTTCTACAAATAATTAATATTGTTATCAGCTTCCTTCCATAATTTATTATTATTCACTCAAAAATTCACAAAAAAAGAACTTAATAAAAACTACTACTAGTTTAACTACTTTAACTTTAAGTTTAACTTACTACTACTGAACTAAAGAAATATTAATAAAAATAAATTAAAAATAATATATTTGAATACTTTTGTTTGTTCATTAAGCATCCATCCACGCAATAATTATGGTAGGAACGACGTTATAATTTATCATATATAGCATATCTTTTGATAAATTATAAAGGCAAAATTTATATATATATATATATATATATATATATATATATATATATATATATATATATATATATATATATATATATATATATATAATTGTTGCGTGGATGGATGCTTAATGAGCAAACAAAATTATTCAAATATATAATTTTTAATTTATTTTTATTAATTTTTAAGTTACCGAAGGATAATGAAACGCGAATTTATTTCATTTGGAAATAAAACTTCTTTAAGCGCGCTTGACTTGGAGAGTAAGCTGGCGAACTCGTGAAGAAAGCGTTACGAAAAGTGTCGGGCGAGGCGAACAGGAGTTGAGTGGGGAATATAAGCAAGAGAGTAAGCAGTTATTTTCCGTTATTTCATTTCGTTTTGAACAAATTTACGAATTAATATTTTATTCAATACATTAAATATTCCACGTTTATAGTGAATAAAATTGTAAAATCATTTTAAAGTTCTTGTTTTGTGAATTTTCGGGTGAAGAATAATAAATTAAGGAAGGAAGCTGAAAACAAAATTAATTATTTGTAGAAAATTAATATATGTATTATATATTGGGTCCTCACATATGAAACATTGTTATTCTGACATGAATAATTGTTGAAATGCAGAATATATTAATTTAGTATAATATTTGAATGTCGCTTAAAGGACCCTTAGAACTCATCTGCTTTATAATTAAATTAATGATCAATTTTGAAAGTGAAACTTGTGTTAATTTGAAAGTATTTTGTATATATATTAGCATTATAATTTATCAAATAGATTATTATATTATAGAATTATTAAAAAATGATACATGATGGATTGGATGGATGCTTAATGAGCAACCAAAAGTATTCAAATATATCTATCTATACCTTTAAACGAGCAATTATTGTTCGAACGGCTCCAACGATATTCATTAAATTTGGTGTCCAGGGAGTATCAGGGACGATAAATCGATCTATTTAGAATTCATTTTTAGAAAATGTCGTTTTATCCGGGTTCTCAGGCAGTAAAAACTGCTACAGTATCATTAGAATAAGAAGGTAAATTTTGGGAATGGGTCAATGATTACAATAGCTGAAGTGGAATATTGGGCGGGCCCGAAATCGTAGTACCCTGGTTCGAGTCCTGTCTTCGGTACGACTTTATTTTCTTTTTTTTTTCAATTTCCCTTATTTTGTGAGAAAACCTGTTATTTTAAGCCCTTTTTAGTATTTTTTTTAAAACACGAATATTTAAATTAAACTAATTGCACTTATTAATTTTTATTCAAATAACCAGGTCAGTTTTTTTTCTATTATGTCGGTAAGAACAAAAATATTATTCAACTTTTCATAAGTATGTAATTCGTATCTAACTATAATTTTCAAAACACACGATTTCCAAAAAAATACCGAGGAAAGCTCGGTCATCCATTATTTTTTAAGTTATCGAAAGATAATGAAACGTGAATTTTCGGGTGGGGTCGGCGGTTCTTCACCGTTTGTTGTGGATATTTCACGCATTGGAACCAAACGGTTTACATCGACTTTTTAACGCGTACAGCAAAGGAGTGGAATAATTTGTCTACAATCCGGGCCTCTTCAAGGCAAAATTGAATAGGCTTGCTTTTGTTACGCCAAACCAGTTCTATTTACCATCTAAGACTGCATCACCACTTACCATCAGGTGGGATTGTGATCAAGCACTTGCTTATAAATAGTAAAAAAGTACAGATATGTAAATCGGTACTTAGATGGTGAAGTAAATTCCAACTAAGTTTAGTAACCAAGCACCTAGGTATTACTTCTGTAGTTATATGATTAATTTATGCTTTTTTCGATATAAGAACCTATCTAAAAAAAAACGAATGTGCTTATGATCATACGACTGAAGTAAAACTTCTTTAGCTCCATCTGTATATATATATATATATATATATATATATAATACCGCAAAAAAAATTGTGTGTCACTCATGAGCAAAAAAACTATCCTATCTGGACCAAACTGCACACGGTGTGCAAATTTGTTTAAAATCGGTTAAGTAGTTTAGGAGTCCATCGCGGACAAACAACAGTGGCCTAGAGCGATTGACCAATCTCGGTTTTTTAGCAACTAGTTCTTCCTTCATGGTGTGTATTTGCTAACAATAGATGTCTTACGTAATCGTTTGGTCGGATTTTAGAAAGCTGTAGTGAACGACACCGGCGCTAGTTCACCAAAAACTCAAAAGTAACTTTTTCTGAGTCTATTTTCGTTTAGGGCAGAATTTGGCTGGGTCTCCAGGGTTCAGCCATTGCAACGAGCGCTTCGGATTATCGTACAGTATCCATTTTTCATCACAAGTAATTATTCGATTTAAAATCCCTTTATTTTTGTGTCGGTTGAGCAAAGTAACACAGCAATCGACGCGTGTTTGCAAATTCGATTCACTCAATTCATGAAGTACCCATAGTTCAAGTTTCTTTACTTTCCCGATTTGCTTCAAGTGGATTAATGCAGTTTTATCACTTACCTCGAAGCCTGCAGCTATCTCTGAAGCGCTTTGTGATGGATCCGCTTCCACAATAGCCTTTAATTCTTCATTTTCCACTTTGGTCTCCAGCCGTCCACGGGGTTGGTTTTGAAGGTCGAAATTTCCAGAACGAAAACGTTGAAACCAAAAATGTACCGTGCTCTCTTTTGCGAAACCAGCGCCGTACACATCATAAATCCTTCGAGATGTTTCTGCAGCACTGGTGCCACTGTAGAACTCGTACTCTTAAATATACCGATATTTCATGTTTTCCATTTTGCGGTAATAAGCGACGCTAAAGAAAAATATCATGAGAAAAAAAATAATGACTGTCTTCAAAACTCAAATGTACCAGCTAAATGAATTTATAAACTTGAATTTGAAATTCTTAACCAAATAGGAAATATTTCAGATCAAAGTGGTCAGTATGACAAAACGCTAATTTCATATGTGAGGACCCAATATATAATACATATATTAATTTTCTACAAATAATTAATTTTGTTATCAGCTTCCTTCCATAATTTATTATTCTTCACCCGAAAATTCAGAAAACAAGAATGATTTTACAATTTTATTCACTATAAACGTGGAATATTTAATTCATTGAATAAAATATTAATTCGTAAATTTGTTCAAAACGAAATGAAATTACGGAAAATAACTGCTTACTCTCTTGCTTATATTCCCCACTCAACTCCTGTTCGCCTCGCCCGACACTTTTCGTAACGCTTTCTTCACGAGTTCGCCAGCTTACTCTCCAAGTCAAGCGCGCTTAAAGAAGTTTTATTTCCAAATGAAATAAATTCGCGTTTCATTATCCTTCGGTAACTTAAAAATTAATAAAAATAAATTAAAAATTATATATTTGAATAATTTTGTTTGCGCATTAAGCATCCATCCACGCAACAATTATATATATATATATATATATATATATATATATATATATATATATATATATATATATATATATATATATATATAATAAAACTTCTTTAAGAGTTGAGTGGGGAATATAAGCAAGAGTGTAAGCAGTTATTTTTCGTAATTTCATTTCGTTTTGAACAAATTTACGAATTAATATTTTATTCAATACATTAAATATTCCACGTTTATAGTGAATAAAATTGTAAAATCATTCTTGTTTTCTGAATTTTCGGGTGAAGAATAATAAATTATGGAAGGAAGCTGATAACAAAATTAATTATTTGTAGAAAATTAATATATGTATTTTATATTGGGTCCTCACATATGAAATTAGCGTTTTGTCATACTGACCACTTTGATCTGAAATATTTCCTATTTGGTTAAGAATTCCAAATTCAAGTTTATAAATTCATTTAGCTGGTACATTTGAGTTTTGAAAACAGTCATTATTTTTTTTCTCATGATTTTTTTCTTTAGCGTCGCTTATTACCGCAAAATGGAAAACATGAAATATCGGTATATTTAAGAGTACGAGTTCTACCGTGGCACCAGTGCTGCAGAAACATCTCGAAGGATTTATGATGTGTACGGTGCTGGTTTCGCAAAAGAGAGCACGGTACATTTTTGGTTTCAACGTTTTCGTTCTGGAAATTTCGACCTTCAAAACCAACCCCGTGGACGGCTGGAGACCAAAGTGGAAAATGAAGAATTAAAGGCTATTGTGGAAGCGGATCCATCACAAAGCGCTTCAGAGATAGCTGCAGGCTTCGAGGTAAGTGATAAAACTGTATTATTCCACCTGAAGTAAATCGGGAAAGTAAAGAAACTTGAACTATGGGTACTTCATGAATTGAGTGAATCGAATTTGCAAACACGCGTCGACTGCTGTGTTACTTTGCTCAACCGACACAAAAATAAAGGGATTTTAAATCGAATAATTACTTGTGATGAAAAATGGATACTGTACGATAATCCGAAGCGCTCGTTGCAATGGCTGAACCCTGGAGACCCAGCCAAATTCTGCCCTAAACGAAAATAGACTCAGAAAAAGTTACTTTTGAGTGTTTGGTGAACTAGCGCCGGTGTCGTTCACTACAGCTTTCTAAAATCCGACCAAACGATTACGTAAGACATCTATTGTTAGCAAATACACACCATGAAGGAAGAACTAGTTGCTAAACAACCGAGATTGGTCAATCGCTCTAGGCCACTGTTGTTTGTCCGCGATGGACTCCTAAACTACTTAACCGATTTTAAACAAATTTGCACACCGTGTGCAGTTTGGTCCAGATAGGATAGTTTTTTTGCTCATGAGTGACACACAATTTTTTTTGCGGTATTATATATATATATATATATATATATATATATATATATATATATATATATATATATATATATACACAGATGGAGCTAAAGAAGTTTTACTTCAGTCGTATGATCATAAGCACATTCGTTTTTTTTTTAGATAGGTTCTTATATCGAAAAAAGCATAAATTAATCATATAACTACAGAAGTAATACCTAGGTGCTTGGTTACTAAACTTAGTTGGAATTTACTTCACCATCTAAGTACCGATTTACATATCTGTACTTTTTTACTATTTATATGCAAGTGCTTGATCACAATCCCACCTGATGGTAAGTGGTGATGCAGTCTTAGATGGTAAATAGAACTGGTTTAGCGTAACAAAAGCAAGCCTATTCAATTTTGCCTTGAAGAGGCCCGGATTGTAGACAAATTATTCCACTCCTTTGCTGTACGCGTTAAAAAGTCGATGTAAACCGTTTGGTTCCAATGCGTGAAATATCCACAACAAACGGTGAAGAACCGCCGACCCCACCCGAAAATTCACTTTTCATTATCTTTCGATAACTTAAAAAATAATGGATGACCGAGCTTTCCTCGGTATTTTTTTGGAAATCGTGTGTTTTGGAAATTATAGTTAGATACGAATTACATACTTATGAAAAGTTGAATAATATTTTTGTTCTTACCGACATAATAGAAAAAAACTGAACTGGTTATTTGAATAAAAATTAATAAGTGCAATTAGTTTAATTTAAATGTTCGTGTTTTAAAAAAAAATACTAAAAAGGGCTTAAAATAACAGGTTTTCTCACAAAAGAAGGGAAATTGAAAAAAAAAGAAAATAAAGTCGCACCGAAGACAGGACTCGAACCAGGGTACTACGATTTCGGGCCCGCCCAATATTCCACTTCAGCTATTGTAATCATTGACCCATTCCCAAAATTTACCTTCTTATTCTAATGATATTGTAGCAGTTTTTACTGCCTGAGAACCCGGATAAAACGACATTTTCTAAAAATGAATTCTAAATAGATCGATTTATCGTCCCTGATACTCCCTGGACACCAAATTTAATGAATATCGTTGGAGCCGTTCTAACAAGAATTGCTCGTTTAAAGGTATAGATAGATATATTTGAATACTTTTGGTTGCTCATTAAGCATCCATCCAATCCATCATGTATCATTTTTTAATAATTCTATAATATAATAATCTATTTGATAAATTATAATGCTAATATATATACAAAATACTTTCAAATTAACACAAGTTTCACTTTCAAAATTGATCATTAATTTAATTATAAAGCAGATGAGTTCTAAGGGTCCTTTAAGCGACATTCAAATATTTTACTAAATTAATATATTCTGCATTTCAACAATTATTCATGTCAGAATAACAATGTTTCTCATTCATCCTATGTTAATTACAAAAGGTCTTGTGGTTAGACAGTAAAAGTCAAGTACCCTAAAATAAAGCGTACGTAATAGTCAAGATGGAGTAGCGCGCTCGGTACGACCGCAATTATTTACGTTGAGACGTAGGGGAATGAAGAGCTTTTGAGGCAGCGCCGCGCGAAGTGTAAGCTCACCGCTGCCGTCATTGTCAACGAGAGTGTTAAAATCCTCCTTAGGTGCACTAATAAACTAACTTTTTGTAACATTTTCTTTTGTGTTTTAAGGAAATGGTATTTTTCATATTTTCAAATAACGTACAGCATTATATATATATATATATATATATATATATATATATATATATATATATATATATATATATATATATATATATATATATATATATATATGCGTGTGTCTGTGTGTGTGCGTGTGTATAACGTAATAATGTAATCGTAATATGCAATATTGCGATATAGTAAATAAAATTAATGTTCAGTTAATATAAACAATACAGTGCTAGGTTGGGATTAAAGGCAACTGAACTGAAGAAATATGAATCTTTTACGGATGACTACATATTCGCGACAATTGCTGCAGGGATTATTGGTTCGTGGAACCCGCGTGTGGTGAAAATAGAAATGAATTGTATGCGTAACTAGACAAAACAAAAAAACGACATTATGAAGTAACTAGACGTCGTCACTGATGACAAGAGAGCTGGTTATTTTTTCGCTCTTGATCAATCGTAAGTACTAGGTATTATATCATGGGGAGTACGACTACTCAATCGTATAGAAAAATGTGTCAAATTTCGTGGACAATGCGGGCGGTATCAGGGAGCACTGTCGTCTGCACTTGCCCGGAGCGGTTCGACACGGAGTCCCGGTTACCTCAGATGACCTGAGAGGCCGCCCGAGATTAGCCCATTCGCAGAAACGACCATAGGAATAATTTAAGCCGGATGACCACCCCACATGTTGGTCACCACTGAGGCAAGGCATCAGGGCACCTGGTCCATCAACACAATATCATATTTTATTTGGTTATCATGGTTTGTTCGCAAAAATTCTCCTGTCTGTGATGATGGCCCGGTCTCATTTGAACCTGGCGTGGTTATTTTCAAGCGCAGCTTCCGGAAAATACTAATAATAAGGCAGTTTCCGATCCACGAGACCGTATTCAGAGCGTTATTGTTATAATTATTATAAATTATATAGCGATATATATTTGAAAAGGAACCAGGCTCGCAAGGTCCTCTTGACAGGGAACCAGGCGTTCCGTAAACGTTCACCTAAGAAACAGAAGGGAGGAATCGAGGCTTCTCTCGATCCGGCCTCCTATCACGCCTACGTTGGGTTCGGGAACAACGTATGTGATCTCCGCAACGGAGTAACACACAAGGGCGATAACCTCTTCCTTTTCAGAAAATAGGTTCAGGCGGGTATTACGGGTCTTCCGAAGTCGTCCCGGTCCCAACGCCATAATTCTTCGATGTGGACTGTATAATTTTGAGGGATGAATTTCTTGGGAATAAAACAGCAATTATCTTCAAACCGTTCCCTGAGAGAGTAATCACTTTTCCCTATCACTTCCCTACACTTTTTCTTCTTATTGACTACTGGTTTTGCACTTTTCCCGAACTAATCCTGAAGGATTCCCGAACGAATTGCAATTGTTAATTGTCTTCTTCACGTGTCTTAAGACGCATGGAGGTTTTGGGCCTCGGGGTAAGCCCCCATTACCCGTGTTGTCCTCGCGGTCCACCACTATGGACCGGTCCTGGGAGCCTTCTATTGGCATTTTCGGTATCAAATTCGGATTAGACCGTAATCGGTAAGCGGCGCAATGTTGTTAAGGTGTATGTGTGGCCCGTTGTCTGCGCGCCAATCGGGCCACAAATTCCTGTATGGTGTCTATCTTCAGGTTGGCCGTTATGACGTCATTGCGGACGTAGCGACCCGCACCGACGATGGTTCTTAACGCCATATTTTGCTGGGCCTGCAATCGCCGCCTCAGAGGCTCGCTCAGAAGCGCGTACCAGGCCGGAGCAGCATACGTGATGATGGATCTTATATACGTTTTGTAGACTCGCACTTTGGTGTTAAGTGGTAACTTGGATGCCAGGACCGGACGGAGCATCGCCCGCGCACATCGTGCTCTGCGGACGACGAGTTCGACGTGCGCAGTCATGCGCAACGCCCGGTCGATCCGGCACTCAAGGTAGGTCACGGCCTTCTCGTACGCGATCTGCTGGCCATTGAGGGTTAATTGAGGTGGTAGGTTCCTGAGGCGGCGAGTGAGCAGAGCAGTCGTCTTACCAACGTTGACGACCATCCTCCACTCGTCTAGCCATGGTGGCAGCAGGTCCAGGAGGCGTTGCATCCTGGCAGTGGCAATGTGGGCTCTTCTGGACGAGGTGAAATAAGCGCTATCGTCCGCATATAATGCCAATTCCACGTCATCCTTTCACTCTTGCAGCCTTCCTGCCAGGGTAGGGATATCGTTGGTATAAGCCGCGTACAGGACTGGAGACAAACAGCTGCCCTGAGGAACGCCGGCTCTGATGGTTCTGGTTGCGGACTCGGCGCCCTCTACGCAGACGTAGAACTTCCTGTCTGCCAGGAAAGACGCCACTAGCCGCAACATAGCAGGAGGGACACTGGTCTGTTCTTCCAATTTATAAAGTAGTCCAGAATGCCACACCCTGTCGAACGCCTTCTCGATATCGAGAAAGACGCCCAACGTAGTGCGGCCACGGTTGTAATCGGCCGCAAGCAGGTGCAGCACTCTGGTCAGCTGTGTTGCTGTAGAGTGACCCCTCCGTAATTCGTGCTGCTCCGCCCGAAGTTGGATGCACGGGCGGAGGCGTCTTAGCAACAATCTTTCAAGCAGTTTAGCTATGTGTGGTAGCAGCGTGATGGGCCTTTAGCTGGCAGCTCTACGCCTGTCCTTCCCGGGTTTCGGCAAGACGAATATTTTGCCCTTCTTCCAGTCCTCCGGGAAGTGGGATGTCCGCAGTATCCCATTGTAGAGTCGACCAAGCTCTACTAGGACTCTATGGGGCAGCTGTCGGAGTGCAGCGTTGGTAATCCCGTCGTGCCCCGGCGCCTTCCTCGGTTGCAGGCGGGTTGCTGTCCACCGCAGTTGAGCGGGGCAGATGAACCACTCTCCTGCAAGAGGCGGCGCGGGCGACGACAGGAACTCCTGTACGCGACTCTCCTTTTGGGCATGAAGCTCCAAGAACTCCGCACTTGCTGGGTTCGGCATAAATTGCTCCTCGAAGTGCTCAACTAGCATCATGCTCTTCCGCCTTCCATATGCGCCGCTCCCAGGCATCTCCTCTGTGTGCCTGGACTCTACGTCGTCCGCTGTGTTTAAGGGGTGGTGTGCTGAAGGTCTCTCCTGCAGGTGTTTGTGGAAGAGCCTTCAGTCGACACGTGTCTTTACTGTTCTGGGCGGCGTAGTCACCGCCTTTAGGCCAAGGGTAATTAAGATCGGGAGGTGCTGTGAGTCCAGGTCGTACAGCACCTCTACCACTATCGGGTAGTTGATGTTCCTAGTGAGCACGATGTCCAATACATCCGGACGACTTCGTGGATCCGTCGGAACATGAGTGAGTTCTTCAGGACCTAAAACGTCATAGCCGTGTCTTTCGGCGTCTTCGAAAAGTGCAAGACCCGGTGGGTTGATCAGTCTAGATCCCCACTCCGGGTGTTTGGCGTTTAGGTCCCCGGCGATGATGGTCGGTGTTTCGCCTTCCATTACCATCCGGACGTCTGAGGAGCAAAATGGAGTCCCTGGCGGGCGGTATGCTGCGTAGATCCTAAGTTCCTCGCCCGCCGCCTCCATTTTTATGCCGATAGAGCGCATCGTTTGGTATTCCGGTAAATCGAGTTCTTGATGGACGATGTCCCTTCTCACTAGGACCGCTGTCCCTCTGTAGGCGGCCCCTTGAGAAGTGACCTCGTCCCTCCTATACAGATGGTAGTTAGGCAGCTTTATGCGTGTGCTCGGATTTAGTTTCGTCTCTCCCAGCAAGATGACTTGTACGTCTTATTGTTGGGCGACGGTGCGGAGTTCTTGTAGCTTCTGCTGGATTCCACCTGGGTTCCAGTAGAAGAGGCGCAGGTTAGATTCCTCCATAGTGCCGAGCCAGGAGGTTCGCCAGCGCCTTCATGACTGCTGTGATAGGATCGGTCCCGGCTCTGATGTCTGCCAGGACCTGGCTGCCGACTTCGATTGCGATGCCAACCAGACGTTGGATGGCGTCGGCAGTCTCGAAGCCGGCTGTTGGTGTTCTAGGTGCAGGAGTTGGCGCTGGTCTCGGGTGTTGGTGTACTACTCTTTGTGTATGGGTAGAGCGCGCTTTATGTGTAGAGCGGGCTCTATTTTCTGATAGAGCCATTTCTGGCACTCTACCCATTCTGGCTTTGTCTTCCTTGGTAACCTGCGCCTGGGCTATCGTTACCGCTGGGGTTGGGGTAGAGGTTGCTGCCTGAGGAGGAGGCTGCACCTTCTTCTTCTTCTTCCTCCCCCGCTTACTCCACTGGGTAGTTTGGCGCTCTGTGGCGTCGTTAGCGGGGGGCTGGAGAGTCGCCCTGGTGGTTGCCTTCGATGTGGTGGTGGTGGGCACCACCGTTTCTATGGGTGCCGTGACGGGTGGAGGGGGGGGCAGGTTGCCTTCCCTTTCCTCTAACAGTGGTCCACCCGTCTTCCTGGACCACGGCCCTGGGACGACTTTGGGGGACCCTCTTGGGCTCCTCTGGGAGAAGTCCCGGTAGAGTAATCCCCTGCTTCCTAACAATCCTCCTCAGGACTGGGCAGCGGCGATCATTGGCGGTGTGGTTCTTAGCGCAGTTTGCGCATCGCGGTTCCTCATCTCTACCCCTTGGGCAGTTACTGGCGATGTGGTCTCCAGCACAGCGAACACACTTCACTGGCCTGCAGCAGTTGGTGGATGCATGTCCAAAGGCCTGGCAGCGGTGGCATTGTGAAGGGCCCGCTCTTCCTTGCCAGGCCTCTATGACGACTCCTATCATGAAGAGGAGCTCGTCGACTTGGTAGAGCTCGTTGAGGCGCTCCAGGCTCAGGTGGTCCAGCTGCGAGAAGTAGAGGCACCCAGGTCTGCCTCTACGGGGGGGATCCCTTTGACGTATCTGATCGGGAACCCCTTGGCCCTGATAGCCCCCTCTATCGCGATTGGGTCCGTGCCCACTGGTAGTCCCCGTATGCCCACTTTCGTGGGCTTGTCCTCTTCGGGGGTGTAACAGTACCAGGACATGGCTGGTACTTTCTCCGTGATTTCGATAAGGTACTTTTGTACCGTCCGGAATTCTCCCGGACTCTGGGGGGTGAATCTGACCCCCTTTCCGAACGGACGAGCATTCGGTGGGTGGCCCAGCTTCTTTTTAAGTACCTCGAAGTGTTCGTCCAATCCGGCAGGCACTCAGCCACTATAGGTAAGTACCTTTTAGCCGATTCTTCCGGCGGCTTTGGTGTTTCGGCTGTCTTGGTCCTTGGTACTGCCGGGGCAGCTACCAGTTGGGAATAGCTGGTCGAAGGCCTCTGACCATCGTCCGATGGCCGGCCTGACGGGTTGGTGGTAGGCGCAGACGGTGAGTGTCCGGCAGATGTGCTCGGCGCTAGGGTCGCATACGTGGTGGTACTCTACCCGTATGACCTCTCTCCTCCCTGTTCCAGATCAGCAGCATCCATACTGGTGTGTTGTTCCGGTGTTCTGGGGGGGGGGGGGGGGTTTAATCGGCGATGGCGGTTTGGGTGGTGATCTTCTAATCGGTTTCTCTGGTTGGTGATCTGATTCACCCTCGGATGTTGAGTAATTCGAGGAGTTGGAAGAACCGAAGCATCGCCTCTTCTCCTAGAGGGATGCTGCTGTCTCTGGTGGTGTATGTCTCCTCAACGTCTTCTTCGCCCGCTGGTGTTGTGGGAACGGTTCCCGCCCAGTCGTACCTTCAGGTGCGATGGGCGAGAGTGCGATCCTCGGTGCGGGCTCCTTACCCGGTGAGGGGGGTTTCCTTGTCGGGATCTGGGAGTAGGAGGACACTACTCTAGTCCTTTCAGGATAAAAGATATCGCGGTACGCGATTGGTCGATCTAGTACGCCAGGACGGTCGGGTGGTCTTCTTGGTTTCGGCTTGGTTGGGGGTTCCCCCTTGTCCTTATCGGACATACTGAGAACCTACCTACGTCAGTCAGGTAATCTAATTTACGGCCCTGTCTACAATATGGTATATAAGATAGTGGCTTTCCACACTTTGGGCACAACCTACCCCTTTTGTAATCAAAAGGGTTGGGGGAAGTGCTAAGGTGGCACTTTAAAACGCGACTAGGCACAGGATGCACGAAGCGCATAAAGTGCCAAGAATCACCTAGGGGCCGGTGACCTCGACGCCTCACGGAATCACGGGACTCAACGTTCGGCGGAGTATGTCGTACCGGCGGTCATTTGCAGCCACTGCTAATTACAAAAGACGCACACCTAGGAGATCCTTAACGAATTGCAAGGAAGGGGGGTTGTCGTCTTCATGTGCCTAAGCACATGCAGGTTTCGGGCCTCGGGGTAAGCCCCCATTACCCGTGCTGTCCTCGCGGTCCACCACTATGGACCGGTCCTGGGAGCCTTCTATTGGCATTGTAGGTGTTTATACGGTTTTTGTCGCAATCGGTATATTTTTCGTAGTCGGTTATGGCTACGAAAAAAGGAGGTTATCTAATAAAGTCGGAGTTGGCCTTTCAGCGGCATTGAGGGTTGTTACTCGACTCTATAATCGATATAGAGAGGAGTTCTCTTGGATAGGGTCGCCCGTCCGGAGGGCGAGTGTGTAGCGGCGCAAAGTTGTTTAGATGTATATGTGGCCCGTTGTCTGCACGGTCGAACATACCGCGCGCCAACCGGGCCACAAATTCCTGTATTGTTTCGATCTTCAGGTTGGCCGCTATGACGTCATTCCGGACGTAGCGACCCGCATCGACGATGGTTCTTAACGCCATATTTTGCTGGGCCTGCAGTCGCCGCCTCAGAGGCTCGCTCAGAAGCGCGTACCCGGAGCAGCATAGGTGATAATAGATCTTATGTATGTTTTATATACTCGCACTTTGGTGTTAAGTGGTAACTTGGATGCCAGGACCGGACGTAGCATCGCCCGCGCACATCGTGCTCTGCGGACGACGAGGTCGACGTGCGCAGTCATGCGCAGCGCCCGGTCGATCCGGCACCCAAGGTAGGTCACGGCCTTCTCATACGCGATCTGCTGGCCATTGAGGATTAGTTGAGGTGGTAGGTTCCTGAGGCGGCGAGTGAGCAGAGCGGTCGTCTTACCAACGTTGACGACCATCCTCCACTCATCTAGCCATGGTGGCAGCAGGTCCAGGAGACGTTGCATCCTGGCAGTGGCAATGTGGGCTCTTCTGGACGAGGTGAAATAAGCGCTATCGTCCGCATATAACGCCAATTCCACGTCATCCTCCCACTCTTGCAGCCTTCCTGCCAGGGTAGGGATGTCGTTGGTATAAGCCGCGTACAGGACTGGAGACAAACAGCTGCCCTGAGGAACGCCGGCTCTGATGGTTCTGGTTGCGGACTCGGCGCCCTCTACGCAGACGTAGAACTTCCTGTCTGCCAGGAAAGACGCCACTAGCCGCAACATAGCAGGAGGGACACTGGTCTGTTCTTCCAATTTATAAAGTAGTCCAGAATGCCACACCCTGTCGAACGCCTTCTCGATATCGAGAAAGACGCCCAACGTAGTGCGGCCACGGTTGTAATCGGCCGCAAGCAGGTGCAGCACTCTGGTCAGCTGTGTTGCTGTAGAGTGACCCCTCCGTAATTCGTGCTGCTCCGCCCGAAGTTGGATGCACGGGCGGAGGCGTCTTAGCAACAATCTTTCAAGCAGTTTAGCTATGTGTGGTAGCAGCGTGATGGGCCTTTAGCTGGCAGCTCTACGCCTGTCCTTCCCGGGTTTCGGCAAGACGAATATTTTGCCCTTCTTCCAGTCCTCCGGGAAGTGGGATGTCCGCAGTATCCCATTGTAGAGTCGACCAAGCTCTACTAGGACTCTATGGGGCAGCTGTCGGAGTGCAGCGTTGGTAATCCCGTCGTGCCCCGGCGCCTTCCTCGGTTGCAGGCGGGTTGCTGTCCACCGCAGTTGAGCGGGGGAGATGAACCACTCTCCTGCAAGAGGCGGCGCGGGCGATGACAGGAACTCCTGTACGCGACTCTCCTTTTGGGCATGAAGCTCCAAGAACTCCGCACTTGCTGGGTTCGGCATAAATTGCTCCTCGAAGTGCTTGACTAGGATATCCGCTCTACCCTTGGCATCGTAACAACGTTCGCCCGCGTTGTTGGTCAGCGGGCAAACGGGAGGTTTGGCTTTAGTTAACTGTCGGTGCAGTTTATAGAGCGACGCATCATGCTCTTCCGCCTTCCATATGCGCCGCTCCCAGGCATCTCCTCTGTGTGCCTGGACTACAACCGACAGCTCCTCCGACAAGGTGTTCAGTTTTGTTTTGATTCTCGGGCAGCGAGTACGCGCCCAGAGTCTCCTTAGTGCCCTTTTTCTCTTAATCTGCACGCAGATGTGTTGCGGCAGATCATCCCTTTTGGTGGACATCGGGACGATCGTAGAGGCAGCGTTGAGGGCCTCCTGTATCGCCTTTGTCATATTTGTGGCTGCGGCCTCTACGTCGTCCGCTGTGTTTAGGGGATGGTGTGCTGGAGGTCTCTCCTGCAGGTGTTTGTGGTAGAGCCTCCAGTCGACACGTGTCTTCACTGTTCTGGGCGGCGTAGTCACCGCCTTTAGGCCAAGGGTAATTAAGATCGGGAGGTGCTGTGAGTCCAGGTCGTACAGCACCTCTACCACTATCGGGTAGTTGATGTTCCTAGCGAGCACGATGTCCAATACATCCGAACGACTTCGTGGATCCGTTGGAACATGTGTAGGTTCTTCGGGACCTAAGACGTCATAGCCGTATCTTTCGGCATCTTCGAATAGTGCATGACCCGGCGGGTTGATCTATCTAGATCCCCACGCCGGGTGTTTGGCGTTTAGGTCCCCGGCGATGATGGTCGGTATTTCGCCTTCCATTACCGTCCGGACGTCTGAGGAGCAAAATGGATTCCCTGGCGGGCGGTATGCTGCGTAGATCCTAAGTTCCTCGCCCGCCGCCTCCATTTTTATGCCGATAGAGCGCATCGTTTGGTATTCGGGTAAATCGAGTTCTTGATGGACGATGTCCCTTCTCACTAGGACCGCTGTCCCTCTGTAGGCGGCCCCTTGAGAAGTGACCTCGTCCCTCCTATATATATGATAATTCGGCAGCTTAATGCGAGTACTCGGATTTAATTTCGTCTCTCCCAGCAAGATGACCTGTACGTCTTGTTGTTGGGCGACGGTGCGGAGTTCTTGTAACTTCTGCTGGATTCCACCTGGATTCCAGTAGAGGAGGCGCAGGTTAGACTCCTCCACTGTAGTGCCGAGCCAGTAGATTAGCCAGCGCCTTCATAACCGCTGTAATCGGATCTGTCTCGGCTCTGATATCCGCCAGGACTTGACTGCCGACCTCGATTGCTATGACGCCAACCAAACGTTGGATGGCGTCAGCAGTCTCGAAGCCGGCTGGAGGTGTTCTAGCTGTATGTGCGGTTGGCGCTGGTCTCGGGAGTTGGTTTACATTTCTTTGTATATGGGCAGAACGCGCTCTATGTGTAGAACGGGCTCTATTTTCTGATAGAGCCCTTTCTGGCATTCTACCCATTCTGGTTCTCTTGTCATCCTTGGTAACCTGCGCCTGGGCTATCGTTACCGCTGGGGTTGGGGTAGAGGTTGCT
This sequence comes from Parnassius smintheus behrii, assembly GCA_036936625.1. Classification (NCBI taxonomy): domain Eukaryota; kingdom Metazoa; phylum Arthropoda; class Insecta; order Lepidoptera; family Papilionidae; genus Parnassius; species Parnassius smintheus. The sequence goes on along the minus strand of JAUPFT010000004.1, from coordinate 32,569,196 downwards.
GCCTGAGGAGGAGGCTGCACCTTCTTCTTCTTCTTCCTCCCCCGCTTACTCCTCTGAGAGGTTTGGCGCTCTATGGCGTCATTAGCGGGGGGCTGAAGAGTCGCCCCGGTGGTTGCCTTCGATGTAGTAATGGTGGGCATCACCGTTTCTGTGGGTGCCGTGACGGGTGGAGGGGGGGCAGGTTGCCTTCCCTTTCCTCTAATTGTAGTCCACCCGTCTTCCTGGACCACGGCCCTGGGACGACTTTGGGGGACCCTCTTGGGCTCCTCAGGGAGTAGTCCCAGCAGAGTGATCCCCTGCTTTCTTGCAATCCTCCTCAGGACTGGGCAGCGGCGATCGTTGGCGGTATGGTTCTTTGCGCAGTTAGCGCATCGCGGTTCCTCCTCTCTACCCCTTGGGCAGTTGCTGGCGATATGGTCTCCGGCGCAGCAAACACACTTCACTGGCCTGAAGCAATTCATGGACGCATGGCCAAAGGCCTGGCAGAGGTGGCACTGTGAAGGGCCCGCTCTTCCTTGCCAGGCCTCTATGACGACTCCTCTCATGAATAGGAGCTCGTCGATCTGGTATAATTCATTAAGGCGCTCCAGGCTCAGGTGGTCCAGCTGCGCGAAGTAGAGGCACCCAGGTCTGCCTCTACGGGGGGGATCCCTTTTACATATCTAGTCGGGAACCCCTTTGCCCTGATAGCCCCCTCTATCGCGGTTGGATCCGTGCCCACTGGTAGTCCTCTTATGCCCACTTTCGTGGGCTTGTCCTCCTCGGGAGTATAACAGTACCAGGACATAGCTGGTACTTTTTCAGTCATCTCTATTAGGTACTTTTGTACCGTCCGGAATTCTTCCGGACTCTGGGGGGTGAATCTTACCCCCTTGCCGAATGGACGAGCATTCGGTGGGTGGCCCAGCTTCTTATTAAGTGCCTCGAAATGCTTCGTCCAATCCGGCAAGCACTCAGCCACTATAGGTGGGTACCTTTTAGCCGATTCTTCCGGCGGTTTTGGTGTTTCGGCAGTCTTGGTCCGTGGTACTTCCGGGGCAGCTACCAGTTGGGCATAGCTGGTCGAAGGCCTCTGACCATCGTCCGATGGCCGGCCTGACGGGTTGGTGGTAGGCGCGGACGGTGAGTGTCCGGCAGATGTGCTAGGTGCTAGGGTTGCATACGTGGTGGCACTCCATCCGTATGACCTTTCTCCTCCCTGCTCCAGATCAGCAGCATCCATGCTGGTGTGTTCCGGTGTTCGGGGAGGGGGGGGGGGGTGGATTTAGTCGGCGATGGTGATTGAAGTGGTGTTCTCCTAATCGGTTTTTTCGGTTGTCGTTCTAATTCTCCCTCGGATGACGAGTAATCCGAGGAGTCGGAGGAACCGAAGCATCGCCTCTTTTCCTGGAGGGATGCTGCTGTCTCTGGAGGCGTATGTCTCCTCAGGGTTTTCTTGGCCCGCTGGGAGCGAATTGCAAGAAAACTCGTTTACTGAGCTACCTCTGAGCTGTACGCGAAAGTGAGCCGCGCCATTTGCGCGCCTGCGCAACTCAATTACATCAATTTGTACTATCACTCTCTCACGGTTTTCTCAATAATTTATTTTGTATAAGACATACATTTATACAATTTACTTATAAAGATAGCACAAAAAAATATCTTTACTACGATATACGTTACATTTTCATATCACAAAAAACCTTTTATTTATTTAACAAAATATGCCTATTTTACTCACATGTTCAAAGTTGCAATTTCTTAAATATTTAACATAGAAAGTTAAAACAATGTTTTCCACTTGAAATTATACATATCTTAACTAATACAATAGTTTAATTTACATTTTCTCTATACATTTCACTATTAAAATACTTTTAAATTTCTTATACAAAACTATCGTTATTTCACTTATTCACAGGAATTTTCACATAAAAATAACACAGAATTCACCTCTTTTGCACGTACAATCAATCTGAAATGTTTAACAAGTCAATTTTACATAAATTGCTGAAATTGCAAATATTTAGATTTCTACATATTTGCCTCCTAAGTACGTGGCTAGCGTGCGTGTATGATCTCACACTATTTGAACAACTAACTTTTGTACGGCTATCGACTATCAGTAAAAATGGAAAGTCTAATATCAACAATAATAGGTGAATAAATGCTTCTACACAATTCTCAAACTGTAGGAAACTATTTCTAATCAGATTCTTATCAGTTATCATGTTTCTTATCAGATAACATAGACAAAATATTTCATGAATCAATATATTGAAAATAGGCATTTGTTTTCATACAAAACATATCAAACTTACATAAGACAATACTTATGCAATCAATTTCCATTAATTCTACTTATGCGCAGCGATCATCTTGACCGGAACAAATCCGGTAACATAATTTATATCTTAAAAATTCCCTATATGAATTTATTAAGAGATATTACTAAGAAAACGATAAACTATTCCGGCCTGGGAGTCGAACCCAAGACCTTCATATCATTAATTCGATATTTCTTTAAGATTCCACTAAGCATTTTCTTATTAGAATATTGTTGCTTGATAATTTGCTTTTTAGAAGCTATTCGTAATCGGTTAACTAATAAATTGAAATATTCTTATAGGCGCGTCGCCAACAATATTGTTGTTAGAAGTTTACGAAAGTGAACATTAGTAAAATGTAATAAATGAAATTAATCAAAAAAGTAATTATTATTATTACTTTTAAATAACTACTTAGCAATAAAATAATTGGACACGAGAGTTATTTTAGTATTCTTTGGAAAGTAAAAGCTTTGTAATGAGAAGATAATATTACGGCGATTCTTTAAACAAACCCGTAGGATGAAAACAAATTTTTAATAGTTTTTGCACTTTTACTTACGAAATCAAAATTAAAAATCTGAAGGATTCATTACCAAAAAAGGTGATAAAGGTTACTTTTTTTTAAGAGTAATAATAATTTTTACGGGACGTAAAAATTAGTTTCATTTTAACTTTTTAATGCATCTTGTATTAAATCAAAATATTTTTTTAAACTCGTGTAAATAAGAGAGAGTCCAAAAATCAAAATTAAGTAGGATTGGAAGGAAATTTTAGTCTTTTTTTTATAAGAGGGCGGCAAACGTGCATGCGGCTCACCTGATGGTAAGTGAGTACCGCCATCCACGAACAACTGCAACACTATGGGAATTGCAGATGTGTTGCCAGCCTTTGATAAATAGTAAGTTCTTGTCTTGAAGGTCTCGTATTGCAATGTCGTATTGGTACGGAAAAATCGTTGGTAGTTGATTCCACGAGGAAGTTGAGAGAGTAAGGCAACTTCTTATAAAGCGTGTCGTTTAAAAATTACTTTAGAGGCTTTTCCCAGGATACGCCTTATTCTTTTAAAAATGTCACTAGTGTCTTTTTACTGTATTATCAATGTGCTAACATAAGTACATAAATTACACATGAAAACTTTCCAGGTACATCACAATTATTTATATATCATAAAAAATAATTGTTTAGTACGGATTCGAAGTAGCGGCCCAAGAACCGTAGCCAAACGATTTACCAGCATAGTGGTTAAGCGTGTGACTACGGTTTGGTAACTTTTCTGGCAGTTCTTCCAGTATGGACTCAACATCACTCGTTGAAGGGCTTAAAAGCTGTCTTGAAACTCACAGATTAATTTATGCAAGGTTAATATATTAGATGGTGATTCAAGTACTTACAAATCAATATAAGATTACAATCCATACAAAAACTACACGTTTCGGCAGATCAAGTGTAGAAATCATCTTCTAGGAAATTTATGTATCAAATTGAGAGCACTTACTAAAGATTGACTTCCTGCGTGTCTTACCAAGCCGTCACTCCATCTAGTGGCGGTTGGTCTGTCACTTCGTCTACTGGTATGAGACTGCCACTCGAATACCTTTTTCACCATTGGTTGTCGGTTTTTCGGGCTTGGCTAGCCCATTGCCTCTTCAGTTTACTAATTCGTGGGGCTACGTAAGTTACACTTGTCCTAAACCGGACGTCCACGTGTGTAAGTTAATCATGCAGATATACGCTGAGCAAAAACCTCTCCATAACTCGCTGAGTGACTTTGAGCTTTCTTATACGACCGGCAGTGAAGGATCACGTCTTAGATTTAATGGTCATGACTGGCAATACTCATTGGTTGCACAAACCAGTTTCTAAGATTTGAGCTATTATCTGACGAGAAGATGTGTTGAAATTTCCCGAACGCTGCCCAGCCGAGTTAAATCCGTTAATTGACATCTCGGTCGAAGTTGGACATACCTGGTAGGACTATTTGTCTCAGGTTTTTTCTTATAGGGGAGGGGTAAAATGAGCATACGGCTCACCTGTTGGTTAGTTAATACCACCGCCCATGAACAATTGCTACACCAGCGGAATTTCAGATGCGACCTTTTAAAAAGAAGTAGGCTCTTTTCTTAAAGGTCCCCAAATCGTATCGCTCTCGAAAAATCTTCGCTGTTAGTCGATTCAAAAAGGAAGTTGTGCGAGGAGGAAAACTTCTTTTAAACCACTGTGTGGTGGACCGCCAGACATCCAGATAGTATGAATGGTATCGCGAGTTTTGTCGCGATGTGCGATGATGTAATTGTGTGGCTGAAATAAGTCCAAACTATTCCTCAGAACACTCGACGTGGTTACTGCGATAATATATGCAAAGAGATGCAACATCTCTTTGCAGTCCTAGTGAGTCAAGCCGATCGCAAAAAGTTCGGTCGCCGACTATTCGAACGGCTCTGCGCTGGATGTGATCAAATGGGAGGAGTTGGCCCTGGTAATACTTGCTCTTGGATCGTTAATCACACTTTCGTGTGGCCTCAACGATAGAACCTTTCAATCTCACTCAAAATATCGTATCCTGGAAACGAAGCTGCCACACTCGGTCTTTAGCTTAGACAGTTGGCTCTTTCTGGCAAATGGGTCTCTTTAAGAATTTCTTTCCTTATCTTAAAGAAAAAAAGTATGTTTAACATAAATTCAACTGCAGTATTCAATGCATTGTGAAGCGAGCTTGACTTATAAATTATTCAAGTCGCAAGACAATTCAAATATAGCACAACCCGCTGTATTTTGAGAACAACAACTGTGCCTTTAGCGGATGCGACGGTTTGAAGGCGCTGCGCTGAATGTGTGAAGCAAGCACATCCCATTATCCCATTTAACAAAATATTGTTTTGCTTACTTTATTTTATTTTATTTTATTTTTGATACGTATTTTGTATTATCATTTAGATAATTGTTTTTATAAAGTTTTGAAGTTGATTTGAGAATATTTACAGAATATATTTTTTAATTATAGTTCAGTTTTTATACGTGGTAGAGCCATGATGCAGTTATATTAGTAGTATAGTTGTAGCACGAATGGGTCGGCTCGACCGGGGAAGGACCACATTCTCACAGAATAGTAATAATAATAAAGCTTTATTTAATTCCGTGCATAGTACATATTAAACGATACATTTCTTAACTTATTACCCTATAACATTCAATTACATTTGTATACTTATTATTTTAGTAATTAGTTTAATCATTATTTGCTTTCATTATCAACTACCTAATTATTTAAAGCATGGACCCCGTTCGGGTAAAAGCCTCTCCCAAGGAATATCACCCTTCTTTGTTAATAGCTCTGTCTAGACAACTACCACCCGCGCACACTACAATTTCATCTGCCCATCTGGCCTTTGGTCGACCTCTTGATCTGGTGCCTTTTGGTCCAGGCCACTTTACTGACCGTAGAGTCCATCTATCGTCCTTGTAACGGACTACGTGATCCACCTATTTCCATTTAGCCTTCATTGCAAAAGTTAAGGCTTCGCATACTTTTGTCTTCTTTCGAATGTCGACGTTCTTTACCTTATCCTTCAATTTTATACCTAGGAAATTCTCTGGGTAGTCTGAATTTTGTTCCTGGTTTTGAGATCGAAAGTCCAAGTTTGGCATCCCTAGGCGAGGCACGGTAGAAGACCAGTATCCATGACTATTTTCTTGGTCGGTAGCGGAAGTTGCGATTTTAGTATTTCCTTATGGTGCCAGAACTTGTTCCAGGTAATCGCTACTCTTCGGTTAAGTTCCTCAGTATTTCTCTCCTTACTAAAGGAGATTTGTATTCCTAAGTATATGTATTGGTTAACAAACTCGAAGTGGTGTGTTGTTTGTTAAAATGGGCGTTGCACTGCGGTTCGACATAATTTTAGTTTTTTCCAGATTCATTTCTAAACCAGAGTTTGTACTACCCTGGTTTAATTAATTTACCATTTTGTTTATTTGATTGCCTCTCACAGAATACCAGCATAAAATAGTAGCTTAATGCTGCTGTGTTTCGTATGATGCGTGTAGAGAACCGGAGACCCTTTTTACTGGAAACGAGGTCATCCATCTTAGTAGTTACGGGTGACAACGCATCTGCATTTTGTTTTGTAATCGAGGATAGATGTAGATATCTATGGCCCACAGCAACCACTTACCATCAGGCGGACTGTAAGCTCGTTTGTCACCATATCCTATAAAAATGTTAATTTATATAGAAAAAGATATGTTGTGTATTACATGTCATTCTTCGCATATATAGTTCTACTTTATCGTCCTGCTCAACTATGCTCTGAAAAAAACTACAAATAAAACTAAATAACACAAATGAATGAAAAATATATAAATAAGTAATAATTACCAGGCCCCGTTTTTGTAAGTCCTCTATATTACTTGGAAAATGTTGTGATATGTTGTGTATTACATGTCATTCTTCGCATATATAGTTCTACTTTATCGTCCTGCTCAACTATGCTCTGAAAAAAACTACAAATAAAACTAAATAACACAAATGAATGAAAAATATATAAGTAATAATTACCAGGCCCCGTTTTTGTAAGTCCTCTATATTACTTGGAAAATGTATCTATATAGGCATTTTATGTAGGTGTATTAAGTCTTTACCTATGAAATTGCAGTTTTTTATGTAATAAATTTACGCATTTTTTTCTATGTTTTTTTTTTATTTCTATTAATCACAGTAATCATTCATACAATCGATGGATGACCAACGCAGTGGCAGTTTAGTAATGAACGTTTTTAAGAAATTAGCCGGAAAAATTCTTTAAAGCATTTTGTACTGCTTCTGGGGGTTTGAATTTTATTTCCCGCCAAAAATATAGCAAGTTCTGGAAAATTTGAAGTCTTTAGGTGCAAGTTCTGGTGAGTACGGCTGATAACGGAGATCTTGCAACCCCAGCTCTTGTAACTTGGAGACCATCTGATGTGCAGCATGAGGTCATGCGTTGTCTTGCAGGATTAGCACGGACGAGCGACGGACCAAAGCTGGTTAGAGACGCGCAAGCTTCTCCATCATTGTGTTCAAAAAACACAGTACATATTTGCAGTAATTCAACGACGACCACGGGGTTTAACTCTCACGTAAAAATTTCCAGAACGGAAACGAGAAAACCAACTAAACAGTTGGTGCGCTGTTTTCAGTATTCGCTTCGTAAACGTCGTTGACGTTGTGTGCCGCTTGTACTGCGTTGCTGCGTTGCCGGTACTGATATTCCAAAATTACTCAAATTTAATGTATCCATGATGATAAAAATGATTTAAATACGATGAAACCATAACGCTACCCAAGAAACAAATTGCTAAATTTAAAAAAAAATTACGTTCTTAAACTATAATTAATTTTGAGCCAAACACAAATTATTTTGATTTGAAATGGCCAGGACTGCAGAACGGTAACGCCATAGGTAAATACTTATTATTTGGCAGGCAAAGGGCAAAGCCGATATCCTCGTACTGATAATGTTGCGCCCCATTATCAGCCAGTTAAATGTATAAACAGGGTTTAAATGGATATTTCATCATCAGCCAAGTCCAAGTCTCATGATATTTTTGTTTGATTCTCATGATTGTCATTGTCATTGTCATCTCGTGATTGTTAATCAACAATAAATAGAGGCATTATACCATACAACATAGTCTAACGTGAATTTAGTTCAAACTAAAATATCTTTAATTCCTGACTTCCGGTAGTAATGTAACTAAAGAAAAAAAATCGGGATTTCAAACTCTACATTTTTACATATTTTTTCATTAATAAAAGAAAACAAGCAAGAAAAAAAATCAACAAAAATTTGTTTGGAAGTACACCATAGTTCTTTGGTACAAATGATTAAATAGTAATGTAAATTCAAATATATCAAAACTTTGAAAGGAACCATCCAGAACTTAAGCACATATTTCGTCATGCTCTATATTTATCATTATTTCAAACTAAGCTATCTGACAAAACATTTCGACTTTTGGATGAATGTTATAAAATTTTATTGATGAAATCTTAGTTTTTTGAGATATTAAGGAAAGTCAATGAAATTTTCAGTATTTTATCGAGATGCATTTTGGGAATTTCCAAATTTATTTTGATGTGATTTGTTTTATTAATATCATGACAACATTTAAACTACAACTCAAGTTCAACAGTAGTCACATTTTAAACATCTATCCAAAGCTATAAAGAATATTATACTGTCCATCACTACTATAATGTATCTACTAGCCACTACAAACTGTGAGTCACGTGCACGTGTCAGTCGTTGCCTCCCGCCTTTTACATTTTATTATCTTCTATTACGTTAGTACTAGCTGTTTATTATGTGCTTCTCTTGCCCATCATATCCCTAACGTTTTAAATGGCATATGGTCTTTCAGTATGTATCATTTAAAGTAAAGTTGTTATTGTGCTTGCACTCGCGCGCGCACGTGTCCTCATCAATCCGTCTCACAATCCCAGTGGTAACTAGGTGTGTGTGTGTGTGTCTTTATGGAACCGACTCACTGATCCGAATCACTGAAGTGATTCTAAAGATTGGTTCAGTAACAACGTTTCAAATGCGTCATTTTGATCCGAATCTGAAACAATACTGTGCTCTGTGGTCGCGCGACGCTTCATTCGCGAGGTGCGACGACTGAGCTGTGAGCCGACGAAATAATTGCAATCTATACAAGTCAGAAAGAGATAACAAATGACAAGTGTATCACTCACCTCATACGAATTTTCGCTAGTTATTAGTTATTCATGCACGTAAAAATTACCACTAAGGTGCTTACATGTCAAATACTATACGGTAGTTTGATGTATATAATGTTTACATTAACATGGTGTCTTTTTACGTTGATCAGGAACTTGTCAAATTGTTTATGTTCATTTGCGACTGTTTACGAAAACATACTAAGTTCTGTTTAGGATTTCTTTACGTAGTGATTGTTGTGACTTACTTTCTTCCATAGAATCATAAATAATACGCCAGCTGGCCATAAATTAAGGACTAGCCGCCAGTCCTAAGCCTGGATAAAGTATGAAGGAGGATCTTCTTTATATAAACAACCTTCTTACGGTACACAATAAATAACAATAAAAATAACTAGGTATATAATATATAATAAAAATACCCTAAGCACTTTTATCATTCAGCACTGTTGCCCCATAACATTTCACTGAACCAGTCAGTAATAAACGCCCGCGACGCAACTTAATGTATTCGTAATATTCTGTATTTTACATCTTTTGAGCTGATGATCCAAATGAGCCAAATTAAACATATCAGTGATTCGAAACATTACAGTGATTGAGATCACATCTGTATAGGCGATATATGGATGTAACGTAGGAGTGGAATATTTAGTCATTTGACACTTACTACACTTAGGTTTATAAAAGAAGAAATGAACTTCTGTAGAAATAGTTTTAGTAACATTTTAGTTTAAATGTTATGATGCATATTTATTAATACCATTTTGTTATTACAATTTTAATGATTTTTGTTTACCTCAATCCATAATCACTTAATTTCTTATTCGTATTTATGATGAAATCTTAATAGAACGCTATAGGGTTACTAAACAATAGTGTTAGGGCAATATTTTTATAAACTAGTTACTACATTTAACTTGTAGATTTTTTAAATAAGATAACGGTTCGATATGCGTGATTCTTACCTCAAGCTGACAAGAACTTGATGTATGGTTGTGGGAGCATTTTTCACAATTTGTATTTTTTTAAGCAATTTATCTACATCTTTTACAATATCTTGACTATTTTTTGTTTACTTAGATAGGCTTTATCACATTTTTTTTCAATTCTTTGGCTACTTTGGTTCAATCTTTTTAGTTGGATTCAATCTTTAGGTATTTTCAGATAAAATGGCAAAGTAAAAGTTATATAATATCCGTTCCAAATTACTTCCACTCCAGTACACTCAGTGCATTTAATAATAATAATAATAATAATAATAATAATATTCCACAACTATCACACAACGCCATCTAGTCCCAAGCTAAGCAGATCTTGTGTTATGGGTACTAGACAACTGATAAACATACTTATATATTTCTAAATACATAAATATTATAGATAAAACACCCAGACACGGAACAAATGATCGTTGCTCATCACACAAACATTTGTCCTGGGTGGCAATCGAACCCACGACCTCCGGCATAGCAGTCAGGGTCACTAACCACTAGACCAACAGGCCTGTCAAAATTTGTCTCTAGAAATAATAATCTATGTTTTTTTATAAAGAAGAGGGGGCAAACGAGCATAAGGTTTACCTGACGTTAAGTAACTACCGCAGCCCAAGAACAAAAACAACACCAGGGGAATTGCAGGTGCGTTGACGGCCCTTTAGAAAGGAGTAAACTCTTTACTTGAAGGTCCCCAGGTCGTATCGGTCCGGAAAATTTGTCATTGGTAAATTGTTCCACAGATAGATCGTACGCGGTAGAAAACTCCTAGTGAATAGTACAGTGGTGGACCCAGATGGTGTGGATGGATTCGGGAGGTTTGCTGCGTAGTGCGTTCATGAAATTTGGTGGCTGGGATTAATCCCATCAATTCCTCAGAGAACTCCCCTTGGTAGATGCGACAGAAAAAGCAAATAGATGCAACAACTCTTTGCAGCGTCAGTGAATTGAGCCAATCAGAAAGCACTCGGTCGTCGACGATTCGAGCCGCTCTGCGCTGGATGCGGTCAAGTGGATGGAGCTGGTACTGGAGAGCCCCAGCCCAGAGATGGGAACAGTATTCCATGTGCGGCCGAACCTGCACCTTATAAATTTGCAGGCGGTGTGCCGGCAAGAAATACTGTCCCGCTCTGCTGAGCACGTCAAGCTTTTTAGAGGCTTTGGCCTTCTCTTCCAAGTGACCACAAAACTGCACGTCACTAGATATGTTGACGCCTAGGATTCCGATACTGGCTGTGACAACAAATGGAGTGCCTTGAAACTGAGGAGATCTTTTTAGCGGTTAACGCGCAAACTTATGTCTTCTGGGGGTTAAACTGTACTAGATTTAGTCGCCCCCACTCCGAGACGTTGTTCAGCAAAGACTTGACTTCAGACACAAGTTTGTCCCAGTAATCAGAGACGTTTTCCCGAGAAATATTGGTACGGCCGGTGTACAGAGCATCACCAGTGCTGTCATCTGCATAGCAATGAATGTTACAGGTTTGGAATATAGCATTAATATGCAGAATCAACAGCGTTGATGATAGCACGCAGCCTTGTGGAATACAAGCATTAATAGGCTTGTAATCGGAGCTTGTATCGTCTACAACAACCATGATACTCCGATCTGCAAGAAAGCTGGTGATCCAATTGCACAATTTCTCGGGAAACCCGTAGAAAGGGAGCTTCGAAAGAAGCGCTTTGTGCCAAACCCGATCGAAGGTCTTCGCAATGTCCAAGCTAAAGGCCATTTCTTCCCCCTTGGACTCTACTGCCGACGCCCATTGATGAATCAGGTAGACCAGAAGATCACTAGCGGGTCGACCACGACGGAAACCATATTGGTGGTCACTAATCAGCTGGTGATTCTCAAGGTACCTCATGAGCTGTCGGTTTACAATGGATTCCATTGTTTTGGAAACAAGGAGGTGATGGCGATGAGACTCTAGCTGGAGGGGTCTGAGAGGTCACCCTTTTTAGGGATCAGGTAGACGAAAGCCGTCTTCCATGATTTTGGGACTGCGCCTAAAGAATAGGAGTACCGGAGAAGACGCGTTAAGACCGGTGCCAACTCTGGAGCACACGTCCTCAGCACAATTGGGGGATACCGTCAGGCCCACTCGACTTGTGGATGTCCAGGGAGAGGAGTGCTTTGCGAACCGAGCACTATGTAAACCATACCTCCGGCATGGAGCACTCACACCGCGGGATGGTTGGCGGCGTACTCCCCCCGTCATCGAGAATCGAGTTGGACGCAAATAAAGAGCCTAACAGATCGGCTTTCTCCTCTACGGCATGGGCCAGTGAGTTGTCCTCCCTGTACAGAGATGGAAGAGATGGCTGAGTGAAATTCCCCTGGACAGCCTTGGCGAGAGACCAAAATTCGTGGTTTCCAGCAGGAATGTGAACTACTTTCTCGCCAATTCTTCCTATGTGCTCTTGCTCGTGCTGTGACTTTGCCTTGGCAATGACTCTCTTGAAGGACCTGGAGGCGGAAATATACTTGTTTTTTTAGAGCGCCGGTGCTTACATCCCGGGACGTTGATGCATTAGCCCAGGCTTGGTAGCACTCCTGCTTATAGTATGATGAGGAAGGAATAGATAGATTTCATACCCTGAAGTACCACATCAATCATCTATGTAAATCAGTCTAACCGATGACCAATTCAGATCTGGTGATTAAACATAATTAAAAATATTGTATTTATTCATGTTTGATGTTAGTTTTTTTTGTATAAGATGTTGATTTTTTTTTTGTATATTTTGCTAAATTCCATTTAATATTGTTTTACTGCGGATAAAGCCTGCGCATGTTGAACATAATGTACGGTGAACGTAATGCTAGCAAGTATGGCGGCGTCCGCTTCCGCCCTGTGCTCTTCACGAAATAAATAGATGCTGCAAATATTACTGGAACGGAAATGAAAAACTTTATGCTTTGACTCTAGACGGAAACAAATATGCATAATTTTAAGTTCAATATGTAAAATGGCACCCATATAATAATTTATACTACTATTACATATATTTTTATAATACTATATAAAATACATTACTATTCCTAATCTACATCCAAAAACAAGAACTGATCAGGTATTTCATAACATAATCCGATATCAATTAAATTTAGTAGTAACGGGAATGTAAGACAAACGTAATTACATACACATGATAAAACTCTGTCCTGTGAATAACCAGCAAGAAACATGGAGGACAAAAAGCAAGAAACAAAGAAAAATTTTACATTCAGAAACAGGTAACATTTTTCTTTGTTTTTCGCTTCTTGCTTTTATTACGTGGTAGAGTCACGTTGCAGCTTTATTAAGTTTTAGAGCACGAATGGGTCGGCTTGACTATGCTAGGACTACGCTCTCAGAAAATACCAGCGTTAAAAAGGAGCCTTATGTCGCCGTGTTTCGTATAGTGAGTGTATAGAACCGGAGAGGCTTTTTATTGGAAAAGAGACATTCCATCTTAGTCCTCAGAGGTGACAACGCATCTGCAATTTGATTTTTAATCTAAGATAAAGAAAAAAAAGCTAAATGTACATAGATGTCTATAGGCCACAGTATCTTCTTCACTTCAGATAGACTGTGTGCTCGTTTGTCTCCCCATTCTATAAAAAAACATAAATATGAAATTCTAAGTATATCAAGTCACTCACTCACTAGGGTCTATCAAATGTCCACTGCTTAATTTAGGCATAGATTATCTCATAGATCATCCTATGCAGGCCATAGCATTACAACCCTTTACAAGTCCACTCCTGAGCATAGACCTTACCCAAGTAAAGTCATATAGCACGGTCCTGAGCCACCCGCATTCATCGACTTTCTGCATATCTTACCAGGTCGTCACTCATAGAGGTCGGTCCATAATTTTATTTACATATTATATTACTAATTGTGATTTTTTTTTGAATATAAGATTCGTTTTGACGATATCTTTTCATTTTATTTTTTGAAATTCTCAAAACCTTTCAGAGATAATAGTGAATAAAATGGATTTTAGTTAACGATGCCATTAAGATGCACGTACAAAACCCCCGTCTCAAAGGAGCGATCGTGACTGATTGGCAATCAATATTCAGTGATGACGAAATAGGCCGCAACAAATGCATGCATGTAGTTTAAGTCCGATGAAGATCGATGACCGCGTCTTTCACAGAATAAAAATTTTATTCTCTGAAAGACGAATTTTGGCGCATACATCATTTAATGATGAATGTGCCACGGTAAAATCATCCTATATATGAAATCTATATTTTGTTACTAAAAAAAATATTTTTCTCTCATGATTCTTCTGCCATACCCAACTTTCATTACCACATAAATTAAAAGAGGCTCTAACATAGCATTCTGAAATGACATACGCGCTTTTTTGACATATTATGACCTTCCACAATAGAGTAAAAAGCCCTTTTTGTTCTAAAGAATAGGTTAGAAGTAATTCTTTTAGAAAGTTTACCCGAAAATTCACAAAATACCTTTTTACTTTCCGTTTCTTCTTCTCGAATTCTTCCCGGTTTTACTGGTTTTTGTTCGCGTTGATGAGCAACGCCACTTCTCCATGCTTTTCGTGATGTCAACGAGCAGTCCCTCTCCGGGCCTCTTGGACGCCGACTCTAGCTCCGACATGGAGACCGAAACGATAACGATAAGCGTGCCCCATCCAAGCTCGAAGACGAAGGCTTCACCTTTGTCCGAGACAAAAAGCGCTAGCGTGCAACACCAATAAAGGCAACCGCGACTTCCGAGACCGAGAGCCGAACCGAGAATTCGGCCCTCCGTCCCCCACCGCCACTCCGGCTAAAATGCCAACCACCACGGCGTGCACTCAACCTGGGGGTTTGCGACTAAGCCCGTGGAGAAAAGGTTGGAACTGCTGAACGTAGGGAAAAGTCACCGCCACCCACCGTCATTCGGGACAAAACCAAGTGGAATAATCCGTCCAATTGGTTAAGCTCCAAAAAATTATACTAAAGGTGCGAAACGCCGAACAGGGTATTAGAATGTTCGTCAACTCGACCGAGGGATTCCGAAATGTGACCAGTAACTTGTGCGCTCAGAAAATCTATTTTAACACTTACACCCTACAAGAGGATCGTAATCATCGTGTGGTCGTTCGAGGACTCTCGAAGGTACTCGAGAGCGTTCACACCTTAGGCGACCTCAAGGCTCAAAATCTCCCAGTCCGACAAGTGCATAGAATGCACTTGCCGGACTGGGAGACCGCCAAAAACATTTTGAATCCAACTCCGAAAAGGAAGGAAATTTTTAACGTCCGTAGAATCCGTAATTTCACGGGGATTGCAGTAGAAGCTCCCCGTAACAGGTGCATCGTTGGCCAATGCGATGGATGCCAACGGTAAGTCCACTCGGCCAGAAATTGTTACGTCAGACCTCCGACTGCACCCGCACGGCCGAGTAGGGAGAGCCTCCGAGTTGTGTTAGTTGCCGCGAAGAGGGACCCCCAGCGAACTATCACGGTTATTCAAACAGAGCACCGCTACCTAAAAAGTGCGGAGTTAAAAGTCGTTCCAAAGGAATCAGCCCAGCGTATCGCGCTCCTGATTGCCTGCCCCTAAATCAGTACCATCTTCGGTGCCCTCTCCCGTGCCTCAAATCGCCACCAAGCCCGCCCCTGTCACCGGGGTCTCCACGGAAGTTGGTAAATCTCCCGCACCTTCCACGCCGAAATTCAATGCGTGGGTAAAGCCTCCAGCACATATCGCACCACTGCCATTGCCACTACTCCAGGCCCTTAAACCCAAGCCTGTCCCGCAAGGCTCATCCTCCTTCGCCGTGGACTTTCCTCTAGTCTGCGGCTTCATCAGCAACATCAACGTTGCTGAACTATCCTCCTCGGCCCGCAAACTTCACGGAACAACTACCCCTCAAGACAACCTCAACATTATTACTGAGCACATAGAAATAATCGACGCAGTCAAGTTTTTCCAGTGCGCCTAAAAACTCTATGTAAAACCAATAATTGCAGTAGAATCGTTAGGTAGACTCAAATCACGTTCTCCGACTATCGTGTTCGCTCTCTTCCTGCGCAACCACGGTGTAGACGTTATGCTAGTGCAAGAAATCTTCTTGAAGCCCAGCAATCGCGATCCTAAGATCGCAAATAATACCTTAGTTAGAAATGATGGGTTGACCAGCTTCCGCAGCCGCGGGAGCTGGTCTGGGAGCTGGCCTGCCACAACCGCAGCAGGTTTAATATTAATTGTTCGGGCCGATCTACGCAAAACGAGCTTATAATATCTTTAAGTCTTGCAGCGGTATGCTTGGGTTTGGGTTTAATGTTGCTAATTATAGGATCCCAAGCAGATGGCAGCACCCATCCATCTTCTCTACTGAAATTAGAATGTTTTTTAATTTCAATAGCCTCGCGTATCATCCTTAGTAGGAATCGGCGTTCTTTTGAGAGATTTTGTAGTTTATCAAATCTGATGTAATGGTGGGGACGATCTTGAACATGTTCACAGACTGCAGACTTCCCAGAGCTTCGGTGCTTCACGTCAGCTATATTTTCTTTTCTTTTTATGGATCTTTTTGTTTGACCTATCTAAGAGAGACCACATTCACAATCTAACTTGTACACTCCTGCATCTTGTAGAGGGATATTACACCTGACGGATGGTAAAAATTTACTAATCTTCTTCGGCGGCTTGTAGTATGTTTTAATGGAAGCTCGCTTGAAGATGTAGCCAACCTTGTCTGTGACTCCTCTGACGTATGGTAGTACAACAGGCACACGCTCGACTGTGGCCGGCTACACTCGGTCACTGTAACGTAGACGCGGGGCCCGAAGCTTTTTTTCTTGCAATACTTACTAATATAAATACAAAGAATAATATAAATCGCTTTCCTCAATTTCTTAGACAATAATATAGCAGAGAAAAACTTTCACAAAGGTATTGGCAGCTACTCTTATTTCTCATCGCCACATGTGTCGGTAGACAAAATTGGATAAAAGAACAATAAATATTCTTTGTTACCTCCCTGCGCCGAGTGTGGTTAATATACGCAATAACGCTACTTTTTCTTTAACCACTTAATCGTACATAAAAATACAATTCAGTACTATTAAACGACTTTAAAAAAAAATTACAAGAAATAAAAAGGCAGTTTTTATACTTTACTAAAATATTGTAAATGTTTCACTGTTAGATTATTTTAAGTTTGTAAGATGTGTTGAATGTAAGATTTCTGTTATTTTCTAAGGAATCAAATTTAGAAATCACAACAAGAGTCCAAAGTATGTCAAAGACTTTTGCAAGGTCAAGTAACACGGCAAAGCATTTTTATTTT
Organism: Parnassius smintheus behrii; assembly: GCA_036936625.1. Taxonomy (NCBI): domain Eukaryota; kingdom Metazoa; phylum Arthropoda; class Insecta; order Lepidoptera; family Papilionidae; genus Parnassius; species Parnassius smintheus. Next base: position 32,551,876 of record JAUPFT010000004.1, on the reverse strand, counting down.
ATTAAGTTATTGTCAAGTTGTAGAACAAACCATTTGTAATGAAAACTATTTAACTTATAAGCAATTCGTAAGTAATAAAAAGATCGTCATAAAGAACGAAACTTTTCTTAAATATAGGAAACGGGTATTGTGCACACTTTGAGGGCAATGATACAGACCAATATTCAGCAGTAGAATTTTGCCCGCTGATGAAGATTAAACTTTTTGGGTTTTTATTAAGTTTAATGAAAAGAGATATAATGTTCGAATCCTCGATACATAAATTTTATTTTTGTTCATCTAGTCAACTAGTGACCGCTTGTTTAAATGACTTACTGAAACAATCTTTTTGGCAAAGTGTGGAGTGTATGATGGGAAAAACGAAACCGATGATCAAAGTCCTTACCCTAAAATTACAGATCTTGTTGAAAACAGTACGTTTTTGACAATATGTTTCTTTATGTTTGCATATTATTTTCAATAATTTTGCAACTGTTTTCAGTACAAACAGTGTATGTAGTTAAAATCAATTAAAAAAAAAACCGGCCAAGAGCGTGTTGGGCCACGCTCGGTGTAGGGTTCCGTAGTTTCCCGTCCGTCACAATAAGTGTTCCCACTTATGAGTTTAAAGGTGGGTATCCATTATGTTCGCGCTCCAGCAGCGCTCCGCGCTCCTGCAACTGCTCCCGGTAGTGGGTACGTGCGCGAACATGAAGCGTGCAACATTGCACGCTCCGCGGCAGGCGCTCCGACTTTCCATCCAAGTTCAAAATAATTCTCCTAGAAAGTCCTTATAAAGTTCTACTTTTCAGATTTTTTTTCATATTTTCTAAACTTATGGTTCAAAAGTTAGAGGGGGGGACACATTGTTTTTCACTTTTAGAGCGATTATTTCCGAAATTATTAACATTATCAAAAATGATCTTAGTAAACAAATATTCATTTTTAAATACCTTTCCAACAATTTATCACACGTTAGGGTTGAAATTAAAAAAAATCAATTCCAACTTTACATATAGGGGGGCTACCCTAATAAAACATTTTTTCCAATTTTTATTTCACCACTTTGTCGGCGTGGTTGATACACATATTGGTACCAAATTTGAGCTTTCTAGTGCTAACGGTCACAGAGATTAAGCGAGGACGGACAGACGGACAGACAGACATGGTGAAACTATAAGGGTTCCTAGTTGACTACGGAACCCTAACAACAAATATAACAATTATAGAAAAAACATACGAATATTACCACCAAAAATTAGGAATATGAGTCAATAAGATAGTGAATGTCTGTTGTAATGGTTTTTATGTGCTACGTAAGAAATACAACTCTCGTTCAAATATCATATTATTACGGAGGGAAACGGAGACATAAAATTGGCAGCAGCATTTTTCTTATAAGAACAACGAATACATTCAATCAGTTTAATATTAAAGTTAGCCTTACATTAATGTGTTATTTTCCCATTATTCATCCGGAAACGGCTCCGCCACGTCAATGGTTATTGTCTCCCACGGTGAACCATCCCTGTACAATTTCAATGCACCTCTACTACGAGACTGAGGTCACTTTACAGCCACACAACTTGTACATTTGCGGTATCAGTACTCAACAGTGGACCCAGTAAAACTGTTCTAGGATCTTCAGTAGAGTTCGTTTAACTCCCAGATGGTCTCCTAAACAATCATTATGGTGATATAGAACATCCGGTACTTTAGCGGACTTTTACGGACAACCAATTGCAATTGAAAGTTGTCTCCCCAACCATTTTCCCATTTATGGCACAGAACTCCATCCTGAAGCAGCAAGCTATCCCATTGGGCCCAATAGCTTTTCGTAGTCGAACTCATCGCTAAGACATCGCTCCACTTGGGCTTGGGATCACTGACTTTCATCCATTCCAGAATCGGCTTAGTGCTCGGATATTCCTGCTGTGCATGTTGTAAGCTATCTTTCCACTTGTTGCTGAGGTGGTCTGTCCAGAGCATCCTCACAGATATCACTTCGTTACTCTCTTGCCTATTACAATGCTTGCAATCTTCAGGACAAGGTCTTATTGACAATGCATTTGCGTTGCTATGAGATTTCCCGCTGCGATGTTTGATCACAAAGTCGTATTCCAGCAGTAGTTCAATCCGGGGGCGCCCTTACAAGATGGTGCGGGATAAACTCCGTACCTGGGCCCCCCCGCTGACGCAGAGTCTCGGGCCCCAGCTCGTAGAGGACGTGGTGAGCACTCTGTTCCCTGCGCGAGGGGAACATCCGCCCCCGCCTATGGCTCCGCCACCTGCGGTGCCGGAAGCGGACCACCTGGACGACGTCGATGATATCCCGGAAGGGACCGGGGTAGACCTGAGAGTGGCGGTACGTAGGCTCAAGGCCAGGAATACCGCCCCAGGACCCGATGGCTTGCCTGGCAAAGCCTGGGTCCTGGCCTCGGAGGCTCTCGGGCCCCGACTGGAGGGGCTCCTAAGCGCATGCTTGGAGAGAGGCCAATTCCCGCTTCGTTGGAAGACGGGGAAGCTGGTCCTCATTCGGAAGCCGGGGCGCCCTGCGGACTCTCCGTCCGCATACCGGCCCGTGGTGCTGCTCGACGAGGTGGGCAAGCTCTTTGAAAGAGTCATTGCAAACCGCCTCGCCGAGCACCTTGCGGGGACGGGGCCGGATCTTGCGGAACACCAGTTTGGTTTCCGCAAGAGGCGCTCTACGGTGGACGCCATCATGCGCGTGAGAGCCCTCACGACGGGGGATGCAGTGGCCAGAGGGGGGGTTGTCTTGGCGGTGTCTCTCGACATCGTCAACGCCTTTAACTCCATGCCCTGGGGCTGCATTAGGGAGGCACTCCGGTATCACCGGGTGCCGACCTATCTCCGTCGTATAGTCGGGGACTATCTGACGGACAGGGCCGTCGTCTACCCCGGTCGCAACGGTGAGTGGAACCGGCGAGAGATGCGGGAGAAGGAGAGCTTCTCCTTTTGTGAGAAAGTCTATTATTTCGATATAAAATATATTATTCTTCTTTTTTAGTATTTTTTAAAAAATACGAAACTTTTAATTAAACTGATTTCACTCATGACTTTGTTATTCAAATAGCAAGTTCGGTTATTTGTATTATGTCAATAACATCAAAAAATATTATTCATCAGTATGTAATTTACATCTAAATGTAATTTAAAAAAACACAATTAGGATAAGTATACTACGAAATCCCTGGTTACGTCGTGTTTTGATATGACGTTTGTATTATGACAGATGCGCTACTTTTCTTGTATTAAAAAGTTATAAGTAAAACATTTAGATGGGCCTATCCTTCCTTTTGAAATCATTGTCTTTGTATTGTATATTCATGGTTGACTGGGTCTATTTTATTACTACCTACATTGAAAAAAATATGGAACGTAAAACATTAAATAATTGAAACAGCATACGAATTACCATCATCATTACAGCCCTTTAAAATTCACTGCTGAAAATAGGTCTTCTCCATAGATTGCCTCAAAGGAGGGATGTTTGACATAGTTACCACGCTTAGCAACGGCAGTCTTTTAATAATTCTTAATTGTTATCAGGAATATGCTACTGAGTATATATATAGTACTGAGTTAGGGGACAGGAGCCGGGCTCCTGTCCCCTAACTCTCCGTCGCTTATTACTACACTCATGGGGTGCTATTGGGTGGCAGACTCCTTTCAGTTGCCAGTTCGGCGAAAACAAATAATTGATAAAAAATCTTTATAATGGCACATTTTTAGTGATTTGGATTTTAATGTTCAACAATGCATCAGCATTACTTAAAATATTTGTTTATACTCGTTGCGCTAGAGAGGCAGGTAGATAAAGGTCCGACCAAGGCTAATTTTTACATATATCTCAGTGACTACGTAAAAATAAATATGTTTGGTCTTAATATTCAAACAGGAAAATATAACATGTTTCAGATAACATTGGTTTGACCAAGGAGTAAAAAAACTTTATTTTTGTGTAAAAGAAGTAAAATATTTTGCCAAAGTTTATAAAGAGACTGTTTTGAACGTGTTATAAATCTTCTCAGTTACATAATTCCAAAAATGTGCAAGGCGCAAACAGTTCTAACTCAGCTCAAGAACAATACATCGAAATTCATAAGTACTGAAAACTGGTCCTCGTTTAACACAGTTTGTCCACCAATTAAAGTCCATCATCTGTCCTGCGCGCGCACTACTGTCGACCGATTCGCGTTGGCCTTAAACTGTAATTTTAGGGCCCAGCGCACTGGTCCGTTTTAGTTGTTCGGTCGGCCCGGTAATTACGCTAGTAATATATAAGTCAATGTACAAAGAGTATACAAGTCAAGGAAGTCTACGTGACCCAAATTGCTATTACGATTTCTGAGTGTTTTAATATTGCATTATTAAAAAGGACCATTATTATTAAGAATGGGTGAGTTAACCATCAAATGCCTTTTGTACGCCGATGATCAAGTCATACTTGCGTCGTCGGCGGCCGAGTTGCAAATAATGGTTACATTAATGAACAGGTCATTAAAAGAAAGGGGAATGAAAGTGAACGCATGTAAGACGAAAGTGATGGTTTTTGAAAGAGATGAAAGCAAAACGGTATGTGAAATAAGAATAGAAGGAGAGTTAATTGAGCAAGTGGATGAGTTCGTATATTTGGGATGTGTATTCAGCAGGGATGGGAGATATGATAAGGACATTGAACGACGAGTGAATGCAGAAAATAAAGTAAATGGGGCTCTACACTCTATTGTGAAAAGTCAGAATGTGTCAAAAAAGGCACGTATGGCAATTCACAGTGCTGTATTAGTCCCTACTTTAACGTATGGTAGTGAAAGTTGGGTGTGGCAGAAGAAGCACGAGAGTAGAATAAATGCGGTAGAAATGCGGTCGCTAAGGAGTATGTTAGGGCTGAATCTGAGTGACAGGGTGAGAAAATGTGTGATAAAAGAAGAGTGTGGTTTGCAAGATGATGCGGTGACCAGGATTAAGAAAGGAATGCTTCGGTGGTTTGGTCATGTAGAAAGAATGAATGCGGAAAGACTGACAAAGCAAATATATGTTGCAGAAGTGAATGGAAGAGTCGGAAAGGGACGTCCTAGGCGGAAGTTTGTCGACCAAATTGGCGATATACTAAAAATGGGCCAAATTAGGAGTACCCTTAACCGACGAGCATGTATGCGTAGGTATATGAATGTGGAAGAGGCAAGAAAGGTATGTCAGGATCGTGCTAAATGGAAGTCTGTAGTCTCTGCCTACCCCTCTGGGTGACAGGCGTGAGTGTTTATGTTTTTTTATGTTTAAAAAGGACCAAGTGAAATAACCTTGACACAGTATTACTTTGCTGTAAGAATTCACAAGTATTTTAGTAATTTTCACTCCTACTGCATTCTGTTGATATACTTCAAAGTCCGGAGTGTTGTTAATGACAATTGGATATATGACTAAAAAGAAAAAAATTTAATATAAACTCCGTTTGTTAAAGTATTAAATTTTTGGACGTTATTTTGGTACTGGTTGAAATTTCTTTTGAAACACTGTAAAAGCATACTTTAAAAAAAGAATCAACAAAACCAGTTAACTAACTTGTAACATAGTATAATGCTACGAGTATGTAAGTGCAATACAGTGGAATCGATAAGCTCCAATTATATGACTCAGGTTTATTGTTTTTGTGATTTATTTAGTGTATAAATATAAGGTTATGAAACTCTTTAACCATTTAAGCCTTTTTAAATAAGAAGTAAATTTATTTGTAGCAAATTTTTTTTTTAATGATCGTTATACATTATTGATGATATTTGTTGTACTAAAAATGTTCACTAAGACTGCTTTCAAGTAATTTGAACTATCTTTTTAGTTGCTAAGTGCAAAGATACAGACAAACGAGACATATAGCATTCCACCGGGAGAAAAGTTTGTATTCAAAATTTTATATATAAAAATCCCTTGTCACAATGTTTGTACACGTTAATTTATCCTCTCAACTATCCCGGCCCAAAAGGTGTCTTTGGCGCATACTGTCAAACCCTAAACGAGCCTACGTGGCGCGTGTCATTAAAATGGCAATATCTTAATAATTATGTATGGAAACTCTATAAAATAATATGTTGTTATAATTATTGTTAAGTAAGCTAATAGAATATGTGTAAATGTTTACGTACACCCTTTTTATGTGAATCTGAATGACAGGGTGAAAAATTGTGTGATAAGAGAAGAGTGTGGTTTGCAAGATGATGTTGTGACCAGGATTAAGAAAGGAATGCTTCGGTGGTTTGGTCATGTGGAAAGAATGGATGAGGAAAGAGTGACAAAGAAAATTTATGTTGCAGAAGTGAATGGCAGAGTCGGAAAGGGACGACCTAGGCGAAAATTTATCGACCAAATTGGCGATTTATTGAAAACGGGCCAAATTAGGAGTACCCTTAACCGACGAGCATGCATGCGTAGGTGTATGGATGTGAAGGAGGCGAGAGAGATGTGTCAGGATCGTGCCAAATGGAAGTCTGTAGTCTCTGCCTACCCCTCTGGGTGACAGGCGTGAGTGTTTATGTTTATGTATGTACCCTTTTTATATTTTCAAAATTCCATGGTAAAAATGGAAAAAGCGATTTTTCCAGTTTGGTAAATAAAAAATATAAAAAGAAACAATTATTTCAATAAATATTTATTATATTTACAGTAAGATAAATACACCTTACAATAATTAATTAAAAAAAAAACCTCTGCGTACATTTTTTACACCACAAGCTCGACAAAACCTTACTTTTTGTAAACCTTACTTTAAAAATATAATATTCTTCCCTTACCTTGTTTATATATCAGAGAAGCCTGTCTTTTTGTGAAATCATTCCCTAAGTATTAATAATGATGTAATAATATATATATATATATATATATATATATATATATATATATATATATATATATATATATATATATAAGAGAAATGTATATAACATGAGCATATTGTTATATAACACATTACCCATGAATTTAAAAGAAAAAGAATGAGCATCTTTCAAAAATAATTTAGATAAATGGTTATTGGAAAATTGTTTTTATAGCCCAAAAGAATATTTAGAATGAAAAAATTAGTTCTATGACCTATGTGCTTCACTTATATATATATATTTTTTGTTTTAAATTTTTGCACGTCTGCGAGCAGACTAAGCACATGCACATTATAGATATTTAATTAAGACCCTGTCAACTGTGTTTTATGCAAATAAAGACTTTGATTTGACAATAATGTGGGCCACTTAAGATGATCCGAAAGCAGTCATAAAAAAGGTACTTCAATAGCGACAATTCCATACCGAGTTAAGTAGGTTAATGATATTAAAACAATGTTGTACGAGTTAGAGGGAGATACAGATACATTTTCACGGCTGTTTCGTGTCTTAAGTTTATAAGTAAATAGCAACCTTCTATCCTTCTAAAGGTTGTGTACAGACGCGTACTTTTTTAATAGCGACCTTTAGAAGGTTTTGGACAGACGGGAGGTTATTAAAACGCTCAACTGATTGAAATAAAATTTTGTAAATTTATATTATGTCCCAACCTGAGTAGTAGCTTTTTTAACATGATTTTCGAAAATTTTCTACATTTGAAATCTATAAAAATCAATGAATAATCACATGAATATCACGAGGTTTAACGTAAAGATATAATGTATCTCTCGTCCTCATAATATACTTTTGTAGTTTTCTATTATCGTTACGAGTAACAATTGTAAAAAAATGATTTGTTCCCGTTCCTTCTATCTCAAGCTATGTCCTTAGTATCTAAGGGAAGCAATAAAATACATTTATTACATACATTTTTAATGTAAATTTGATCTAAAAGAAACGATTTGCCTTGACACTAACAAAATAATTCAATTAAAGAGGTTAAGAATTAATTAAGTAATATTGGCGTTTTATTCTTAGCTTAATTAATATAGTGGATTTCCGCAAAAAAACGCCTGATTCTATGAAATAATTAAATATATACATACATTACCAACTTTATTACGTGCTCAGCGGTGAAGGAATTCACGATGATAAAACCTACATACAAGTGTTTAAGGAATAAATATTTCTGTTGTATGTGTAATCTGCCATCACGCTAAGGTATTAGTGCGAGATATTTATTTTCCGCTAACCTGTTACATAACCCTATAAATTAGAGAGGAGGCCTGATCCCAGTAGTCGAATGTAAATAAGCTGTAATTTAATTATTCCTTTTTACATATCTAAATTAATGGATGGTGTTACAATTATTTTATATAAATTGTGCCATTAATTTTTTTTCAAACACACATTATCAAAATTAACGTGGGTGTGTTGGTGTTGGTATTGGTATGATATATTATTAACATCACCAATACCAATAGGTGATGTTTGGCGTGATTTTTAGCATACCTATTGGTATTTTGTGAACTTATACAAACAATATTAATATAAAAATTAGGTAAAGATATACACATTCCAAGCAGCAGCATTTTGCGATTAAAAAGTAAAAAAATCGAGATTGCCAACCCGCCTGTTAAGTGTGTCATATATATCAAATATCCAGTGTTGGTTGGTGCAATGTTCAGCAACGAATCTTTGATGGGATAACGGATACCTCTTATTATAATGGAAAACTGAACGGCAGTTTGGTCTACTTCAAACAAAAACTTGAAGGAGAAATAGAGATCAGCAAACGCGTTCACTTCAATAGTAAATGAAAGGAACCATTTATCATTTAGGATAGAATATTTTTATGTAAATATTCTACCCTAAATAATAATTAAATTTAATATAAATAAATAATTTAGAATATTTTATTGATACATTTTAATGAAAAGTTGTTAGTGACTTAACTACTGATATTAAAAATAATGATAACGATAATCCCCTTGCCAAATTAAACCAAAACAAGGTATTTTGAATTCAGTCGGAAGTTATTAACTACTGAAGAGAATATAAATAAGACACTCTGTCTTCTTCTCTTTGACTTAACATAAAGCAATAGACACTGGAGGCTACGGTATTTGACGTTCTATTCATAGTTTAACCAAACTAGCTTCAGCTTTTAATTATTGATTTTAACGGAGTATGAGCTTACTGTATTTAAAGTATTGCTTGAGTTTGTATTTAATTTTAATAATTTCATCATGATCCCAAGCAATTCGTCAATCAATGAATCCTACTTGGCTGGGCAATTTTCATATTACGGCACATCTTCTCACCACGTATCCTCAAAATTTAAAATTTAAGTGCACAACCAACGCCCGTTGCCAGTGAAGACATATGGATGTGAGACTAATGATGATGATCTGGTCCTTCACCACTAACTGTATAAGGAAGCACAATGTCGCTTAGCGTGCTATGTAATTATGCTCAGAATTTCTCTGCGTGATTGAATTCGAAATTAGGATATCAGCAGTTAAACCAGAATAACTGATTTGACTCAAATAATCAGTAATCGGAAGTGGCAATATACCGGCCATATAGCACGAAGAACCGACAACCAATGAAGAAGAAAGGTTTTTAAGTGACAGCTTCATAGCAGCAAGTAAAATGTAGGGTGGTCTCGAACCAGATGGAATGATGTGGTAAAAGATGCAGGAAGTCAATGGATGCAGGTAGCTCAAGACCGTGCTTTGTGGCGTTATTTGAGGGACACCTATATTCAGCAGTGGAATTGTGATGGGCTATTATGATGGAGTGGGTTATTAACCGTAGTTTTTTTTATTTTTAGTCGTTATTAGGGAGACGCTGTTGCCAACCTCCTTATTTATTTTCCTCTATCGCCTCTTACGACACCCACGGGAGATATAGGACAGTGGATATCATTTCAGTAACAAATAATAAATGTAAAAGTTGACACTAGCTAACCCCATAATACACATTATTTACATTGAATAATATTTTCTTTTCAAATAGGCATTTTTTATTGCGTTTTAATAATTGAAATATGAAATAACTCTCTTTTTATACTGAAATTACAATGTTTTTCGAATCGATAGATATTTTTTTACAGATAGATTAATTTATCAAACAAACTAATTATTTTGATTATATCAGATATGTGCTTTTTGATTTATAATTTTAAAGATACTGTTAGAAAAAATAGTGATTAAAATTTACCTTATAAAATATAATATTTTTATTTTCACTATACGTTATTTTACAATTAATATAACACTTGGTATATATGCTCAAGCTTAGTTAAAAGATAATTATTTTGGTTACCGATATAGTACACGGCACAACTCCTATAAACTCTAACCAGATCTTACCATAATTTAAAAGTGTTTATATTTTTATCCACTCCATAATAGTGTATAGTCATGACATAGTTGTTAAACTATTAAGTAACTGGGCTTAATGCTTTAAGTTTGGAAACTTAATGGACTATCACAAGATGTCGACCAACAAAGTCCCTTATTAATATTGAGAGTAACAAGAGTAAGTGCTATTCCTTTATGAATTTTGGAAGATATTAAATTATATTACAGTATGTTATATCAAAATAAGATACGATACGATGAGTTACTCCCACATACTAAGTTCAAAATTGTCCATATTGACATTATCATGAATATTACAAAAATATTTAATTGATTTCTTACATTTACGCGAACACTACACATTGAAATAATACTAGTTTTTACGGAATTTATCGCGTATATTTAACTTTTTAATACCCGACGTTTCGAGAGCTTTACAGCACCCATGGTCACGGGAAGGACTGAGATGTTTAACGTCCAGATGTCATAGTTAACCGCGGTTACCATAGATTAAAATTTAACTTTTGTTCCGATCTACACAGTATGAACTTATGGTATCATGAAGTCTTGCAGTTGTATGCTTGGGTTGGGATTTAATTTTATTTATTATAGGATCCCAAGCAGATGGTAGCACCCAGCCATCTTCTCTATTGAAATTAGGATGTTTTTTGATTTCAATAGCCTCGCGAATCATCCTTGGAAGGAATCGGTGTTCTTTAGCGAGGATTTGTGGTCTATCAAATCTTATTGTGGAAAGAGGAGTTCTACAAGCAAGTAGATGGTGTGGCGATGGGCTCACCTGTATCTCCCATTGTCGCCGACATATTCATGGAAGACTTTGAGGAGAAAGCCCTGCTTACTTCTCCCATAAATCCAAGATTCTACAAGCGGTACGTAGACGACACTTTCACAATTCTATCTTTAGATAAAGTAACTGCATTTTTAGACCATCTTAACTCTATAAATTCTAAAATTCAGTTCACAATGGAGTTAGAGGCAAACAATTCCTTAGCTTTTCTAGATGTGTTAGTAATTCGGAATCCTGATAACACCTTGAGCCATACTGTGTATAGAAAAAAGACCCATACAGATAGATATTTAAACGGTGATTCTCACCACCATCCTTCACAGTTAGCTACCGTGGGTAAATCTTTGTTTCAGAGAGCACGAGGGATCTGTGACAGTATCTACCTGGCTGCCGAGCTCCAACACGTAAAGCAAGTTTTGCATGACAACAAGCTTCGGGTCCCGCGCCTACATCACAGAGAACGAGTGAAGCCGGCCACAGTCAAGCGTGTACCTGCTATACTGCCATATGTTAGAGGAGTCACTGAAAAGATTGGCTACATCTTGAAGCGCGCTTCCATCAAAACATACTTCAAGCCGCCGAAGAAGATTGGTCAGTTTTTACCATCAGTCAAGTGTAACGTCCCTCTGCAAGATGCACGAGTGTACAAGCTTGATTGTGAATGTGGTCTCTCCTACATAGGACAAACTAAAAGATCAATTAAAACCCGCGTCAAAGAACATATAGCTGATGTGAAGAATCGACGCTCCGGGAAGTCTGCAGTCTGTGAACATGTACAGGATCGCCCCCGTCACTACATCAGATTTGATAGACCACAAATCCTCGCTAAAGAACACCGATTCCTTCCAAGGATGATTCGCGAGGCTATTGAAATCAAAAAACATCCTTATTTCAATAGAGAAGATGGCTGGGTGCTACCATCTGCTTGGGATCCTATAATAAATAAAATTAAATCCCAACCCAAGCATACAACTGCAAGACTTCATGATACCATAAGTTCATACTGTGTAGATCGGAACAAAAGTTAAATTTTAATCTATGGTAACCGCGGTTAACTATGACATCTGGACGTTAAACATCTCAGTCCTTCCCGTGACCATGGGTGCTGTAAAGCTCTCGAAACGTCGGGTATTAAAAAGTTAAATATACGCGATAAATTCCGTAAAAACTAGTATTATTTCAATATTTAATTAAATCTAAATATTCAGCACATTCAAAAGATTTATTTGAAATCAGTATATCTTCAATCTTCGTAGTGCATCACGTGCTCCTGGGATTAGAGAAAATCTTTTCTATCTTAGAACCCCTGAAACCTATTCTCATATCTATTATTTTAAAATCGGTGAAGGGGTTTAGGAATCAAATGTTAGTATTTTTTGATTTAATTGTGTGTATTAATTATAAGGATTGTTGAGTTTGATTTTCTGAAGAGGTATCGGGAGGTAAGAGAGCTAAGTTTTGCTTGATAACAGCAATAGATTTACTCAGTTCAGAAAAACAGCGATTCATTCCAGGCCGGTACACAAAACCTCAAACTTTTTTTTATAGATTTGTGGGCAAACGAGCTTACGGTTCACCTGATGGTAAGTGATTACTACAGGCCATGAACAATTGCAACACCAGGGGAATCGCAGATGCGTTACCGACCTTTTAAAAAGGAGGAGGCTCTTTTCTTGAAGGTCCCTTAGTCGTATCGGTCCGGAAAATTCTCTGGTGATAGTCGCCTCCACAAGGAAGTTGTGTGAGGAAGAAAACTTATTTTAAATCGCACAGTGGTTGACCGCCGGTCATCCAGATGGAATGGATGGTATCGCGAGTATTGTCGCGATGTGCGATGGTGAAATGGTGCGGCTGGAATTAGTCCGAACAATTCCCCAGAGCAATCCCCGTGGTAAATTCTGAAAGAGATGCAACATCTGTTCGCAGTGCCAGTGATTCAAGCCGATCGAAAAGAGCTCGGTTGCCAACGTTTCGAACGGCTCTGCGATGAATGCGATCAAATGGAAGGAGCTGGCACTGGGGAGCCTGAGCCCAGAGATGGGAATAGTATTCCATGTGCGGCCGAATCTGCACCTTGTGAACTTGCAGGTGGTGTAATACTGTTCCGCTCTGCTGAGCACGCCAAGTCTATTACAGGCCAATTTGACCACGAAACTGCAAGTCACTCGATACATCGACGCAGAGGATTCCGATACTGGCTGAGGCAACAAAGGGAGTGCCTTGAAACTGAGGAGAAACGACGAAGGGTTCATTTCTAATGGTCAACGCGCAAACTTGTGTCTTTTGGGGATTGAACTGGACTAGATTTAGTCGTCCCCAGTCTGAGGCTTTGTTGAGTGCTGTCGTCGTCATAGCAATGCATGTTGCCGGTTTGCAACATATCATTGATATGCAGAAGAAACAGCGTTGGTGATAGCATGCAGCCTTGTGGACCACAAGCGTTAATGAGCTTGTAATCGGAGTACGCACCATCTACTACGACCTTGAAGCTCCAATCTGCAAGAAAACTGATGATCCAATTGCACAATTACTCGGGATTTCCATAGGAAGAAAGCTTTGTAATAAGCACTTTGTACCAAACACGATCGAAGGCCTTCGCTATGACAAAATTTATGGCCAACGACTCCTCACTCTACTGCCTCCATCAAACCATACTGGGGCTCACTAATCAGTTGGTCGTCCCCAAGGTACCTCATGAGCTAGCAGTTTATAACGGCTTCCATTATTTTGTAGAACAAGGAGTTGATAGCGATAAGCCTGTAGTGAGATGGATCTGAGCGGTCGCCTTTTAGGGGATCGGATGCACTAAAGATGTATTCCATGATTTTGGGACTATCTAGGGAGTAGAAGTACCAGAAAAGAAGCGTTAAAACCAGTGCCAACTCGGAAGCATACGTCTTCAGCACAATAGAATGTACGCCATCAGGCCCACTCGATTTGTTGACGTCCAAGGAGAAGAGTGCACTGCGCACCGAGCGCAGGGTAAACAGCTCATCCTGCATGTAATACTTACACTGCAGGACAGCCAGTCAGCCACCACTACGTCCACTGGAAGGTATCAACAACGTATCATCAACTATACAACGCATTTAGTGACCGTCTCGTACCGTTCTATATTCGTGTACGAATATGTTGCCCGTTCTAAATATATGAAATACGAGTATATAATATACGAGTACATGAGTATTTATAACTTCACACTTTTAGTATTTTCCAATGTTTTGTAAAATAGAAGTTTTAAAAATTCACAATTTCGTACCATGAAAGGGCGACGAGTGAAAATGAATAAATTATACCTGTCGTTTCTCTTTTGTTGCTTTTTATAAAACCTCATTTCGCTGCTCACGACATTGATAACGAGGTCGAGGATAGCAAAATATTTGTGGAAAATATTTCTTCCAAATAATTTGCAAATTTCGCGGCATTTAAATTTTAAAATAAAATAATATGTTTAAAATTATTTTTATCTCTTTATGAAATTTTATACAACGATTTAATTAATATAATTTACGAAGTATCTATATAGAAATCTTTGAATGACTTTGATAGACGAATGAATCAAAAATTATTCTTACACCGATACAAGAGATAGCAGTGTGTACATCTAATTGTGCGCCTAAGGCAATGATTATTTTTTTTTCTTAAATTATATGTATACAGTAGCTATATATAAGGTCAGAGTAAACATTTCTTCGTATTTTGTAAACACATTCAAGATATTTTTTACAGGTTTTTTACATTTAATTATAATATATATGTGTCATTTTGTTCGATAACTTGTTAAGATCTTGTAGGCAGTAACATGATCGAGTTGCTCTAGATATATTGGGATTTTTAATCAAAAAATGCGACAAGTAGTTTTGACAATTCTCTTTTGATCACGTAATCAAATAGTATATATCAATAAATAATAAATCTTAATAAAAATATTGAATAATTTGCAACTTTCCGCTAACTAAATACAATGATGTGTCTTACCTGGATTGAAGAGCACCTCCCGCCCTCCCATAATTGCGTGCACTAACTCCGTCACCACTACTCCCAAAACCAGTACTTCCGACACTACTCTTCCAGGTAAGCCACACCATCGACGATAATACGACACGTGTTTCGCCTCTACCCGAGGCATCCTCAGGTGATGTATACTCTAGGGTGGCTGGCGCTAAGTTAGCGGTCTTACCAGCTCTCTCACCAGCTTTCTTGCAGATCGGAGCATCAAGGTCATTGTAGACGGTGCAAGTTCCGATTACAAGCCTATTAATGCTGGTGTTCCACAAGGCTGCGTGCTATCGCCAACGCGGTTTCTTCTGTATATCAACGATATGTTGCAAACCCGTAACATTCATTGCTATGCAGATGACATCACTGGTGATGCTCTGTACACCGGCCGTGCCAATATCTCTCGGGAAAACGTCTCCGAGTACCGGCATAAACTTGTGTCTGAAGTCGAGTCTTTGCTGAACAGAGTCTCAAATTGGGGGCGACTAAATCCAGTCCAGTATAACCCTCAGAAGACACAAGTTTGCGCGCTAACCGCTAAAAAGAACCCCTTTGTCGTATTTCCTCACTTTCAAGGCACTCTCCTTGTTGCCTCAGCCAGCTTGACCGCATCCAGCGCAGAGCGGCTCGAATCGTCGATGACCGAGTGCTTTCCGATCGACTCGATTCACTGGCGCTGCGAAGAGATGTTGCATCTCTCTGCATTTTCTTTCGCAAAAACCATGGGGAGTGCTCTGAGGAATTGTTCGGATTAATCCCAGCCGCCAAATTTCGTGAACGCACTACGCGGCAAACGTCCCGATATCATCCACACCATCTGGATGCCTGGAGGTCCACCACTGTACGTTTCACAAGGAGTTTTCTTCCGCGTCCGACCTCTCTGTGGAATAGTTTACCACCGGCGATTTTTCCGGACCGATACGACCTGGGAACCTTCAAGGAAAGAGCTTACTCCTTTCTACAGGGCCGGCAACGCACCTGATTCCCCTGGTGTAGCGGTTGATCATAGGCGGCGGTCACTTAACATCAGGTGAGCCGCATGCTCGTTTGCCCCCTCTTCTATAAATAAAAAATCTATGGGCCACAGCATCCACTAGCCTTCAGGTGGACACACTGTCCTCCTGAAGGCTAGTGGATCGTGTGGTGGCTCGTTTGCCACCATTATTCTTTACACTATTGTAAAATCAATTTGAAATGCGATCATCCTGTAAAAAAAATTGATCAATTTGATACTACTCCACTTTATAATTGTTAAATTAAATTATTAAGTGGGATGTTAAATAAAACAGAATTGCATCGATTGTATTGCAACAAAGTGTCGGTTATTATTAAAACCTTTCATGACCTAGTTACAATCTTTATGTTTGTCTATAGCATTTTCGAACGGTATTTGAATAGTTTCTCTGTCAAAGAGTACATAAGAACGGGGCGACCTAGAAAGGCAAAGCTAGATTTGAACGAAAGCATTTTAGAAAATAAATATGATATTATCGCCTAAAATCAAGATTCCCGCCAGAAACTTTGTCACGCATTACTAAACAAAACTCAAAGCTCAAATCGAAATGCTTGCCGAATCTCGAATCCTGAAACACTTGTAAAAGGCACAGAACTGTACTCTATAAAGATGAAAAACAATTGACCAAGAAATAGCACTACGATAAAAAATGGCAAGCTGAAAACTCATAAAAAAACCCTTGCAACTTGTTGGAAAAGTTCAGCGTGGTAATCATCCTTAAACTATATATTTGGAAAATACTTATCATAATATGTGATATGTAGATATACGTATGATTTTGAAAAACAAATATGTGGGGGCTAACTTTTGAATAATACCCTAAAGAGTTTTATATATAAAATAATACCAATATATAATAATAATACTCTATTTTTTTCAAATACGGCACATGGTAGCATACATTAGGTACATTAAAATAATTTTTTTCCAGATCATTAATCCAAGATAGTGGAGCTAACTTCCTAAAAAAACATACACCTATAACATGGACACTGTATTACACAATAATAGTATTTTCGGAATAGCAAAAAACGAGGACTACTTTTGTGTAAAATAGTCTTCGTCTTACTTTTATGTCATCCTCGTAAAAAAGTACCCTAAGAATATTTTTTATAAAATGCGTTTCAACACACATCGAGCACATTACAGCACATTTTTTTTAAATTATGATACCAAAATGATCCACCATTTTCAAACATATAGACGTAATATCTTATAAGTATTCATTAACTTGTTCTTTATAAATATAAAGTTATTCCAGCACCGATTTTTAACAATAATAGTGTAGTTTAATTTTCTCTGGTTATATTATTATATGGTTACCTTGATGGTTAAGATTAACATTTGGACCCAATAGGTGGCGCTGTTGTCGAAATCCATAAATCACCCTTGCGAAGCTGAGGCTGAGCGCTAGTGTTTTTATAAATTTTCTTAAAACTGTTTTAATATAAATACTCCGACAAAATCTACTTGCTAAAAACAAAATATTAGGCCATCTGAATATATAACAATAACATCGTATAAATTATCTGTTTTTCTCTTTTCCATCTTATTTAACAGTTTTGTTAAAATACTAAAATGAAAAACTGTAAAAATAGATTATAATATAATAATCTCAAATTAACTTTGAGAAGTTTAGGTAAAGTTTTGACCTATCCACAAACAACATAACGCTACGAATGTAACGTTGTTTCATTATGCTATTCGAAGCCTGTAATAATACGAGTATAGAGGTGAGCATGACCGTGTGGTCCGTGGAGGCGGTGACTTCACATTGTTAAATATTCATGAGCTAATTTTAGCTTTCATGGTAGAGTTCATTTTTCCTGGCTATAACAGGTCTAGTGAATGAAACATGCGTAACTTTGCTTGTCAAGTAGTGCCCGATTAGCAATTTGAACGACGCCGTTGACTGGAAGTGACAGTGTGTTAAAATTTTAAAACCAAGAACGTATTCACTACTCCTGATTTAAATTTTAAGAAAGATTTTAAATAAAGATTTGCAAACTCGCCTCGTCTCGCATATGTACAGAGAATTTATATTTTCAAAGAGGTCTTTAAGATAATAACCCAAGAGTTATTAGTCATCGTAATAAAATATTATTGTTGTCATCGTAATAAACCCAAGTTGTGCGAAACTTAACGTAATATAACGACATTGTCATTGCAGAAGCCATTCCGATACTGTGGTTTACTGATTTCTTTGGTTTAGACCTTTATGTAAATTTTGCTTTGTATTGTCCACCATTGCCATATTATAAGAAATATATTATTATAAAATATTTCATTACGAGTGCGGAAAGCCTGTCATTGCAAAGAGTTCCGACAAATGTCTAGCCGAGGCGCAGCCGAAAGTGAGGGTAGACGTCATCGTATGTCGAAACCAGTTGCACTGAGTTCCGCACGCGTAACAACTATTTTTGATACAGTTGCGAAAAAATGAAGCAATTTAATAAAAACACAATAAACTCAACTAACTAATCATTTATTTCTTATAAAAGTTATAATTCACATATACATTGAAATTGGTACAGTTTTTATACTAACTGGGGAAGTTTTAGGTTGCATATTTACTGTTTGAGACAAATTATTATTAATTTCATATGATTGTTTGCGTATATTCGTCAAAGGTGTTATACAATGGCGTTTGCTAGTTGATGGAATTGGATCTGACGAATTATCATTATTAACGAAGGTAGATGGACGAACGTTCTCTTCAGTATTGTCATGTGAAGACGGACTGGACTTTAAATTAATGGATTGTGTGATTCTTTTCCCAGTTTCTAGTTTGATGTTTAATGAATCAGCCATATAGCCTTCTGCCATTTTGTCTGACTTCCAACGTCCTAGTCGCTTTAAGGACGTCAAATTGGCTCCTGAATCTGCCAATAATGTAGCAGAGGTCCTCTAGAAGCTGTGCTCAGTTTAATACTTAGCATCCGGCAGACCTAGAAACGTAGCAATTTCTTTTGGCATATTACCAAATTTGTTTTTAGCGTACTTTTTATCATCGAAAACCTCGACCATAACGTAGAGGGTTTTAATTTTGCTGAGAGTTCGGAGAAGTATGCCAACATAACATTTTCTGAAAAACTATTTGCTTTTTTCTCTTCTGTCCAAGCAATAAATTCGTCGTACTCGTATGTAGATATGAAGCGACTTTTTGACTTTTCCGGTAAAATGTTCCCCGAAGCATTTTATGCAATTTCGTGGTGCAAGTTCCGGTGGTGTTAATTCAAATAAAATATCGTCGAAATTACTCATTTTGTGCAACAAACAACTAAACTCGCAAAGAACATTTTTGGAAAATGGCGCCTACCGCAAAAGAATATAAGCAGAGATTTTTTTGTTTTCTTCACACATTCTGAATAGGCAAAGGGAACTATGCCCATAAGCCAAGTCCTTAGTAGAAATTTTTATTGATATGAAATGATAATGAAATTTAATGAGATGAAATGAAATGGAACCTAACCTAACTCATTGAGTCAAATCATTAAATCTGACATTGAAACAAATTAGTAGCTTCTTTTCAGAAATATTTTAATAATAAAACTTTGTGGTTGGTTTTTTCTTTTTAATAGACAATATTTTGAAAGCTGGGAAAAGGAACGCACGAGTTCGGAAAAGGTAAAGAAAAAGCTTGAGTATGTTATAGCCCAAATCCCGAACGCTATACGTCTCTGCAATACGCCACTTTCTGAGCAACTGTATTTAAAAAAAACCTTTTTCACAAGTGTCTTGGTAGAAAACCTGGTGTGGTTGATAACTTCAGTATAACGTTAAAGTAACTAAGCATTAACAGTTTTTAAGTTTGACACGTTTGACCAATGATAATATATTCAATTAGAGATTAATTAGAGATTCTCCCTTGACTGGTATCATGTATTTTTAAGGTAATCATCATATCGGATATTTTAAATACCTAACCTCATTAATCGTGATAGCTCAGGAGATTAGCGGCTGTCTTTAAATTGCATTGTTCATGAAACTGGTTTCGATCCCCGCCGGTACCATTGACTTTGTTAATAGCCATTTGACGTGCTTGCAGATTTACTTCGTGCTCGAAGCTAAAGTAAAAGAAAGCTTCTAGTAGTTCAATAACCTCACCACGCATAATCGCGAAGTGTGCAGCCTCCGTAATTTCTTCCTGGTGAGATCGGATGATCCATTTTATAGGGCCGTCATTTCTTGTGATAAAGGACTTACTCCTCTATCATTAGCTAACGAGCAATAGCAGAAACAGGCAGTACATAGCATTGCCGACCGAGAGACCGTATGGAAAGAGAAGGAGCTCCACGGGCGGTTCTACAAAGCTCTTCATGAGCTGTTCGTAGACACAGTAGCCTTACTCCACTGGCTACGCTTTGGTGACATCTTCGAGGAAACCGAGAGTTTTGTCTGTGCAATACAGGATCAGGTTATTAAGACCAACCACTATCGGAGATACGTATTAAAGGATGGCACCGTCGACATTTGTCGAGCTTGTCGCCATCCCGGTGAGTCACTTAGGTATGTCATCTCCGGTTGTTCGGCGCTTTCTAACTCCGAGTAATTGTACAGGCACAACCTTGTAGCTAGAATTCTTCACCAGGAGCTCGCTCTGAAATACGGTCTCGTGGACCGGAAATTGCCTTATTACAAGTACTTGCCCGAAATTGATCACGCCAGGCTCTACTGGGACTGCGCTATCATCACAGACAGGACTATTCCTGCGAATAAGGCTGATATTATGCTAATAGCCCGGACACAGTTAAGGATATTTTTAGTCGACATTGCCATTCCGTATGTCGAGAACCTTGTGAAAGCCGAAATAGATAAGCAACCAAAACTCTTGGGTCATCTGAAGCAGCCGGAACTCCGTGACGGACCGCTCCGGGCTCAAATTCGGAAGGCGTACTCCTCGATACCGCCTACATCGTCCGCCGGTGTTTTTCCCTTTCCCCCTAACCTTCGGCCGTTTGGTCTCCCCTGCCGAGCCCAACTAGGTGAGAATACTCTATTAATACCCCGGATAATATTAATAATTTAAATTTAAGATTTATGTATTAATGACAAAATAAGCAAATATTTCACATAAAAAGAACTCTTAAAAGTTGCAATCAAAGATTTAAAAGAAGTAGGCACTAATCCAAACGTATTTTTTAATTTGTTAGACATGGAAACCTTTGTGAAATCTATCTTCCAAAATTACCTTTAAATATTAAATTTTTAAGTAAGTAAATTATTTTCAAGAAACACGCAAAGACGTCGTGTATTTTATCAAAAAGAGAATTTTTATTATAAAGAACTAACCTTGCCTCAAAGCTATGCTGAACTTAATTCCTTTGAATGTTCTGTCTAATAACATTGTCAATCAATGTTTTTCAGATCTTGATTATATGCCTTTTCTTGTAAATTTTGTAAACAATTTGTTTTATATATTTTTAACTAACTTTGTGCTAAATACAAAATTAGCTGTCCGCAATTGACTTTATAATTTTTATCAATTGCGCTTATAGCTTTGCTTATCTGTGCATGTAAAGGAGATCATTCTTGTGGGAGTTTTGGCGGGAACTTGGCCGTAGACGGATTGTCGCTCCTGTATTGTCGCTTGAATAATAGTTTGAAGTGGAGTTTGATTCGTAAAAGTGATGCGATTTTGTGAATTAAGTGCCCGCGCATGTGAACTATTAGAGAAAACGACGAAACAAGTGCTTTGATGTCGATATAAACCTCAAGTTATTTTGATCGCTTGGGCGCCTTATGAACTTGAGTGGCTGTCGTCATCAACTGTCCGCTAGGTTGAGCTGTCGTCAAAATCTCCCAAGGGCTTCGCAATGTGACGCATCAGCATTTTGTGAAGAAAAAGAACATAAATTGAAGATTTCAAAAGAAAGGATAGGTTCAGAAGGTCTAGAAACCAGAGCCGTAAAGCCAGTTAATAAAGAAGAAGAAAATCATTCCCAGGCTTACTATTTATTTTTATTTTTATTTATAGGATAGGGTGACAAACAAGCACACAGTCCACCTGATGGTAGGTGGTTGCTGTGGCCCATAGACATCTACATCTATCCTCGATTACGAATCAAAATGCAGTTGCGTTGTCACCCGTGAGGACTAAGATGGAATGCCTCACCATACGAAATACAGCAGCATTAAGCTACTATTTCACGCTGGTATTACTAGCCCTTCAATCCCCATAAAAATCCCATGCAGTCTTATGTGTCTGCCAAATCCCGAGGGGTCGCATTAAAACTTATATTTAGATGCTAAATGTCTATGAAGAATATATATAAAATCTGTACAAATTCTCTATCCTGTGATCTAAACAAAAGTCAGGTTTTACTTCATTATAAAAAGACTACTTATTGTATTTTGATAACAAAAAACGTATACATACCAAGCGGATGTCGACAATGTGAAAATCACAATCATTTCTATATATTACTCGAAATTATTTACGTATAGAGATAAATTATATTCAATCCTGTAACTTGCCATGGTGATTTTGCATAAGTTAAACTAAAAGCTAAATCAAACTCAATAATAAACAAAGACTTGATAGATGTCACCTAAATAAAATGGCCGCCACGGGCCGCCAAAATCTTAGACTTAGAATATACTCCTAAGTCTATGACAAAATCTACCGTCTGACTTTTGTTTATATATTATCTTTGGAATTGTTATTTCATAAAATATACAGGTCTTGAAGGCGAATAATTGGCAATTTCAACAGTGTATAAATCTGTATGATATATAAAATAATGTCGCCTTCGTGCGTTCCTATACTATTAATACGATTACGATAAAACTTTAGTGAATGGCTGTGTGCACACTCGCGTAGTTCTCTGATAAATAATTAATAATCGTTTGTTCGTTTCCTATGAGTTTCCTGTATCATTCATCCGATTACAAGTAAATATTGGTGAGCTTTTGTGCGCCCATTTCGGAAATTTTTCTGGTAACAAGTGGTAATAACTAAAAATTTTGTACAATAGACTTCAATATCAATAAAATGAGAACATCATCAATGTAGTGGAAGCCAATTAAATATGCATTACAAATATAAGTAAAAAAAAACTACTGGTCAGATCTTCATAAAAATCATGTGGGACCACATGTGGAGCACTATCTTTCAAACAAGAAAAGAAACATTAAAATCGGTTCACCAAAAAAGTTTTAAGATTATACTCATTAGAAAAACAGGTGAATTTAGAACCTCCCCCTTTTTTGAAGTCGGTTGAAAAACGTTGCCTCGTGTGTCGGATTTGCGAGTATGACATCACATCGTGATAAAATATAGGTAACATAAGACATAAATTTCATTACAAATGTTACGGGTATTAATATAACGGTTTATATATATTTTTATATTACATTTCTTTTTTCAATTCTTTCATTTCATTTATTTTTACATTAATAGTACTTTTACAATCGGGATGTCATCAAGGTATTTGTAAATATTCACACATGCCTTGAGGACATCTCAATTAGCGTGTCAAAAATATATACTTTTGACACGCTAATACCACTACGACTGTGTATTTGTGGCTTTATCATCGCAACAATAGTGAGGGATCGTAGTTAAATTAAAAAAAAATCTTTTACGACAGGTCGGTTCTTCCGATCGGTAGACTCCAATTACGTAATCTTTGAACGTATCATAGCTCATTCATATATGGAAGTTCTGATGATCTGACTCGCATTTTAAAAATTGTTATTATCATCGTTAGTCACCTTCTTTACAACTCGTAACCGAAAGGCACCGAGTTCAAAGTATTAAAAGTCCGCCCCCAAGTACCTACATAAAAGGTACTTAAAATTAGAATTACCAATTTTGGTTCATTTTCAACGAAGATCAGTCTCAGGCTGCTCGTAAACATAAAATTAAAAACGAGTATTTGGCCCATTAGCTACGAATGCATGCGTATGCGCGAATTATTATATTTTTTAAAGGGTTTCATTTTCATGAAAGTAATAAAATACTTTGAAAATATGATAAATGAACGTGTGGTAGCGAAAGGAAATCCATGAACCCATATTATCCCGTAGGTGGTAAATGGGACGAATATGGGAAATTCAAGAAAGATCTCATGGCTACCAAGTTATAGTGATATACTCACGTTTAATGCCAGACGTAAAATATCCAGACTGGCAACGGAGAGCAGCGTCTAGGTGCGACATGTCTGGAACTGCAACCCAGTCAATTTTATCACAATTGCCACGTTTTGGAAGCGAGCTGGCAATCGCAGTTTTTTTTTTATTTTAGCACGTAAAACCATTTGATCCTGTGTCTGATGTTTCTCCGGTAGTGTCAGATTTTCGTCCCATAGGAAAAAGGTAAGGTAATAGAGAATGCACCTGTGTTTGCGCACACACTCGTACACTACACCACAATCCTGGTCTGTGTATATGGATAGTCACCGTTGCGACTGCCCGCCGTGACTGAGATTCGGTCTGGACGACATAATAATTAATATAATAACCATTATAAGTAATCGATATAAATTATAAAATATGAAAAAATGGTTCTTTTGGTTAACCTTAGTTAAAAAAATCGTTCCTCAAAATCACTTATTCGGTATATTTTCGATGATCTCATCAAAATCGCTTTTAATTTTCTCTCTAAAGTGATTTCTTTTATGAAAGTCCTTTTTTAAATTATATTCCTAATCGCCTTTCAATTTGAAAGAATTTGAAAGATATTAAGACTCGTTATCATTTCTTTACACCTTGTATCCCTCATTTCTTTCAGGTCTAATTCCATTATCTTTTCGGTGTGATGTCATGGTGTATTCAGTATAATATTATAATAACACCACAAACAAAACAACTATAAAATATGCGTGAAACAAGATATATTCCACAGATATATCATTTTTGCTGCCTAGGGATTAGCTCAGAAGAATTATTGCAGAAACTACACAGTAGGGTTGCGAGAAGGTTATTGATAAAGTATTCCTATTTTCGGTCTTCTACAGAACTTATATTTGGAAGTAAATATAATATGAACTATAATGAACACGTAAAGAGGGTGGGTGATTTAAGTAGTACACATTTTGACATCTTAGATTTAAATATATTTTTAAAATAGTTACAGTTTGAAATTTATGCTTATTATTACATGTAATAAATAACTACCCACCAGCACTATCTCCAAGATGTTCAAGTCAATCCAAAGTCAAATGTATGACTTTCAACGGGAACTGCAACAATCTAGTTCTGATGCCTCAACTTCACCTTCCCTACCAGGTGATAATAACGCATTTAGAAAATTCATCTTGGCTGCTTTAGCATCTTTGCAATACCAAGTAGACCTTCATGGAAGAGAACTAAATCGTAGTAAATTGCATCACCCAGAAAGATGATCCTACTCCATGGCGTTCCTGAAGAAAAATCTCAGGATACTGCTGCCGTCATAAGTACTCAGTGTCAGGCTTCAGTAAAAAATCCATAAGCCGTTGTCATCATCTGGGACGCCCTTCCGATAAATGTTCCAGGCCTGTGGTTGTCAAATTCAGCGATATTGAATGATAAAATGCGAGACAAGGTTTGGTGCCTACTCAAAAATCAAACTTAAGGGCATTGGTACAACTCAGTGGGAGTTTCTTATAAAGAGACGCAACAGTATTTTTCTTGAAGCTAGGCGAAGGCGGCGTCACCAAATGTTGGACCAGTGATGTAGTTAGTTTTTTAATATTTTTAGTCCAGATGGCACAAGGTACCATCTTGAGACTTTGTCTGAGCTTGACGTAATTTGTAACGGGTCAACTTCTGCCTCGTCCGCTTATGCTACTGTGGTTGAGTCAAATAAGACCCAAAGAGTAAGGCGCACCACAGCGTACTAAGAGGGCCGTTAAAAAATTAGCTTTCTTATTAAATATCATCATTTTGTAAATTGTGTAATTCTTATTGCTATAACTTTTCTCTAGACTTACATATTTTTCATTCTATCATTATATCCGCATTACTTTTCATTATTTATCGCTAATTAGATAGTAAAATGTGATGATTAATAATCTCTTTTTGGACTGTTTGTTTATAGTGTTATAGTTTTTTTTGTAAGGTAAACTTAATTGTTAGCATTATCTTTCTTTGGAATGTTTAGTACTAAAGTACTCTCACATTTTGACATTTTGACTCATCTGACATTGACACCTCTCACTTTTGTGTCTATTGTATCTTAACGCTACATTTCTTTACTTATTGTTAAGTTAATTATAAATGTCTTTTCCTACTGCTGGCAGGTAGTTAACTGATGACTTTTTATTTTGATTTATTTATTTTATACATTTTTACATATTTTACATATATTAATATATTTAGTAACCAGGTATAATTTAATATGATTTCTTCAAATGATAGAGTTCGGAGTCTCAATTCCTGCATCTTTGATTCTGCTTCTGATGATGCAAGCAGCATTGATAGCTTTGAAAGTATTGCACCCTTATATTATTATTATTTAAATAAATTAGATTCATTTTTTTTCCGAATTTAGCAAAAGCTGTTTACATAAGTGCACAAAGTATTCCTACTCATTACCCCGACATGTTGTCAAGTTTTAATAGCAAAAACATACACATTTTCATTGTTTCGGAGTCATAGTTAAAACCATGTTTTCCATCTACATCCTACTCGCTTCCAGGTTTCCATTTGATTTGTAACAACCGTACCGATCGGGGCGATGGTGCTGTTGCTATTTATCTACCCTCTCATATACCTTATTCAGTAGTTCAGGTTTCAACTGCAGGCGAAGCTGAACTTCTCTTTATCGAAGTTCTTCTCGGTCATACAAAATTATTTCTTGGAGTCTTTTACAGCCCCTCTCGCACTGTCGACTACTACACCAAGTTAGAAAATATTCTTGAAAATCTTACACCTATCTATTGTTACATTATGATTATGTAATTTTAATACTTGTCTTTTAATAACAAAACTAGAATCTATTATATAATTTAAAACTTAAATTAAAGTCCTACTTCTGCCATACACTTTTACCCGAACTGTGACTTCTTCTCTTCTCGACATAATGTTTGTATCTTCACTTGACAACCTTTATGTGGTAGACCCGTGCTGCAGTTATATTACTAATTTAGTTGTAGCAAAAATGGGTCAGCTCGTCCGGGGAAGGACCACTCTCTCACAGAATACCAGCGTAAAATATGAGTTTGATGCTGCTGTGTTTCGTATGGTGAGTGTGGAGAACCGAAGACCCTTTTTACTAGAAACGAGGTATTCCATCTTAGTCCTCACGTGTGACAACACATCTGCATTTTGATTCGTAATCGAAGATATATGTAGATGTCTATGGACCTCAGCAACCATTTACCTTAAGGTGTACTGTGTGCTTATTTGTCACCCTCTCTTATGTATCAAAAAAAACCATGTTCATAAATTTGGGCAACATGCTGCTGATTCTTTTCCTATCACGACCTTTTATACTGATCTTACAAAATCCGTCCCCCTAAAGCTAAGTCAAGGATACTACTTTAGCGTAACTTTAGTGAATTGCACTTGGAGAAGCTTTTAAATAACGCTGTAAATATTGATTGGAGTGTAGTCGTCAATGCATCTACTGTTGATGAACAGGTGGATTTGTTGAATTATTTGTTAATTAAGCTTTACGACTTTCATGATCTTTTTTGTCGTGCTTGTAAAGCATCCTCCTTCTCCTTGGCTGACTGAGAAAAATCATACACATTTAATAATTGTGCTAAAGCAAAATACAAGTCAGTTCCTAGCGACTTGAATCGAGAGAAGTATAGATTAGTACGAAATCGTTGCAACAATCTGTTTAAAAAAGCACAATGACGCCATATCCATGAATCAGTACAAGATCATGAACCTGCTAGGGTCTGGAAATTTCTTAAGTCTTTAGGAGTTAGGAAACTACGACAAAATTTCACTCACCATAGCTTTGATCTCAATGAACTTAATTTGCATTTCTCATCTTCGTCTTGCATTAACGATAAAGCAAAACATAATACTTGGGATTTTATTTCAAAAATTACCCTTACGGCCACCTCTGTTTTTAATTTTAGTCAATTGAGCAGTTACGATGTAAAGAGATCCATAATGTTCAACCATTGAAATTTGATTAGTAGTGACTACATTAGTCGGATAATGGTCATCCCTCTCTTTGATCTTCTTTTACTTGTAATCACATCCATCCTGAGTAATTCACTGAATTCTGCTTTTTTTCCTCTTCAGCTTGGAAAGATGCCTTTGTAGCTCGTTCTCCGATAAAGTTGAATCCCCCTTGTGTTTCTGATTATAGACCTATCTCTATTTTCCTTTTCCTCTCCAAATTTCTAGAAAGACTTGTGCATAATCAATTTACCACCTGTCTTTTATAACATAATCATTTAAATCCTTTGCAATCCAATTTCCATCCCAGCCATAGTACGGCTACTGCACTTTTACAAATCACCGATGATATTCGGTATGGTATGTAGAAACTAAAGCCTACCATTCTGACGTCACTTGATTCTAGTAATGCATTTAATACGGTAGATTTTGATATCTTCTTAAGCATCCTACGCTCTTTCAATATATCTTTAACTGTAGTTGACTGGTTTCTAAGTTACTTGTTTGGTCGCCGACAGCCATTTCTCCACCAGTTATTTTTTCCACCTGGACTACAACAGCGGCTGGTGTACCACAAGGTGGCGTGTTTCTCCTCTCTTGTTTGCAATTTTCATTAATTCTATACGTCATAATTTTTGCCCTTCCTACCACTTGTATGCTGATGATCTCCAAATATATATTCAGTCCTTTTTTGAAGACTTATCTAAAGAAGTTGACACTATTAACGCTGATCTGACTTGTATTTTGAACTAGAGTGAGTGTTATAATAACGATTAATCCTAAGAAAACTCAGGCCATTGAAAAATTTACTGGTCTTCCCTAAATCCTATTATACTAAACTGCACTCTAACCCCTTATAGTAACAAGATTAAATCTAAATTTTTATTTGACCTTCAATGTCCTTGGAAAACGGGTGCGCATTCCCTTCCACAGTTGGAGCACATGGATTACATCCATTTAGCCAGCGGATTATATCCTAAGAAAGATAGTGTGCTGCGCCAAGCGGCGAGTGCGCACGTATGCGGGTGCCAAATTTCATTCACGGTTCTAATCCAAAAGGTTATGAATATCATTCAAATCCAATAACTCCTATAAGTTTGAATGGCTGAGTATTAATCGTTCCTTTAACCAGCGCTTCATCTACTTTCTTGTCTTTCTATGTTTTCCGTCTTCAATTGCACACAAAACTGCTTAAAAAAGCACCTTTTGAAATTTGGACATATTAAGAGCCTGTTCTACATTTTATTTCTACGCGAGGACGATTCACGGTGAAGTTTGCCCGTGTTGGCGCTTGGTTGTAGTCCGAGTAGCCGAAAAATTATTCACGAGTGGAAACCAAGCTCTCACCATGGTTCCCTCTGTTGGGACGCTTGATTACATCCGTCTGGAAAATGCTTTAGTTTTTAGCTGAAAAATAGTAATTATAATAGTATGCTTACGTGTAGTATCTACCGTCATAATCTTTAGTATGATGCTGTGACGGCGTTGTCGTCGCACCACAAGTGAAACACGTCGAAGCCTAAATCGCGCAATCAAAAGTTCCGAGTAAAAACAGTATATTATATAGAATAGCTCCGAATTTTCACATAGAGCTTTGGCCGCTCCCCGGGCAGAACACCTTGTCCGGCGGGAGATCTCCCCTTTTCCTTCCACGGCCACAGTGATGACCAACCGACGTGATCTGAACACGCAACCAAAAACTACCTTCCGTAACTTCAACTTCAAGCTTCATCACCGTTATAAAGTACCCCACTCATTCGCTCCTGAGCAGATATCACCTGCAGTCTTGACATCCTGCAAGCTTTACAAGGTTCATCGCAACACTGGAATAATAATGCTTCCTGCTCCTTCAAGCTACTCTCTGCGCTACAGTGTTCGGTACGGCTCTGAACATTACTGTTCGCTTCTGCTTCATGGCACTCTCGCCGATTACTTGCCTTCATCTCAACTCACCGCAGATTTATAAGGCAGACTTCGGGCACTTGCTCCGGCACATCGTTCTCACCGGCATCACTTGCCCTTAAGCACACAGCATGCATTCCCCACCGGCATTTAGGACGCACCGGCAATCGGATTGCTTTATCGACCTCCAGTCTAAGCAGGGGGGGGGGGTGATGTGGCGGCGCTGTCGTCGCGCCACAAGCGAAACACATCGAAGCCTTAATTGCGCATCAAAGTTCCGATTAAAAACAGTATATATAGAATAGCTCCGAACTACCACACGGAGCGTTGGCCGCTCCCCGGACAGAACACCTTGCCCGGCGGGAGATCTCAACCTTTTACTTCCACGGCCACAATGCGTCCAATGATTCATGACGTATAGGATAATGTTTTTCATTGTAACATGTATATAGTATTTATTACGGACACTAAGTTAACACCAGTTCTATCTATCACAAGTGAAGGTAAATATAATATTACCGCCAAAAATTGTGTAGAACAGAGAGTAGGGTTAGTAACGCTTGTTTAGTATTTATGAAATAAGTTTCACTGGTGCGCGCATTTCAATCAATGTTGCTATTAATATAATAGTAGCCTCGTCGCAAGCTCACATTATTTCATTAGAGGTTCGAAGCAGTCTCGCAGTAGTGTTCATAATAATATATCATTAGAAACACAATTACTTACATGTTGTTTTTGGTATTGTTATAGATTCAAACAATCGCCTTGGGAGATACCCCTTCTTATCCTTATGCGGATTTCCACAGCCGTCGTCCGCTCCCCTAGATGACACAAGATCGTACTCTAAGGCCCCATAAACTCCCGAAGAAGTCTCTAACTGTACAATCAACCTTGTACAGTTCGAAGACCCTCTTTAGCCATGTATCACCATGTCGAATGCCTTTCTGTAGTCTATCCAGGCAGTGGAGAAGTATCGACAGTTGCGTTAAACCATTTCAATGACCACGTCAATGAGGAGTAGTTCCTTAGTTCCACGACCACCACCCTGACATCAATTATGAGCGCGTGATATCACTTTTTATCTGAACTTAGATGAAAATGGATGTAAGTGTTACATATGGTACATTAAATATGGTAGGTGGACACGTCATGGGGCGGTATTTGCTTGGATTTATGGTATCCTGATCTTTAGAAACCAAGTAAGTAATTTCAATAGTAAAGAGGCTCAGGAGAGATTTCTGTTCGAGAGTCCTTGAAAATGTCGGGTGATTACAGCATGATACACTGGTGCGCGTATTTCGGTCAAAAATGCAATTGAATAGTAGCCTCGCAGCAAATGTCACAATATGCCATTAGAGGTTGGGAGCAGTCTAGCAGTCTACCAGTAGTGTTCGTAATTATAGATCATTAGAAACATAATAATTTACATTTAATTTAGTTGTTATTTTCTTTAATTGTGCTTTTAACAATTTTATTGCATGTTATGTTTTTCCTACAATTTAATTTATAGTGTGTACAGAATTCCGTTTTGGTAAACGCTGGCCTCGTTTGGGTAGACCGCTGATCTGATAAAGACATCAAAATTTCTTAGGGACTTAAGTGCAACTCAAGTAAGTCAGGATCCACGGTGCCTACATAGTTTGGTTTGGCATCTATAAAGCTCTCCGACAGGGTTTTGTAGGGTCCAAATGACTGTTCAATCTGTTTATGGACAATTGTTTGGAATTTTTATTAGTCGAAAAATGTAGGTAATGAATGGTGAGTTTACCGTCAAACATGTACCTCATGTACGACGATTATGAAGTTATATTTGCGTCAATTACATTTATGTAATCAGTACATCAATAAAATAAAGGGGAACGAAAAGTGAACGCAAATAAGACGAAGGTGACGGTTTTTGGAACAGAAGAGTGATAAGCGATATGTGCAATGAGAACAGATGAGGAATTGGTTGAGAAAGAGAAACCCATCCTGAGTTTGTGTATTTAGAATATATGTTTATGAGGGACTTTAAATCTGAATTCTATATCCGAAGAGTGAATGCGGGATATGCGGTATATGGAGCTCTTTAATTTATGTGGGATGTCAAAATGTATTTCAAAATGAAAATGGGCTCTGTTTTTAAAGTATTTTTTCTCATAAATTCCACTTTTAAAACAAAAAAAGGTTTTATTTTGAGAGAACACCAGTTAACTTATAATAATTGTCTGAAGATAAAAAAATAATAATGAATATAAAGTTACCTAACTTGAAGTGGTTATGTTGAAGTATGAAAAAGAGGATATGCAACGGTTGACATCATATTTAGTTCCTTTTTTCTATACTAATTTGATAAATACTTTAGCCACATTTTTATAGAATAAAGATGAAAAACGAGCACACAGTTCACCTGATGTTAAGTGGTTGCTGTGGCTCATAGACGTCTACATTTATCCTCGATTAAGAATCAAAACACAGATGCGTTGTCACCTCCGAGGACTAGGATGGAATGCCTCGTTTCCTGTAAAAAGGGTCTTCGTCACATTTCGGTAATAAGCTGTTAATATTTGTATGAGGCAATCTAAAGGGGAGACCTATGTTCAGCATTGGACTTTTAATAACCTGTAAAGTAATACCGTCTAGAACTCAAGAAAATATTTTTTTTAAATAATTAGCCTAACTTACTTTCCTTGCCAGTAAATCAAAGCTTTTACACAATAGCAGCTTTTTAAACACGGTAACACATATTTATTTAATGTATCACTGTAGTTATGGGTAACGTGAAAAGCTGTTAACGTAGTGCTTTTATCGATGTCAATGCTTTTTAACGGTTTGCACGGGACAAAAATTTATTATCGTATTCGTGTTGTACATATATTCCTGTGCTATTATTCTGTTGAATAGAATTTTTCTTTCAAATTGTATAATACATGACAAAAATAAATAAATAAAAAATAATCGACATTTTAGCTGAACTGTTTGTACAGTTGAGTTACGATGGCTATCCGAGTACAGAACTAGAGTTCGAAACCTATCCAACTGCAAATAGGTGTAAGATAGGGTGATGTTATATCCTCGAAATTCTTCACCGCTGCGTTGGAAGACATTTTCAAGCTAATGGACTGAAAAGGATACGGTATTAACATCGATGGCGAGTACATCACTCACTTTCGATTTGCCGACGATAGTGTCCTTATGGCAGAATCGCTGGAGGACCTAAGCACTATGCTCAAAGACCTCAATAGTGTCTCCAGACGGATAGGTCTTAAGATGAACATGGAAAAAATAAATATCATGTTTAATGTCCATGTCACACCTATGCCGGTAATGTTGGGAGCGCTAAGCTCAGAGTTGTTGACGAGTACGTTTACCTGGGACAAATAGTTCGACTAGGAAAGTCCCATTTCGACCAACAGGTCAATCGATGGATTCAACTCAGCTGAGCAGAGTTCGGGAAACTATGACACATCTTGTCGTCGGTTATTATACCTCAAAACCTGAAAACGAGACTTACAACCAATGAGTGTTGCCAGTGATGACCTGTGGAACTGAGACGTGGTCCTTCACTGCTGTCCGTGTGAGGACGCTGAAAGTCACTCAGCGAGCTATGGAGAGGGCTATGCTCGTGATTTATCTGCGTGATAATCTTAGAAATGAGGATATCCGCAGAAGAACCAGAGTAACCGACATAGCCCAAAGGATTAATAAACGGAAGTAGCAATTGGCCGGCCATATAGCTCGAAAAACCAACAACCGGTGGGGGAAAAAGGGTTTCGAGTAGCAGCCGCGTACCAGTCAGTGCGTAGTGTAGGGCGACCCCTCACTAGATGGAGTGACGACCTAGTAAGTCATGCAAGAATTCGATAGATGCAGGTGGCTCAGGACCGTGCTTTATGGCTTTTCTTGGGGGAGGCTTATGTTCAGCAGTGGACTTGTGAAGGGCAGTAATGATAATGATTAAAGTTCGACTTCATCGACTTTTTAGTTGCTGTGAAAGCTTGATGATTTTAGTTAAGGGGTATGTATTTGCGCGGACGTTTTGTTATCTCTCACAACAACCAAGCATGCCTTGTTGCTCAGCTGGAGTAGACAGCTCGTCGAAGTTGGCGTTAGTGTTACGTTTGTGTTTAGTTTATTCTAAAAATATTTGCACATTCATTGCTCACTTTAGAGAATAATTTCACACAATTTTTGTTTTAAATAAAACTACTCACTGCACACGTATTTTAGGGTTAGTTAAAATCGAAGCTAAGCAGTGTTAATAGCATTGCAAGTAAGAAAAAACAAAAATATCTAACAATTACGTTTAGTGCAGCTGGTTAGGTTGTAGAACATTTATCTTTACATAGAAATTTAACTGCATCTTAGAATTCGTAAATAAGTTATCCGCAGTAAATACAAAGTAACTTAACCCAATGGATCAGTAAATTGAAGTAGAAATGTATCGGCCATATTGCTCGAAGAACCGACTGATGGGAATGAAAGATTCTCTGTTGACAGCCTTGTACCGGTTAGCGAAGTATAGAGCAACACTCCACTATATAATAAAAAATAATGACCTGGTAAGTCATGCAGGAATTCGATGGATACAGATGTTTGTGCCATTATTTGGGTGGAAGAAAGAATTAAGAATGTTTATTCGACCAACACAAGAAGAAAAATCAGTGTAAGCTATCGTAAGAAACATCTTTTTTATATTTTTGCCAGTGTTAAAATATTATATTATTATTAGTATTATAAGAGCCGTGGTAGCTCAGATGGTTAACGCCCGCTGTAAATATAACAGAACGCGAGTAACCCGGGTTCGATCCCCGCCGGCACCAATGAAATTGTTAATTACAATTTTAAGTGCTGATTTATCACGTGCTCGCCGGTGAGAGAAAACATCTTGAGGAAACCTGCATGTCTGAGGAATAAGAAAAAATATTTCGAAGACATGTGAAGTTCGCCAACACGCATTGGGGCAGCGCGGTGGACTCTTGCTTGCTCTACTCCCTCTCAGAAATGAGGGGAGGCCTGTGCCCAGCAGTGGGGCGTATATAGGCTGTAACTTTACTTTACTTTACTTTAAAACATTGGTGTATCAATGTCTATCATGCTACAGTAACACCGCTATTCTGCCGTTGTCTTCGTCGAAATACACGATTATTCATAAGACATTTATTCACTTACATTTAAACAGTGGCAAAAAGATAAAAAATACCAAAAGAAACGCATCTTATAGAAACATACAGATGAACAATCTTTTTAATAGCTTTATGGCCTTTGAATTTTATTGTGAAAAACATACAAAATATGTATAATGTGGAAAAAAATAAAGGTAATAATTTGGGTACATATATCGGCACGTGAACAAAAAGAACTTGTATGACAAACTTCGTTCTAGTTATAGTATATTAGAGTATAGTTCGTTGTAGTAGTAGTATTAGTTTTAGAAGTATTATCAGTTTTAGTAGTAGTAATAGTGGTATAAACTGAAAGGGCTATAATGATGATAATGAATAAAGACTTTAATTTAAGAATATTTAAAAAAAATATATTCAAAGCAAATCATAACAAAGGACACCAAATTAATTGAGTACATTATTCACACGCGAGCCGTCCATAGTTAACCTAAGTAATGGCCTACTAGTCAGTAATCGTGTGATTTATGATATGTTAAACCACAAAGTTACCCATAAATTTTGAAATAAGTTTTCATTGTTATAGAATTTTGCTTAGAATACATAATAAGAATTTTACATATTCGTTTCCAAAGATTTTCATATATTTTACCTAAAAAGTAAACATTAATAGGACGGAGGAAGCTACGGTAATCAACTAATGATTGCACATCTATCTGAAAATTCCGAAACAGAAATAGTAATAGATTCAAAACCACGTAGGACAAAATTTTATTTTCCCATGATGAAAAAAAAAGCTTTAATTTTAATTTAATTTAAATTGAATTGAATTTTATTTTTAGTGTCCCTTGCCAAATTCAGCAAATTGAAACATTTACTTTATGGAGTCACATTGTGTGCGTGTCTGTCGGTTATAGGCATATGCTTTCACAAAGGTGGTTCAAAGGTTTGGTATACTTATAATATGAAGCCGATAATGAATATGTGAGACTGAAAAATAAAGTACGAACTATCGGCTTACAGGTTTAAGTTGAAGAGGTTTAAATCCCGCACGGAACAAGTATTTGTGTGAGCTACAAATAATTGGTTTGACTCCGCATATTTGTCCTTGTGAAATTTATGTAAACTTACGTAATACAAGAGAAAATCCTAGTATGAGGGCAACGTTTAAAAAAAAGTTGTGTTAGGCTAATTTCTTCATATACATTTTCAATAATTTTTGAATTTTAAATCTATCTTTATATTACGTAAAGTTTGAAATTTGGCATAGATGTATAATTGAGTAAACCAACCCAAAACGAAAGATTACAACAGCAGAGTGAATTTAATTTTATTTCTCTTTTTTTTATTATTCAGGTTAATGCATCAATTTTGTGAGTATAATTAAAACTAAGGGTTAGTAAAGTAACAGAAAATATTACTTATCATTAAACATACCTGGCCTGGAACCTATATACAATATGTTCCTGTGCCTTATAACAGTGCATTCTTGCTTTCCATATGTGGTGTCTCGCACCAACGCATCAGGAAGGCTTTTTGTTAGCGTAATTACGTTGCAAAGATGTCCACGCGTGCCTTAGCAAACATACTTGATACATTGCAAGTGCGTGGCAGCCCCAACAACATCCTAAATCAATTGTTGTACTGAATACGTAGCACAATGAGAGACTAGGTGGAGTATCTGATAGAAAGCTTCGAATAATGTTAACTTCATTCGTACACCTAGCAAACTTACGGGCAAGCATATTACACTACACTGCCAATGCTCTATGTTCCCTTTCAATATCTAAATAGTCAGAGAGATCCTGGGTGACCCAGTGTCTCTGATATCTAAATATGGTGACTCTACTCAATGTAAATCCTCCAAGTCTAACATGAAGAATAGATGTAGGTTTTTATTTCCAGCCTTAAGAACATTGAAGTAATATGTACTTACGTACTAGAACAGCTATCTCAAACAAAAAATGTGCGCTACTCTGTGTTCGCGCGGTTGGTTTTTTTATCATAGAATAAACATAAGTAGAGTGATCAGTGGGTAATAATATATTGTATTGTTAAATAGGTAAATTAAATCGAGAACAATTTTCAAATTTTGTTATTTATTTTGTATATTTCATTTGCTTATATAATATAATATTACATAATATTATATCACAATTACATTTTAATGATATTTTTGTACTGAATATTTTAAAAGGTATCTATGTGAAATATAAAAAAACATACTAAATGTATATTTAACAAAACTTATTAATATAACATTTAAATTACAAATATATTTATTTAAATTAAAACAAGAGTCATTCATTATTAATGCTTGGAACGCGAGAGTTAAAACGGACGAATTTATTCCACTTTGACTTTGATGTGGAAACCTAAAAATAAAATAAAATAATAATGAGCAGATTTAAATACAAAAAAATTAGCCTAATTATGATAACTCATATATTTTTCTACAAAAAATATGTATAATAATATATTCGTCCTATACTTAAGTATCCACAGAAATGTCGCATCTGAACAAATTAATTTCAAAATCTATATTACATGACACGAGATGGGTCTTAGGAATAATTTGTTTTATTGTTAATCTATAATAGTTTTTTATTGATTAAGTATCTTATTAACCGATGAAAAGTAATTCCTTAGTTTTTACTGACATTTCTTGAATTACTTGTGCAATGTCTAAGTACACACGACGGCATATTTTTATCAAGAGATTTTTTTAAATCAACACAACACGTGACAACTCTACGAGCGCCTAGCGAGTGACTGATTAAAGTGCGGTGTATGCACCGCAGTTGAGTGGAACAGAGTAGCTGAATGCAGTGTTGCCTCTAGTACGTAGTACATAATAGCTCAATGCTTAAAAACGAGTAGTTCGCTCTTTTTAAATATTTATCTGAAAATATGAGCCACCGTGTATCTTTCACAGATGCCCGTTAACGTTTCGAGGGCCCTGATCGATGGGCGATGAATGGTAAAGTGTGTGTGAATTGACGTGTTCGTGACATTTTTGTGGATACACGAGCTCCGTCCACTCCTCCGTTCTATTATGTACGTATTATAGTATTCTATGCTTCGAGATTTCGCAACATAATTTGGTGTAATTTGAAGCGCTTTGTATTTAAAATTAGCGGGAAGTTCCCGGGATGCCCTGTAGGGTCAACCCATTTTTTTAAATGAAGTATAATACAATTTTTCTGACGAAGATAATATCTCTGTTTTTGACATACCTACATACCGTGAATAATTTCATCTTAATCCAGAGAGTAACAAATTATGTGTAGAATTTTTAAGAATTCAGCTAGAAATGTCCATCTTGGGCTGCTTAAATTTTTGTTTGAAATTTTAAGTGCTAATTTACCAGGTGCTGAGCGATCAATGAAATCAGTGCCAGAAGACCTGCATGAAAATTTATATTCTATATTAAGATAAGAAAAAAGAAAAAGCTATGAATGAACCACTGACCATACCTAGCTTAGAAACTCACTAGCTGGCTCACTAGAGGGCTGTAATTATGATGTAAAATTTGCCGTAAAACACAAAAAAGAGAATAAAAGAATATTTTTGGGAGTTTCTTCACAATTCAAATTACACAAAACGATAGTAGACTTAAAACAAATAATGTTTGAAAAACAAAATTTTAATTTCTTCCGTCGAAGATTAAATAAATTAATGTTTAAATCTTTTAATTTGTTTTCTACACCAACTTAACGTCAGAACCAACTATCGAAAGCTAGTTTTAATATATTAACAAATTAGTAGTTACGTACGTACGTACGACTTACATTTACCCTTTTTATTTTTTTTTTGCTTGTGGCCTGTCAGGCCGCGAGTCCTCAGACTGATAGAGTGCTGCTAAAACCAAATTGCTAACAACACCAATATCATCGAAACCAGTCGTAGACTAGAATGAACCAAAATGAAAAATTCTTTTAGCTTGATCAATTGCTATGAAATATTTGGGCACTGGTGGCAAATATAGCTTACACTCTGGAATAAAGATTTTTAAAGTTTTAAGTGAATTCTGTCAACTGTTTACATAAATTTTAGCGGCCATTTCATTAATCAGTCTGAAAAACTATTATTTGCTGACTCTCCATTTCTACTGGTGCAATTTATTTCAATCAGGGCTTAACGACGTGAAAGAGGTAAATTGTCACTTCAATAAAATGCTTGTCCGTTTCCATACTTCACATTAATTTGCTGTTACATATTTTGACGTATTTTAACGTGATATTTTATTGTTTTAAACATAAGCACAATAAATGAACCCAATACTAAACAAGGTTTAGACAGTAGCTTTTACTACAAACTAAGATACAAAAATGTATTACGATAATATAATACTAGTATTGTGACCGCGATAACTTTATTTGTCATAAATAACAATAAGTTTTTGCCATATTATATGAAATAAAGAATCTATGCCCGGAGTTTCTCACATGAAGTTATATTCTCAGTAGACCTAGAGTAAGAAGAATAATAAAAAAAGGCTCTGTAAATTGGCTACCTATCATTGGCCGAGGGAAGCTTGTTTGTAACCATCCATCTTAGTATTCAAGGTGTCATCCTTGAATACTAAGATGGATGGTTACAAACAAGCTACGTTTCTACATTTTGATTCTCATTTCTATCGTAATATAACAAGTGTAAAACTCGCCTGCCAAGCATGGCAACTATGGCAAGTTGTGGCCCTTATGAGAGGCTCTGTGGGGGAGGCCTATGTTCAGCAGTGGGCTTTCGATAGGCCGTAATGGTAATGGTAAAGGACAAATAAGACATCAATTTACTCTTTCGCGCAAACCTACACGTATAATAATGTAATGCTAATGGGATAAATTTGGCTAAAGAATGCAAGCACGTCATATGATTCGTTTAGATTCCAACTCTTTTATCGGCAAACCAACCAACTTGGCTTCTTTTTTATCATCATCATCATCATTACAGCCTTTCACAAGTCCACTGCTGAACATAGGCCTCCCCCAAGTAATGCCACAAAGCACGGTCCTGAGCCACCTGCATCCATCGACTTCCTGCATGTCTTACCAGGTCGTCACTCCATCTAGTGGGGGGTCGCCCTACACTACGCCTACCGGTACGAGGCTGCCACTCGAGAACCTTTCTTCCCCATCGGTTATCGGTTCTTCGAGCTATATGGCCGGCCCATTGCCACTTCAGCTTACTAATCCGTTGGGCTATGTCGGTCACTCTGGTTTTACTGCGGATATCCTCATTTCTGAGTCTATCACGCAGAGAAACTCCGAGCATAGCCCTCTCCATAGCTCGCTGAGCGACCTTAAGCGTCCTCATACGGCCAGCAGTGAAGGACCACGTCTCAGATCCATAAGTCATCACTGGCAACACGCACTGGTTGTACAATCTAGTTTTTAGAGATTGAGGTATACCTGACGAAAAGATATGTCGTAATTTCCCGAACGCTGCCCAGCCGAGTTGAATCCGTCGATTGACCTCTCGGTCGAAGTTGGACTTACCTAGTCGGACTATTTGTCCCAGGTAAACGTACTCGTCAACAACTTCGAGCATAGTGCTCCCAACAACTACCGGCATAGGTGTGACATGGACATTGAACATGATCTTTGTTTTGTCCATGTTCATCTTAAGACCTATCCGTTGGGAGGCACTATTGAGGTCATTGAGCATAGTGCTTAAGTCCTCCAGCGATTCTGCCATAAGGACTATATCGTCGGCAAATCGAAGGTGAGTGATGTACTCGCCATTGATGTCAATACCGTATCCTTTCCAGTCCAGTAGCTTGAAAACGTCTTCCAATGCAGCGGTGAAGAGTTTCGGGGATATAACGTCACCCTGTCTTACACCTCTCTGCAGTTGGATAGGTTTCGAGCTCTGGTTCTGTACTCGGATAGCCATCGTAGCCCTACTGTACAAACACTTCAGCACTTCTATATACCGACAGTCAACTTGGCACCGCTGAAGGGACTGTAGCACCGCCCAAATTTCGACGGAATCAAAGGCTTTCTCATAGTCCACATACGCCAGGCAAAGTGGCAGATTGTACTCTTCAGTCTTCTGTACAATCTGCCGCAGGGTATGTATGTGGTCTATGGTACTGAAGCCTTTTCGGAAACCGGCTTGTTCGGGAGGCTGGAAGTCGTCAAGTCTGCGTGCGAGACGATTCGTAATGACTCTCGAAAACAGCACGTAGACGCGGCTCAGAAGGG
This sequence comes from Parnassius smintheus behrii, assembly GCA_036936625.1. Lineage (NCBI taxonomy): Eukaryota > Metazoa > Arthropoda > Insecta > Lepidoptera > Papilionidae > Parnassius > Parnassius smintheus. Next base: position 32,510,541 of record JAUPFT010000004.1, on the reverse strand, counting down.
AAATCGGTCTGTAGTTCTTTAAGAGAGCGTTGTCGCCTTTCTTAAAGAACAAGACCACCGCACTTCTGCTCCACGCCTCTGGAGTAGTGCCACCATGGAGGACGGAATTGAAGAGCTTCTGAAGGACTACAAGTACCGGTGTTCCACCCGCTTTCAGAAGCTCCGCTGTAATTCCATCCTCGCCTGGGGCCCTGCCGTTTTTAAGGTGCTGGAGAGCCATTCTAATCTCGCTTCTTTTTTATACAACTTCTTATTATATTTTTTTTTGGTTTTAGTTTAATATCATTAATTTATCAAAAATAAGGTTCTATTTCGATCCTATATTTACTGATAACTAGACAGACCATAAGGAGAAACGCTATTTTTCCCCCGAACTATCTGTCAATTTACAGTTTTAGTTTCGAAACTAAATTCCCACAGACTCAGATCAGTCGCTCGACAGATCTGCATATTGTACTAAGGTGAGCGGCCTGTGTTGGTAAACAAATCCGAAACAATACGACCATTATTATTGTAATTTTTAAGTTTAAGAGAAGTTAATAGAAATAATGTTATTAAAAAAGTAAATGCAGGGAATAGAGTGAATGGGGCACTACACTCTATTATGAAGAACCAGAATGTGTCAAAACAGACACGTATGGTAATTCATAATGCTGTGTTAGTCCCTACTTTAATGTATGGTAGTGAAAGCTGGGTGTAGCAGAAGAAGCACGAAAGTAGAATAAATGCTGTAGAAATGCGGTCTTTAAGGAATATGCTAGGGCTGAATCTGAATGACAGGGTGAGAAATTGCGTGATAAGAGATAAAATGTGGTATGCAAGATGATGTTGTGACCAGGATTAAGAAAGGAATGCTTCGGTGGTTTGGTCATGTGGAAAGAATGAATGAGGAAAGAGTGACAAAGCAAATTTATATGGCAGATGTGAACGGCCGAGTCGGGAAGGGACGCCCTAGGAAAAAGTTTATCGACCAAATTGGCGATATTTTGAAATGGGCCACGTTAGAAGTACCCTTAACCGACGAGCATGTATGCGTAGATATATGGATGTAAAGGAGGCGAAAGAGGTATGTCAGGATCGTGCCAAATGGAAGTCCGTAGTCTCTGCCTACCCCTCTGGGTGACAGGTGGTGACATCAACACTCACGTGTTGATTTATGTATGTTATAATGTTATTAAAAATTACTTATGTATGAAATGTTACACCATCTTTTCGTAAATTTTTCAAATAAATAAAATTTTAAATTTCTTGCAACAAAAAATTCGGCATTTTGTAGATTGATTCGAACTTACAACTTATTTAATCTAGTACGCAGTGCGGCTGCAACTTGTTTTACTGTATGCATAAGACCACGTGGACTTATACTTCGACAGAGGCAAACGCGTGCATATGGTTACTCCCTGATCTGCCGGTGGCTCGTGTTGCTCTATGAGACAGACCATCTATCTCAATCCTCAAGTTTGAAAATTCAGGATTTTAATTGTTTATCGAGTATACATGTAGTTATCTAATGACTATATCGTCTATTTACCATCAGGGGACTATGTGCTTGTTAGTCATCCTTCATCATCGTCATTACAGCCATTTACAAGTTCACTGCTCAGCATAAGCCTCCCCAATGGATGCAACAAAACACGGTGCTGATTCATCTGCATGAACGACTTCCTTTATGATTTACCAGGTCGTCACCATTAAATAAAATAGTTGGATTTGTTCGAGAGATATCGTTGACGAAAGAAATCTCGAAAAAGTATTTTTTCTAAATAACTTGAAAACTTTCCGTAAAACTTTTTTTCTAAAAAAAATGCGTCAATTGCCGTAAATTACATTAAAATCAGTTAATTGGTTCGTGAAATATCATTCCGCCTGTGGCATCGCTTCCGAGCGGTTGCATCCAGGTAGTCCGCGCTTTCGTTCCTGTACGGTAGTGCTCTCTCGCTCTCGCGCCTCCGCTGGCCCGCTCGCGCTGTACAGCGCCGACGCAGTGCTCAGTCCACCGGCGGCATCGTTCTCGGACGGTCGCCTCCTGGTGGTCCGCGCTCCCGTACAGTACGGTAGTGCTGTCTCGCTCTCACGCGCCTCCGCTGTCCTGCTCACGCGGAACAGCGTCGAGGCTGCCGGTGAGTCACTTCTAGCTACAGCTCTTACCCCCCTGTCTTCGGGCAGGGAGGTCTGACTGACCTCCGCTTTCATTTTCATTTTCATTTTTTCATTTCATTATCATTTTCATTATAATTTTTTCATTATAGTTTTCATTTATCATTTTCATTTTTTTTTTGCACTGTCTCTTTTATTTTCTTGTGTTTTTCTTGCATTTTACTTTTACTATTACGTGCATAGTGTGTTGTAGTACATCCCGCGTTCTAGTCCCTGTTCTACCGAGAGCAGGAACCCGTCCTCATCTTTACTAGATTATCTCACTCAACCCAATATGGCCAACTCAAGTTTCACAGAGTCCCTAGCCGCCCTCATTACCCAATACGGGTTAAACGGCAATGAGACGGTCCTCGCCGCCATTGCCACCATCGCCGCCCAGGCTCCCCTCCCTGCCCCTCAGGCACACCGTCCGCCGCCAGTACTAGCGGCATACCTCGAAACGAGGAACTCCTTTGCCCCGCTACAATCAGCCCCCTCAGAAATGGAGTACGCATGCTCCGAATCCTCGGCGTCTACCTCCCGGAAGAGGCCCGCCACTACCTCAGGCTCCGGTTCATCGGAGTCCTCTGACTCCGACGGAACCGGTGAGTCAAACTTCACCACCGTCACCTCTAAGCGCAACGGAAAGCGCGCCGCGTTGAAACGCACCCCCCCTACTTCAGCGGCCCCTGCCGCTCCCTCAACCTCCGCAGCCCCTGACGCTGCCCCCGTCTCACTGATGTCATTAGACATCCCCACTCCATCTAAACCAGCCTCTCGTTGTGCCCCAGTGCTGGCGAAGAAGCAAGTCCCGCCCCCTGTCCTCCTAAGAGACAAGGCTAAATTCACCCATCTGTCCAAGACCTGCTACGACGCAGGTATCAAGTATGACCATGCAGTCAACCTCGGGGAGGCGATTAAAATCATCCCAAGCTCGATCGAGGACTTCCGCGCTATAACCCGGCTATTCACAGCCGAAAGGGTATCTTACCACACGTACGCTCTCCCTGAAGAGCGTAAAGTCAGGGCCGTCATCCGAGGCGTCCCCTTTGAGTTTTCCAACGACGAAATCCTTGAGGACCTTAAGTCCCAAGGTTTCCCAGTAGAAGCAGTGCACAAAATGCACAACCGTACGGGCAAGAGATACAACCTTGCCCTAGTAATCATGTCCAACGTGCCGGAGGCTAAAGCCATCTTCCGGCAGGTGCGCACAGTGTGCGGCCTGTCAAGGGTGAAGGTAGAGGCCCCACATAGGCCCGGTTTCCCGGCACAGTGCCACCGCTGCCAGCTTTATGGTCACGCGGCGGCCAACTGCTCCGCCCCACCCAGGTGCGTGAAGTGCCTGGAGCCACATAATACTAAAGAGTGTCCCCGGCCCAAAGACGCCGAATCCCCGCCCGCCTGTGTCCTGTGCAACCAGACAGGTCACCCGGCGAACTACAAGGGTTGCCCACGCGCACCTCAACCTCGCCCCAGTAGGAAAGCTCCACCGCCGGTGAATGACCGCTCATTCCCGGCCCTCCAACAACGGCCCCGCCAGGGCCCTCCTCAGCCTATCCAGGGCTTCCCTCGACCCTCTCAGGGTCCCCCCAGGCCCCCTCAGGGTCCCCCTAGGCCCCCTCAGGGTCCCCCTAGGCCCCCTCAGGGCATAATTCGGCCCCCTCCGGGCTTCTCAAAGCCAATGCAGCCTCCAGTCTTTCCCTGGGGGCCCAAAAAGGCAGACCCTCCGCGGACAACCTCGTACGCACACGAGGCAGAGCCCACAATAGATGACTACAACACGCTATATTCCGCGATTAAGAATATAGATGTTAGGGAGATTACAGTAATCTCACGCAAACTGCGCGCGGCGAAGTCCCCTCAAGAGCGTCTCATCGCTCTTGCCGAACATAATGATCTTCTGCTAGCTCTGTTGTAAGTTAAGTTAACTTAATTAACTTAACTTCAATGACTGAGAATAATATTAACCTACCAAGATCCCACGGTCGTATCAAACCTAAGGGTTTATCGCTTGTATCATTCAATATTCGCGGCTTGCGAAATAACCTCCCAGAGCTTAAGCTCTTTCTTCGAAATCGTGAAGTCGATTTCCTCCTCCTACAGGAAACTAATCTTAAAGCTAAGGACACTAGAGGCCTTTCTATTAGAAACTTCTCTCTTCTTCGTAATGACAGACCCGACCGCCGAGGCGGTGGAACGGCCATCTATTACAAGAAGACACTTCATTGCTCGCCCATTTCTACTCCGCAGCTTACCAATATGGAAGCCACGGTATGCAGGCTAGCTATGACTAGACATCAGTCCATCCTCATAGCCTCCTGTTACATCCCTTCAGGAACCTATCCCCTCAAAAAAGATTTTGAAGCCATTTTATCCTTGGGCAATTCAGTCATTACGTTTGGAGATTTTAACTCCAAGCATACTGAATGGACATGCCGCACTACGTCCCCTAGTGGCAAGATACTGCTCGATATCACGCAGTCTCTTGATATCACTGTCCATAGTCCTCTCGGTGTTACTCACTTTCCCGATAACACCGATCACTCACCCGATGTGTTAGATTTTGCGTTACTCCAAGGAGTTTCTCTCAACCTCAGAGCAATCGAGACACTAGACGATCTAGGATCAGACCACCGACCGGTCTCCCTCATTCTTGGCCATCAGCCACCTCCCCCAACACACACAAAAACCTTCACTAACTGGAAGGGATTCAAGGAGTCCCTAGCTAAAGCTCTGGACTCACAGGATTCTACCATCTCCATACCGTCGGACTTAGACAGTCCCGAAAAAATCGACACCGCGGTCGATTCACTCTCCACCCTTATTAAATCCTCCCTTAAGAAGAACGAAAAGGTCGTCCCGGTTGCTAACAATAGTGGGCTTCCCCTACATATTAGCAACCTATTAAAAGCCAAAAAAGCTGCTTTCCGGAGAGCAGCAAAATATCCCACCCCCGAATATAGGCGCGCGGCCAATCGTCTTCAACGAAAACTCCGCTTCCGCCTCTCTGAATTTCAAGATCTTGAAAAGAGTAAGCTCATGGAGAATATCTCTCCATCTCACACAGCGTACTATCAGATGGCTAGAGCCCTCCGCATAGACGCTATCACCCACACTCCCCCTCTCTCCCGTCCCGACGGCACGGTTGCCTTCGAGGACGAGGAAAAGGCTGAGTGCTTTGCGGATAGCATTGCCGCTCAATGCTCCCCTAGTTCTCAACCTGTCGACCCCTCACACGTCCAGGCAGTGGAGGATGAGGTCCGCCGCCGGAACTCACCCCCTACGGCCTCCGAACCTATCTCTGTGTCCAATGATGAGATTTCATCCCTCATCAAAGGACTTAAGCCTAAAAAGGCCCCGGGCGCGGATGGCATATCCAACCAAGCCCTTAAACACTTCCCCGAGCAGGTGTTAACCTTTTTATCTATTATCTTCAACGCCTGCTTCAACCTTAGTTATTTTCCCACTTCGTGGAAAGAGGCAACTGTGATTGGAATTCCCAAGCCAGGCAAACCTCTCAACCTCCCCTCCAGCCATCGCCCCATTAGCCTCCTCAAGGCAATGGGCAAGCTCTTCGAAAGAGTCATCCAAACACGGATGAGGCGCTATCTGTTTCCCACAGATGGTGACCCTCTCATCATTCCCCACCAATTCGGTTTCCAAGCCAAACATTCATGTCCCCAACAAGTTCACCGCATTGTGGAATATATCCTCAGCGGTTTCTATCCTCGACGTCATAAAACCATCGCGGTCTTCTTCGATATAGCCAAAGCTTTCGATAGAGTCTGGCACACAGGCCTCATCTACAAGCTCTACAAAATAGGTCTCCCCGATCGTCTAGTTCGTCTCGTGGCCTCCTATTTGAAACATCGTACCTTTCGTTTTAGACACGAAGGCACGCTATCTTCACAGCGAACTATCAAGACTCGTGTCCCTCAGGGCTCAGTACTTGCTCCTCTGCTGTACGTCCTGTTCACCAACGACATTCCCATCCCGTCGAAAGGTGTTCAACTCTCCCTCTTCGCAGACGACACTGCCATCTACTGCAAAGGTGTCTCACTACCCTTCATACGGAACAAGATCCAAAAGTCAGTTGATGACCTAGGAGATTGGTTCAAAAAATGGCGCATCGATGTGAACCCGGAGAAGAGCTCCGCCGTTCACTTCGATTATAAACGACGCCGTCTTAAAAACACCCCTCCGATACGTATGCTAGGGACCCCTGTCCCCTGGCATACGACAGCCAAATATTTAGGTGTCACTCTAGACACAGGGCTCACTTTTAGGCTCCACGTCAAACGAGTCACCCGTCACGCACGGTTTTACCTGAGTAGGCTCAACAGTATGTTGGGCAGACACAGTAAAATGTCCCTTCGAAACAAGCGAACCCTTTATAAGGTCTGTATACGACCCGTCATGTCCTACGCGGGCCCCGTCTTTGCCCACGCAAACCCTAACATTTTAAATGAACTCCAAATAGTTCAGAACCTCTTCTGTCGTCGAGCTGCGAACGCACCTTGGTACGTCCGTAATGCCGACCTTCATCGGGACTTAGAGCTCCCAACAATTCAAAAATTCCTTAAAAAACTCTCTGAGAACTTCTTCAAGGCCTCAGAGTCGCACCCAAACAATTTAATTCGTGAGGCGGCATCTTATGCAGCCCCACCCCCCTCTCGCTATCGTGTCCGCAGGCCGAGAAACTCTCTCTCGGACCGGACTGGCATGCCAAATAAACTGTCAAACGACCTGAACTGCCTCCTGGCGGCTCAGGCCAGTTCTAATTAAATTAATTATTATTATATTAACTAATACTATTTTGCCTTCGTAGGCACTCCCTCAGCGGCTCTTAGCCGCCTGCGCCCTCTTTTCCCAAAAGAGGGTCGCTCATGATAAGGCACAATAGAGCTTAATCAGCCAGCTGCCTGTCCCCAAAGGCGGTTTTTAGGGGGTATCACTTAGGGTCCCCGGTAGGACAGTGAGTCCCCCATAACCACGATAGACCGGCTATCGTGGTATGCGTAATGCATTTTCCGCCTCCCTACGTACAGGGTAGCCCTTTAATTGCTTCGGGCGCAAAAAAAAAAAAAAAAAATCGTGAAATATTCAATGTTCGATGGTGTTCCAAAATTATAACGTTTGTGAGCTCTTCAAGCTCAATAAAAAAGGAAGAGCTAAAAATATATAAATGCAAAAAAGATCTATTAAGTGGAATTTGGAGCGCTTTGATATTAAAATTAGTGGGAAGTCCCTCCCTGGATGGCCTGCAAGTTTAACCAATTTTTAATGGAATAACAACGGGTGACAAACGAGCACATGGTCCACCTGATAGTAAGTAAATGCAGATGCCTTGTGTGTCAACCCGTCAGCTAAATTAGAAAGCCTCGTTTCCAGTAAACCTGTTTTCTAAACCACCACCATTTGAAAAAGCAGCACTAAACAGCTATTTTACGGTGCTCTTATAGTTTTTCTTAACAAAATAATTTCCTATAAATGACGGCATTTTTATTAGAATAAGGGTGACAAGCGAGAAAAAGGGTAGCCGCTTCTCTAGACTCACCATACGAAACATAGCAGCATTAAGCTGCTATTTTATGCTTGTATTCTGTAAGAGAGTGGTCCTTCCCTGGTTGAGCTGACTCATTTGTGCTACAACTATACTATTCGTATAGCTGTAGCGTGGCTGTACTACGTAATTTTTTTTATTAATTTATAAAAATAATTAATACAAATAAAATTAAAATTTAATTTTCACCGTTTTGCAAAATTGCAAACATGATGTTTTCTAAACAATCTATGTTGACATAGCATGTGAACGTAGTCTGTACTTTATTGCAAGAGTTAAAATTGTCTCATGAATATTTAACGAGCTAGCATTTTCGACGTTTATTGGTCATACTTACCTCACTTATTGCAGAAAATTTCACGAACTATTCAACTGCATTGTTAAATCAAATATAAATAACATTAAATCGTAAAATAACATTATTTTTATAAATAAAACATTAATACAGCAATGTCTGCAAATACACAAATAGCTGGGGTAGCTTACAGGCGCTTGCGAGTCTCACGAGTTCAATCCTCGCGGGCGTTAAAACAAATGCTGATTTACCAAGATATTAAAAGGTAAAGGAAAATATTTTAAGAAAACCTGCATGTGTGAGAAATCAGATAAAAATTATTTCGAAGGAATATGAAGTCAAACGCTTTAGGGCAGCGTGGCGGACACTTTCTTGCCCTAAAACGCTCTCACAAACGTTTACTCATTAACTAAATTTCAAACTGTTTGTAAAGAGTTTTCTTTACCTCCGCATAGCTTTATTAATTATTTCATTTTTGTTTGTCTTTCGTTGTTATTCATATTTCATATAATATGAATATCATGCAGAATAAATCGACATTTGTCCTTCTTCTTCTTCAATGTTTCTTTATTGACAATATTGTTACAACAACACCTTTAACGATTAATTTCCTTAGGCTTTACACATTAAATAAATTCTCACAGGTAGAGGTAACCAACGAATGATGTCAGTGCTTAATGTTGCACTCCCAATATTCCTAAATTCGATCTAGAGGCCATTATTATTACGTAGAAGTCATTATTTGTACAAAATTTTATGTTTATTGGCTTGTGATGGATGCGACTCGCATTTGATACCATCTGCTAATTTATTGCAGAAGGTTTGCTTATACACTAATGGCACTATGGTATATTCTGCTTTAATAGTTGTTAGTTTCTGACTAAATTCGAAAGTTGCCGAAGGCGTAGAAATCGGCCAGGGGAACATCATTGTCATCATATTTTTTCATATGTAAACAAGTAAACAGTTTATGTTGGTCAGCGCGATAATAATAATATAATATTTTAGTTAAGTGCCAAAGTAGAAAATCACAACTGCTGCGGTAGAGTTTTAATATATTTTATGTATATTTACTTTTTAAAAGTCTGGAGTGAAATTCACCGCGCCAGCTATCTAGAAGACCACATCAATGTCTAACGGGCCAGATAATTTGTTATGTTCTACTTAATTAAGCTTCACAAATCGTAATACTTATATTTAGTAATAATTAGACGCAAATCTTGTTTTCCAGTGTATGTTGTAACAGCAATGTCTCAGATATCAAGAGCAGTTATGAACAAAGCAATTCGCAAAACTTAAAAGTATTCCATAGTTTTATTCTTGCACTGAGTGATTTCTTAAATTTACGCGAAAACTACACATTGAATAAAGCCACATATACGGTTTTTATTTATATTTTAATTTATTTATTTTTAACTTATTTTTAATTCCCGAGACGTTTCGAGTGCTTTACAGCACGGTTTGTTTCGGATGCTTTACGGGGTGGGGGGGACTGAGATGTTTCAAAAACGTCTCGGAAATTAAAAATAAGTTTATTAAAGGCGATAAAATCCATATAAGTGGTTTTATTCAGTCTTGTACTGAGTTTCGTAAATATTAATTGAAAATGCAATTTTTATTTCCTGTTGTATCTCGAATGCACTCTTTTGTAAATTTACAAACTTGGAGTTATAAAACTAGCATGAGAGTCATCAAATATTTAGTGTAAGGCATTTATTAGTTGTGATATTAAGCCTTACTAATTATCTAAAATATTTCAAAAATTAATAGCTAGGATGGCCCCGTAAAAATACTTTTCCAAAGAAATATCTTTACAATTATACCCATTATATTTTGATAGATAAAAGAAATGAAAAGATAAAATAACAGGCGTTACTTAAGGAAAAGCAATTATTAAAGAGGTAAAAGAGTAAAGCATGCATAAATCAATTTATTAATTTTTTTACTAATAAGGATTTAAATTAATAAGGAAGAAGCTGTAAGAAGTTATAAAAACTATTTTGATGCATTTCACGGCAATCGACGTCGTTTTTTTGAGTAGAAGAACTGATAAGATTATAGAATTGATCAAAACAAGAGTGTCGAAGTAATTCTAAGAAAACTTTTTTGACAATTTTAAATAGTCGAACTTTTGAGGTTTTCTCAAAATCAACCGTAACAGTTCGCTCTAAATTTGTAGAAAATCATAGTTCAGCAAGGCTCTTTTATATGACGAGAACCGCTTATCGATTGGACACTCTGTTACAAATTTATGAGATGTTCACATACACAATCTCTCTCTCTCTCTCTCTCACACAGACACACGCACACGCACACACACACACACACACACACACACACACACACACACACACACACACACACACACACACACAGACACACAGACACACACACACACACACACACACACACACACACACACACACACACACACACACACACACACAAACTCACATACATACAGGCATACGGATCTCATCGCAAAAATAGACAGAATAACTTCTTAGGACCTAGAAACGTTGAGATATGACGAGAACTCGATTTTCGAAAACCCGGGTGAAAACAATAACTTCACCGTTTTTTGAAAATCATTGATTTTCAAAGAGGGAGTGTAAACATATTATTAAATCTTACTGTGAATATCAAAACTTTAAAAAAATAGACCCTTGTTTTAATCCTACGAAAATTGGGAGAATTGTCAAAATTTTCACTTAAATTTTAATAATAACGTTCTGTAAGCCAATTTTTTTTCACGGTAGCCGGCCAGTCTCCACGAAGGCTAGCTACCTGCGCAGAAAAATTTTGTTGTGCGTGAGTATGTGCGCAAGTACAGGTGCAATCCAATATGACTGGCGAGATCACACGCATGTCCAACGGTTTAACGTGCTTTCAGAGGGACCAGGATAAAACACCACCGACTGACTCCTCCGTCCCGATTCCGGGCTGATGCTACTGAGAGATTCTTGATAGATTTTCTTTGATCATACTTGCAACCACTAGACTATCTAGACACTCGAAATAAACTATAATTTAGAAAACAATCTAGAATATATAGATTATAGTATTTTTAAGTTTACAAGAAATATTAATTGAATAAATATTTTGAGATATATCAACATAATATTATAATGTAACTAGTATCTTCGAGTTAATATTTCTAAGCCCTTCCTAACAAGTTTACACACGTTTAGCAAATGTTTGTGCGTTATCGATATCCTTACACATTTTCCAAATCGAATTAACATAAATATTAGTGTCTCTAAAAATTAATAGGATTGGATTATGAGGCGATTTTGTAATGATTTTGTAATTTAATATTTTTAAGTCAGAATTAATTTGACTAAAAAGTCAGGGTGATCACCATTGTTAAATTGCATCTAAATATTATATTATTTTTCGCTATATCCTTTTAATTTATTATGTATTTCTTAACGAAGTATAATACTAATTTTCTGACGAAGATACCTATATACCGTGAATAAATTCAACTTACAAAGTAGAATTTTTAAAAGTTGGCTGGAAGTGTCTATCCACGGGCTGCTTAAATTGTTATTCGAAATTTTTAGTGTTAATTTACCAAGTGCTCAACGATCAACGAAATCAGCGCTAGAAGACCTATATGACAGTTTATAATCTTTATTAAGATAAGAAACAAGAAAAAGCCATGAATGAACCACTGACCATACTTAGCTGAGAAGCTCACCAGCTCACAAACACTGTATTGGTACTTGACTGGTATTTAAGGTTGACCGAAACACTAAGACCGTCAGCAAAGTAAAAGGTGCTTTAAATGAGTTATAACATTGGTTCTAAGCAAATAATTTAGCATTATTACAAAAAAAATATATGCGTTGTATTTATGTTGTCTTATATATATATAAAAAAAAAACTAACGAACACCTTTTGAACTACGCCTCCACTAAGTGAAGTGACGACCTGGTAAAACATGCAAAAAGTCGATGGATGCAGGGGTAATTTAGCTTTGTGGTGTTCCTAGGGGAAGGTCTATTTTCAGCAGTGGACTTTGAAGTGCTGTAATGATGATGATGATCAACAGATGCTGCTTAAGGGAGCTTATCTGCTCGAGCTTGGTATGCACTAATCAGCTCCAAATTTCAACTTAATTTTTAGTTTATTGTTGCTTTATACCAGTAGATCGTTTATAAACTGTTATATTGCCCCCCCCTCCACTACATGCAGTGACGACCTGGTAAGAAGGACTGCCAGAATGTAGGAAGATGGCTGCCAGTGACTCGAGACCGTGTTCTGTGGCAGGTCTATACTAAAAAGTGGACTTATGGAGGGCTGTAATTATGATGTTATAGTTAAACATCATAATCACAGCCCTCCAAAAGTCCACTCTTGTACATAGGCCTGCCATAGAACAGGACAGAACAGGACTTCTGGAGGACTATTATTATGATAATGTTGAAGCTATTATAAAACTAGCCGTAAAAAATACAAAAAATAGGCAAAGTTTTTTTGGCAGTTTCTTCACAGTTCAAATTTTGAAACGATAGTAAACTTAAAAACAAATGACGTTTTAAAAACAAAATTTTAATTTCTTTCGTCGAAGAATTAAACAAATTAATGTTTAAATCATTTAATTTGTTTTCTACACTAACTAAACGTTAGAACCCACTATCGAAAACTAGTTTTAATAAATTAGTAGTTACGGACGAACTTTAATAATTTCCTTTTAATTAACTTGCTAATTACAAAATATTTATGAATTAAATTAAATTACTAATATTTTCAATTTCTTCACATAACACAAAATTCCTGAATTCGTTTTGGAGCCAACTAATTAAATCGGATACATATTTAAAGTATTTACTACTCTAACGGGATGTTGTGTTTCATTAGTATGTAAATTTCCCCGAATAGTACTAATTACTGAGATAAATACTGGTTTTTCACGTAATATAAGTTTAATTTTTGGATTCACCACTATTACATAATATTATAATCAAACGAGCCGCATGAAGATCAATATTTGGATGTAACCCCAAATGTTCTAAAATAGTCAGCTTTTATGATTATCATTGAAATAATGGAATAAATTCTCTTACGTTATATATATAGACATTTTTTTAATATATCCGAGAAGTTTATCTGATGTTAAATGAAACAGAAGAGAAAAACGGTTTGTTGTACAATTAATTATAAGTTTTATAATAATACATTGACACACCAATGAACTGTGTAACAGCACACATAGAATGTAATAATTTATTCATTACAAACCTTCATAAATCCACTGCTGAACCTAGGCCTCCCCATCGACTTTCTGCATATGCTACCAGATCGTGACGCCATCCTTTGAATGATCCTCAACTCTGCTTAACGGTACGAGACTTCCACACTAGAACCTTTCGTACGTTTGTATGTTGCCGCATAGTTCTCTGATCCATTGGGCTGAGTCAGTTATTCTGTTAGGTAAACTCCTAAGATAGCCCTCTCGACATCTCGCTAAGCGACCTTAAACCTTACGGCCAACAGTGAAAAACCAAATCTCAGTTCCATGTCATGTCATCACCGGTAATACACACTGGTTGTACACTCTAGTTTTATATGTACATGTATATTGTATGTTTGTCGCTGCACAATTATTATTTATTTTTAAATAATATTTACTAACACATTTAGCAAATATCTTTTACTACGGACTCGGAATCTCCACCCCTTTTTACAACCTACCAAGCGTTCGTTCGACATACCAACCACTGCATCACCACATCTATCTGATGGGATAGTAGTTAAGTAATGGCAATGATATGTTAAAACCCATAAAAACTGACAAAAGGCAGATAAAGAATTCCACCAGCCAACAACAAAAATTTAAATTACCCATAATTTGTCTTTAAGTGCTTCCCTAGCGTATATTAAATGTACATACAGTTTCTTAATTTATATTATTGATAGAACTATCGTAAATTACTTAAACGGAAGCGTACTTTTCCTAAACGAAATTTGATCCAAAATCAATTGAAATTACTCATTGGCGATGCCCATGCTAAATATCGAATTGCTTAGAATAGTGATGATTGTGCTTAGTAATTCCGAGAATGTTTTATATTACGTATTAAAGTAATAGGCTAAATAAATTAACAGTGATAGCATCAGACTTTTGAAACAGGACAAATAAAACAGATTTTATAACTTTGTTGTGCCCTTAATTCATTTTTTTTAATTATATTAAGACCAAAACAAAAAAAAATTTATATTAGTATTACATATTCTAATATCTGCTTAAAATTCAAATATCGGTATTTGAATCGGCAATACTGAAAGAAACCTTGCTGATTGCATATTTAGCTTACAAATGAATACAAATTGGGACGAATTTATAGTAGAATTGATTTTCGGACAACATATTACCTGAAACAGATTTTTGAATTTCATTAAATAAATAAAAAATACTGTAAAAATATGTAGTACCGTACCGCAGTTTTTAAATAACTGTATTGTTCAAAAACTACGTTTAACAAAACACCTGCTAAAACGTTTGTTTACTGTAATGAATGGCTTAATAGGAATTCAAATTACAAAGTATGTATCAAATTTCAAGACGACGACGTTACAATAAATCATATTCTCTAAGACGTATGTAAGCTAATTCTTTACTTTTTTACATTTTATGAGACTTTTAAAACTGTTTGTCATATATTAAGATAAGCCTTCAATTTTAAGACATACCTACTTATTAAGATTATTTTACAGTCCCGATTTCATAGCTGACATGAGTAAATGAACGGGCTCTTGCGAAAGAGTACTATAAATCTGAATGAAAGAAAATTTTAAACACGTGTTTATATTTAATTCAACTTTAAGTAGAATTGCATTGATAGAATCTTGAAAGTCATTATTTTATAGGAGAGGGGGCAAGTGAGGTACGAATTAGGTTCACCTGATGTTAAGTGACTACCGCCGCCTATGAACAACTGCAACACCAGGGGAATTGTAGGAACGTTGTCGGCGCTTTAGAAAGGAGTAAGCTCTTTTCTTAAAGGACCCTAGATCGTATTAGTCCGTAAAAATCGCTGGTGGTAAACTATTTCGCAGAGAGGTTGTACGCGGCAAAAAATTCCTAGTTACACGTACAGTGGTGGACCAGCATCATGATAGTGTGGATGGTATCGGGAGGATTGCCTTACATGAAATTTGGAGGCTGCGATTAATCCGAACAATTCCTCCGAGCACTCCCCGTGATAGATGCGATAAAATACGCAAAGAGATGCAATACCTCTTCGCAGCGCCAATGAATCAAGCCGATCGGAAAGCACTTGATCGTTGACGATTCTTACCACTCTGCGCTGGATGCGGTCAAGTGGAAGGAGCTGGCGCTGGGGAGCCCAAGCCCAGAGATGGAAACAGTATTCCATGTGAAGCTAAACCTGCGCCTTTTTAAGTTGCAGGCGGTATGCCGGCATGAAATAATGTCCCGCTCTGCTGAGCACGCCAAGCTTTTTAGAGGCCAATTTGGCCTTCTCTTCCAAGTGACCATGAAACTGCACGTCTCCACTTCAGACACAAGTTTGTCGCGGTACTCGGAGACGTCTTCCCGAGAAATATAGGCACGGCCGGTGTACAGAGCATCACAAGTGCTGTCATCCGCATTGCAATGAATGTTACCAGTTTGCAACATATCATTGATATGCAGAAGAAACAGCGTTTGTTGATAGCATGCAGCATTGTAGAACGCCAGCATTGTAAGGCAGCAGGCTTGTAATCCGATCTGCAAGAAAGCTGGTGATCCAATTGCAAAATTTCTCGGAAAATCGAGCTCTCGCCTGATTCTGAGCGGTCGCCTTTTTTGGGATCGGGTGGATGAAAGCCGTCTTCCGTGATTTCGAGACTATGCCCAGGGAGTAGAAGTACCAAAAAAGACACGTTAGAACCCGTGTCAACTCTGGAGCACACGTCCTCAGCACAAATTGGGGGATTCCGTCAGGCCCACTCGACTTCTGGATATAGAGGAGTGCTTTGCGAACCTAGCGCTGTGTGAAGCGCACCGCCAGCATGGAGCACTCACACCGCGGGATGGTCGGCAGCGTGCTCCCCCGTTATCGAGAATCGAGTTAAATGCAAAGAAAGAGTACCGGCTTTCCCCTTTGCGGTATGTGCCAGTGAGTCGTCCTTCCTATGCAGAGATGGAAGAGGTTGCTGACCGAAATTCACTTGGACAGCCTTGACGAGGGACCTGAATGCACGGGTTTCAGAAGGAAGGTGAACTCTTCGCTCACCAATTCTGCCTATGTGCTCTGACTTTGCTCTTTGATATATAATATAATGAGTCTTTTGATCTGTCAAATCCGGTAATCGAACCGATCCAAACGTAAATTTCATAGTACGCAACCAAAATTCGATCCGCACTACACCACTCATATAATAATTGCAATTTGAGGTTTCGATTTACCACGTTATCGGTGTTAAAGAAAAATAGGATGAGAAAATCTGCATATCTGAGAAGTTAAAATTTAAATTTTTAGGTACCTGTGAAGTCGGTCATCCTTCCTTGACTTCAATTAACCCTTTTTTCCAAAAACTTGTTGCGGCTATACCCAATATTGGTATGTATGTAGGCTACTACTTTTTTACTTTTAATAGGGTTATCCACTACTGATCATTGGCTTTCCCCATTGTTTGTCATATAACCTGGATATTTGCGGTAGTAGCCAAGCTGAGCAAGCGGGTTGGCAGCTACAGCTTTTTATTGTTAATAACCATGGTTCTCCAGCGGATTTCTTCATTGCAACTATTGTCTACCAGAGAAACTCCGAGCATAGTTCTTTCCATTGCTCGCTGAGTGACTTTGAGCTTTTGTAGCATCCGTATCGTCAGTGTCCGTTTCGGCACCACAAGTGAGTACGGGCGCGGTACGCACTGGTGGAAAATTTTGTCTGTCAGATTTTTCGGTATGGGTGACGAGAAAAGCCGACGGTGCTTTCTTAATGCTGCCCAGCCTAACTGATTCCTCCGATCGGTTTCTTCAAGTCAATTTCATAGATAAATATTAAGATCCCCACGTTGATATTTCATTTTTTAACCGTTAATGTTATCTTAGCATAAAAATATGGAAACCTACCTTCAGTATTTCAAAAAAAAATCAACAAAAGTTCTTCAGCCCTAAATAAAGAGGTTACGTCGCCGGCACAATTTCGCGTTAAAATAAAATGCCATTCTTATATTATTATAATTACTTCACATATTGACATATCGAAAACAATGCTGTTAATTAGTTATTAGATTTCCATCCGAAAAATGACATATCTCGAAAAAACTTTACATAAACGTAAAGTTGCCAGACTTGACTGCACTAATAATTTTTATAATTTTATTACTAATCTCACAAATACTTTTTGAGATAAACTTGTTATCTAACATGTTTTATCAATCAATAATACCATAAAAGGCGTTTATAAATTGCTTTGTTTGCTTTATGTCAATTACGAAATCGTAACTTATACGTGCCAAAACACTGAGCCATAAATAGAAAGGAATTAAAGTCACATATCAATTTACATAAGCCTCTAAATTAAACATATTCTGAATAGTTTGATATACCGCTATTTGTATTTGAACATAGTTTCAAATACACAATAATATTAATGTATTATTTCCAATCGGCTTAGAATGCTTAGTTAAATTTTGTATATGATTTGATATTAGAAACAAAGTTTTGATTATTTAAAATGAAATTTATATTTTGTAAGCATTTAATTTATTTTATTTATTGATTGATTGTCAATGAACTTTTTTGTAAAATAATTACTGAGAAAAAAGCATGAAAAAGAAATAAAGTTTTTAAATATCACCCATTGTGTGCAGTAAACTTATTTTGTATTAGACATTATTAATAAATCCAAAATTAGCTTTAGTTTTGTTTTCACCGTTACAACAGAAATTAATCAAGATGTGAAGAATGTGTGAAAAAAAGGCATTCTTAATTAATTATATAACATATTAGATAGTAGATATCACATACGGTAGACATCGTATCCGTAAGGAAATAATGACAAGGTTTTAATGGTTTCATTTCAAACAGCTAAGCCAAAACCCATAACACCTCCTGACACGCGCAAGACTTTGATGAATAGAACCGAATTCGATTAATCTACAAAGCTTGTTCGTGCGTAGAACAATAACGTCTAAATACATTCCCGTGTCGACGTTATTTTGCTACTGGGAAATCTTGTCAGGTCAGACCCGTTATTATCGGAAATAAAGTACCCAATTGTGCTCTAATATTATCCTGAATACATTTCATTCAAAATTTTAACATTCTTTGCTTGACAAAAGTATACTTTACGATTATTTAATACTCTGGATTGTAGACATTTAATGACAGTTATACGAAACAAAAAGGTTAGTATATCCTCCCTTATTCTTCCTTTTCTTTATTAGCTTATAATAGTAAAATGGGCCTCTCCCACAATTCCCCTCCCACTGTCCCCCGTTGGCACTCTGATTATTTAAGTCATCATCCTGAAATCAAAATATTCCTTAACTTCACGGGCTGGTTATCACCAGCAGAGAGCAGTACCTGTATATACCATGAGATAGTATTTATTTCCTCTGCGTGCACTGCCTGCCTGCTAAGAATTCAATGCACCTGAAAAAAATAGTGTAATTTTTTTTGGAAATAGCTTTAAAAAATATATATGTACAAGAATTCTTGTAAAGATCCAACAATGGTCTTTAGAAGGTTGTCAATGTAGTATGATGTTTTATAATTTATTTCTGTTTAATAAAAAAAATTTCGCAGCAAACATAATATTACAGACAAATTTTAACGTATTCGTAAACAAATATTTACTCTTGATATACACTTGTTACTTTGATCATGCATTCATTAACAGAAATCAGAGATAATATTAACAAAAGGATAAGTATTTTCACATCAAATTAATAAAGTGCAAACAGACGTTCGACGATAATGCCTATAAATAACTTTGAGCCATAAACCAATATAATGTCAAATAATATGATACATTAGACGGAATCTATTTATATTTATAAAGAACTTAAAATTTATTCCATTTATTCATTAAAGTCTTTAAGAGTACGTATATTTTTCCCTTTTTAGTATGATGATTCAAACTCAAGTATTAATTTTTAGATCTATTTGAGAGTTTTTAGTGTTTACCTATCAATGGAAACAGAAACTATTATAAATTTTAAAATTAAGGATTGTAAATAATACTTGTTGATAGTCACTTTTTTATTACCACTGGTTTGCAAAAAAACCTCTGTCCTGGGAAGAACCAGCAAGAAACTTTATTTTTTTTTAAATAACAACATAAAACAAATTAAAAATAACTTGGTGGCGATTAATAGGGAACTATAACAAATATATCCTACCGAATTAGAGTCTATCCCATCTTTTATCCAAAATTGTTGAACGAATATAATTTGTTTGTTACATGTTTATATTTGCCGAGAAAAAGTTGCTGTTTAAAGCGTTTTTTACTCGTTAACTATTTCTCTAAACTGACTACATCATTTCCTAAGAATTGTTATAAACTATTTGTTGTTTTAAATTTTAAATACGCACTTAATGCTATCGAATGTCTAATCCCCCATTTATAATATATTTTATTAAAAGACCGACTATACTATTCCACCGCCTTAAGATCAGTCTAATTAATTTTAGACGAAACAAAATAACACGGTTTTATATACTACCTATATCATAGGAACTGGCTGTCACTTTGGCTAACGTGTGAGACACAAAGCTATGATATTGTTAATTTAACAATAAGTAACTGAGAAAATCACGGGTTAGGGCTGTTGTAAAGTTTTTTTCCCTCTATATTTTGAAGCGTTTTACAATTTGCCGCTATTTTCAAGTAACTTTGAAATTATAAGTTACGGTCTTTTTTATTGTTGTATTCGACCAAGATCTTCTTTTTGTTCTCGTTTTCAGTGTCCGTCTCTAAAAACTAGTCTCGGTCGGACCTTAATCTACCTAATAATAATAAGCAAATATTATAAGTAATGCTGATGCATTATTGAAAAAGACCTATGTCGTCTATTTAAAGAGGCTGTTGAAATTGTTGTTAAATTTATAAAGTTGAAAATTAAAATCTATATCACTTAAAAATGTGCCGTTAAAACGATTTTTATCAATGATTTGTTTTCGCCGTCCTGGCGGCTTAAAGGAGTCTGCCACCCAATAACAACCCATGAGTGTAGTAATAGGCGGCGGAGGGTTAGGGGACAGGAGCCGGGCAGTAGCATATTCCTGATAACAATTAAGAATTATTAAAAAAAAAATTTCAATGTAGTAAATAGTCAACCATTTTGAAAGAGTGTACAAATCATGAAAATCTACATGACCATGGCATTGAATGCTAAAAAAGAACCAAGTGAAAAACCCTTGACAAAGTTTTACTTTATCACACGTATTTTAGTAATTTTCATTCATCCTCCATTCTGTTAACATACTTTCAAAGTAAGAAATGTAGGTGCATGTAAATACAGTCAAATTGATAACCACCAATTTTATGACTTAGTTGTAAAAAGGTTTATTATTTCTCTTATTAATATGTTAAAAATGTAAGGTATTGAAAACTCTTTTACCGCCGTGTTAGCTATAAAGTAACTTTATTTAATTTCTATTGATAGTAAATTTCTTTTTAATAATGATCGTCATTATACATTTAATGTTATTTGTTGTACTAAAAATGTTAGATAAGACTTCTTTCAAGTAATTTGAACTACCTGTGTAGTTGGTAATTAGTAATTGCAAGGATAAGTACATCACAAATGCGACATCTAGCATTCCACAGACAGAAAAGTAAGTATCCAAAATCTTTATATATAAAAATCTCTTTTTTTATAGAAGAGGGGGCAAACGAGCATGTGGCTCACCTGATGTTAAGTGACTACTGCCGCCCATGATCAACCGCAACACCAGGGGAATTGCAGGTGCGTTGCCGGCCCTTTAGAAAGGAGTAAGCTCTTTTCTTGAAGGTCCCCAGGTCGTATCGGTCCGGAAAAATCGCCGGTGGTAAGTTATTCCATAGAGAGGTTGTACGCGGAAAACTCCTTTTGAAACGTACAGTGGTGGACCGCCAAGCATCCAGATGGTGTGGATGGTATCGGGACGTTTGCCGCGTAGTGCGTTCACGAAATATGGCAGCTGGGATTAATCCGAACAATTCCTCAGAGTACTCTCCATGGTATATGCAAAAGAAAATGCAAAGGAATGCAACATCTCTTCGCAGTGCTAGTGAATCGAGCCGATCGGAAAGCACTCGGTCGTCGACGATTCGAGCCGCTCTGCGCTGGATGCGGTCAAGTGGAAGGAGCTGGTACTGGGGAGCCCCAGCCCAGAGATGGGAACAGTATTCCATGTGCGGCTGAACCTGCGCCTTGTAAAGTTGCAGGCGGTGTGCCGGCATGAAATACTGTCCCGCTCTGCTGAGCACGCCAAGCTTTTTAGAGGCCAATTTGGCCTTCCCTTCCAAGTGACCACGAAACTGCACGTCACTCGATATGTCGACGCCGAGGATTCCGATACTGGCTGAGGCAACAAGGGGAGTGCCTTGAAACTGAGGGGATACGACAAAGGGGTTCTTTTTAGTGGTTAACGCGCAAACTTGTGTCTTCTGGGGGTTAAACTGGACTAGATTTAGTCGCCCCCAATCCGAGACTCTGTCCAGCAGAGACTCGACTTCAGACACAAGTTTATCCCGGCACTCAAAGACGTTTTCCCGAGAAATATTGGCTCGGACGGTGTAAAGAGCATCACCAGTGCTGTCATCTGCATGGCAATGAATGTTACGGGTTTGCAACATATCATTGATATGCAGAAGAAACAGCGCTGGCGATAGCACGCAGCCCTGTGGAACACCAGCATTAATAGGCTTGCAATCGGAGCTTGCACCGTCTACAACGACCTTGATGCTCCGATCTGCAAGAAAACTGGTGATCCAATCGCACAATTTCTCGGGAAGCCCATGCGTAGGGAGCTTCGAAAGAAGCGCTTTGTGCCAAACCCGATCGAAGGCCTTCGCAATGTCCAAACTAACGGCCAATGCCTCCCCCTTGGACTCTACTGCCTCCGCCCATCTGTGAGTTAGGTAGGCCCGAAGATCACCAGCTGACCTACCACGGCGAAAACCGTATTGGCGGTCACTAATCAGCTGGTGGTCATCAAGGTACCTCATGAGCTGGCAGTTTACAATGGAGAATCCATTGTTTTGGAGAACAAGGAGGTAATAGTGATAGGCCGGTAGTTGGACGGGCCTGAGCGGTCGCCTTTTTTAGGGATCGGGTGGACGAAAGCCGTCTTCCACGATTTTGGGACTACGCCTAGGGAGTAGGAGTACCGGAAAAGACGCGTTAAAACCGGTGCCAACTCTGGAGCACACGTCCTCAGCACAATTGGGGGGCTTCCGTGAGGCCCACTCGACTTGTGGATGTCCAGGGAGAGGAGTGCTTTGCGAACCGAGCGCTGAGTGAACTGCACTTCCGGCATGGAGCACTCACACCGCGGGATGGTCGGCGGCGTACTCCCCCCGTCATCGAGAGTCGAGTTAGACGCAAAGGAAGAGCCTTGAAGATCGGCTTTCTCCTTTGCGGTGTGGGCCAGTGAGTCGTCCTCCCTGTGCAGAGATGGAAGAGATGGCTGACAGAAATTCCCCTGGACAGCCTTAGCGAGAGACCAGAACGCATGGGTTCCAGAAGGAAGACGAACTAGTTTCTCGCCGATTCTGCCTATGTGCTCTGATTTTGCCTTGGCAATGACTCTTTTCACGATATTCGTACACGTCAATCTCTGAAACCGCGCAATCGATTTTAAATAAGATTTTGTAAATGTTCATTACTCCAACTTAAGAGATAGGATAGTTTTTATACCAATAAGTGAATATTTATTATTGCGAATTGAAGGATTTTTATAAGACATTGGATCGTCGGAAAAGGCAGAACAACGTCTGCCTGTCTAGCTAGTATTTGATATATTATAATACTCAATAGGATTTACAATGACTAGATACTTCAAAACTTATCATAATAGTTCAATTTAAATACTAAACCGCTAAAAATTACCAATACAAAAACAGTTAGACCCACGTTTAAACCCTAGAATACTAATATAAATTTACGACAGCTTAATACTAACGATCGCTTGGGAGGCTACTTTTTAAAAAACACCAATTTTTATATTAGTTATTTATTACATTTTTATAAATTTTATTTTTACATCACATTTTTGTCTATAGACTAATTTGAAGCTAGCCTTTCATTTTTTGTCACAGGAACTGCAGTTTGGAGATCGATGTTCTAAGCAATAGTTTTTCTTGCATTTAGCGCAGTAATAAACAGTAATACGTCGTTTTTGGCGGGGCAATAACTACACATACTTCTTTTGCCTTTTTTATACCTGGTTCAGTCACAGTTGGATGATTTTCGGGAGCCAAAACCTCTTGTATAGCGTCTCTAACTCGTTTTCTCATTTTCGGTCGCTGCTCACCTCTCAATTCACACCACGGTCGACATAACTCAGTACTCAGTTCTTTCATGAACTCTCTTCTGTTCATTGGTTTAGTCCCGCGAGTCTTCAAATTGGATACATGCAATATGTAGCTATTCAATACAGCCATATTGATCATCCCATAGAATAGGCACAGCGGCCAACTTCTTGTTTTGCGATTACAAGTCAAATGAGCACAATTTTGATTGATTGTATCCACAGCGCCTTTAGTTTTGTTGCAAGACAAAATCATTTTAGGCTTTTTTGTTACGGGATCTATTATCAGTTCATTGTGCATGGTAGACAACAGAAGATCTGTTTTTTGGGATTTCGGTTTGAAACTAAATAGTGTGAGTTTATTGTGAAAACCAAACATAGATGTACCAATACGACGTGATGGATTGTGTTTGAACTCTGATGGTATTTCTTTTTTATTGGCTTTTATTGTTCCAATGAATGTCAAATTGTACGGATCTTCCAGAAGTTGCTCAGATAGAGGTACTGATGTGAGCCAATAGTCTGCCGTGACGTTTCGGTTGCTCCCGTAAATAGTCTTCGTAAGCAGCTTGCAGTAATGAGTACCAAGAGGTTCGGCCGGGGCAGTTTCAGCGTTTTTCTCTAAATAGGGACAAGCATCAAACATGTACTTACTGTTCACATCATAAGCCAAAACTATATTTATGACGTACTTGGCTGGTTTATTCGGTAAATACATTCTGAATGGACATCGACCTCTGAAAGCAAGCAGCTGTTCATCGATGATTATGTAGGCGCATGGCTTGTAAAGATCTCTACATCTTTGTATAAATATCTCCCAGATGTTTCGGATGGGTGCAAATTTGTCATTCTATCCTCTGTTTTCACGGATACTGCGGTCATCAAAATGAAGACAGCGTAAGAGAAACTCGAAACGTTCCAAGCTCATTGAAGCTATGTATTTTGAACCACAAAGTGTGGAATCAAAAAGCTCTCTGGTCGGTAAATCGTTATTACCCATAGCACCACTGAAAATTATAAGACCAAGCAGTGCATTAAGTTCTTCTATTCTTAGCATTGATATGGTCGAACTTTGCTGTTTATATTTGCTGGCTTTGACTAAAATATCTTCATTAGTGCGTAGGAGAATTTCATCCATCATTTCTGAAGTAAAAAATTTTTCAAAGCAGTTACCATCCAGCTTTGGGCCGGGAGAAATATGGACTACGTTACTGGCAGCGGTTCGCATAGATCGTGACCTACTATATGTTTCTCTAGACCCAATATAATTGTTCTTACCTCTCACAGTCAACGCAGAAGGCAAAATAATAAGATTTTCTGCTTTTTGTTCTTCTTGTGATGCAAAAACTAATGAATCTGACGCATTGCTAGTGACTTGATATGGTACTGAAATGTTTGGGGATTCAGAATCGTCTACTAAAATATTTTGTAGGTCGTCTTCCAGTCGAA
This sequence comes from Parnassius smintheus behrii, assembly GCA_036936625.1. NCBI lineage: Eukaryota > Metazoa > Arthropoda > Insecta > Lepidoptera > Papilionidae > Parnassius > Parnassius smintheus. Next base: position 32,485,617 of record JAUPFT010000004.1, on the reverse strand, counting down.
ATGGCACAAAAGAAGGATCTGCTGCGCTATCGTCAGAGTCATAAGGATCGACTTCCAAGTTGTCCTCGATTTCGCTATCGGAGTTCTCATTTTGCAAAAGATCCACTATTTGTTCTTCGTTGAGACTCATTTAAAAAGAAAATAAATATTTTCTAAGTTATAAGAAGGCTAAATACTAAAAAAAAACAAAAAATCAAGATAAGTAACGAAAAATAAACTTACCATTAATACTAATGATCGCATCCCAGGCGATTCGATAGCTTATATTTTGATAACGGAGAGACCCCAGCGAGCCCGCAACTGCTACCCACCGCGGTACGAGGTATACTGAATTGGCGCGAAAGCACAACTTGATTCGCGGGCGAGTTTTTAAAATAACGGAAAAAAACTGACCGCGCGCGGCCTCTCAGGCGATGATTAGTATTCTAGGGTTGATAGGTCTACAAAGCAAATTGCCCGATAATGAGCTGCAAACGGCTTTGTTGTCCCCATAGACGATGGAACTTCCTCAGACTACTCTTTCGATGCCATTTTCATGTGAATCTCGAGGCGAAGTTTCATTCACTGCTTCTTAGAAGAATTTTATTTTATTTTTATAATTTTTTTTACAATTATAATTGAAAAAATAAATATAAAAATAAAAGTTTAGGTAAAATATATCAGATATCATTATAAACTTAAAAGATAATTTTTCATTAAACATTTCTAAATAACAAACAAAAAAAATATTTGATTATAAAGGGCAATTAATAGATTTTAATGTGATAAGTGAACAGGGACAGGAACAGTTAAATAAATTGCATTGATAAATTGATAATTAAACGGTCCTATATTCTCTCAAGCAATAAAAATTACAGAAGTAATATATTCAAGTATTTGCCGCAGTCTGGTAAAAATATGGGAAAAAACGATTCTACACAAACAATAAATCCTAATTAGGATCTTGAACGACACCTCAGTGTTGTCTCGTTTTGTATGAAAATATCAAAATTGAATCATCAGTTGAATAAAATAGTTTCAAATAATATGTATGTACACACGAAAATTTCTGACGCATTTCAATTTCATCATGTATTCATCTTCTATTTCAAAGAGTTGGCAGAGAACAAATGTATTATATTCCCAAGAGGAATATAATGTGATAGTTCACCGCTTATTGTTTTTTCTTGCCACTGAGCATGTCTTCTTCAACTGTCTTGTCTTCAAATGTCTTGATCGCATTCGACGTCTCCACAAGCTAAAGAACTGGTTTAGAAAAACACTTAATAACATTCTTGCTAAACCTTCATAACGAGGAAATTAGAGATTTTTAAAATAATATTCTTTGCACAAGATATAACAGTAAAGCAGGTCAATGCAATTGTTTTGTATGGTGAGTGTAGAGAGTCGGAAACTTTTTTCCTGGTAACGAGGTATTCTTTTTTCGACCTTAGAGGTGACAAGGCGTCTACATTTTGATCTTTAATCGAGGACATATGTAAATGCCTATGGAACACAGCATCCACTTACCATCAGGTGTACTATGTGCTCGTCTGATTGATGTGTGAAAAGTGAGAACGTATAGCTATTCAAATGGAGAGTAAGTAATGTTTTTTTGTTTTTAAAGCAAAATAACTATCTAAATCATTAAAATGGAACTCACACAACGCTCTTATTTCTGATAAGATATCATAAAAGTACAGTTTAAGCCCTTTTTTCTGTTAAGGTCAGATAAAACTACAGTTTAAGTTAGAACTTACTCGTATTTGTAATCTGTCGGTCTACTATTTTTATAATATATTACATCACAAATATTAAAGTTACTGAAACGGTTCTTTCCAATTTAAAAAAAATGATTACTCTTAATTTGTAGCCAAAAAGAAAAATACGCCAAAAGAAATATTCGTATATATTAAAGAATATATTTGAATTATATTTGTCTTTTAATTTTTGAGTGTGTTAGCTGGCGGGTGGTGCAGGGATGGCAGTTTAGCAATCGAAATTATTACTATCTTTTTACGTTATATAATTTTAATTATACTAATTTATTTATTCTTATAGTTATAGGTCTATATTATTTATTTATTTTTATATATTCTATTACATATAGATGAGTTCCGATGATGATTCTTTTCTTTCTGCCAACGAGTTTTCTTCATCAAATGACAGTTATTGCTCTATTACTGAAACGTTAGGGGATTTTGTGCGACATAAATTCGATGAATCCCGCTCTTTGTTTAATGTTTGCCACATTAATGCACAGAGCGTACCTAGTCATTACAGTGATCTGATTGAGGCTTTCTCTGACGCAGATGTTCATGCCGTCTTGATTTCGGAGACTTGGCTTAAGCCCCATCTTCCTTCTACTTCTTACTCTCTCTCTGGCTTCAGTTTGATACGCAACGATCGAATTGATAGAAGAGGGGGTGGGGTCGCTATATATCTTCGTTCTGACTTTTCTTATAAAATTCTTGCTTCTTCTTCCCCCTATTATACTGCATCTGCAGAATTTCTTTTCCTTGAAGTTTGCGTAAAAGGAACCAAATTAGTACTTGGCGTTGTCTACTGTCCTCCTTCTGTCGATTACTTCTCCAGTCTTGAAACAATTCTGGAATCCTTGGGGTCGGAATACTCACATCACGTCATCATGGGCGATTTTAATACAGATCTCCTCACTCCGCACTTAACCCGTTCCTCCAAGCTCCTTCAAATTGTCGAGTCGGTTGGCCTCCACATTTTACCTTTACAAGCCACTCACCACAATATTGATGTGGAGGATACCTGGCTTGACTTAATCCTTACCTCTGCTCCTTCTCTTGTCTTCTGCCACGGTCAACACTTTGCACCTGCTTTCTCCTATCATGACCTCATTTTCCTTTCTTACGTCCTCAAACCTCCTAAACCTCCAGCCAAAACTCTACACATGCGTTGTTTTGGTCGCTTGGATATTGAAAAGCTCTGTATGGATGCATCCAAAATAAACTGGAACAGCGTGGTTTCTGCACCCACTGTGGATGAAAAAGTTGGGGCTTTGAATGAAGCTATCCTTAAATTATATGACGTACATGCTCCCATCAAAAAAGTGAAGCTCAAGCGTCCACCTGCGCCTTGGATGACGATTGAGGTTCGGATTGCGATGAGACGTAGGGATCGCGCTTTCGGCAAATTTAGAAGAGATCGATGTGATCAAAACTGGACGCTTTATAAAGTTGCAAGGAATCGGTGCAATCAGATGATACGCAACGCCAAACGCCGATTTATTCTTAGTAACATCTCATCTTCTTCCCCTGCTAATATCTGGAAGTTCCTTGGAACCATAGGTATCGGTAAACGACACCGTTGTGAGTTTCAAAGGACGATTGGTCTGGATGATATCAATTTTCATTTTGTCTCCAACAGTCCTCTTGATCACCAGACCAAGCGTCTTACTGTTGAACACTTAATGGGTTTACCTCGTCCTGATATTAATCTGTTTCAATTTTCTCCAGTAGCTGTAGATGAGATCAAGAAGATAATCCTTTCCATTAAATCTAATGCTGTAGGTTACGACAACATCAGCCGACGGATGATTATCTATACACTAGACCATATCCTTCCAGTCATCTCGCACATCATTAACTTCTCCTTGAAGTCTGGTAATTTTCCCTCACTGTGGCGTAAGGCTTACGTTATTCCCTTACAAAAGATCCCAAATCCTACTTTACCCAATCATTTCCGACCTATATCCATCCTTCCCTTCTTATCCAAGGTCCTTGAGGCCTGTGTCCACAAGCAACTTTCGCAGTTTATCTCTCGTAATAACTTATTAAGTCCCTTGCAGTCTGGCTTTAGGCCCGGTCATAGTACCGTTTCCGCACTCCTGAAAGTAACTGGTGATATTAGGGCAGGCATTGAGGACACTAAAGTCACTGTGTTGGTTTTGGTTGACTTCTCGAACGCCTTTAATACCATTAGTTATGACATTCTAATTTCCATCCTCTCCCTTTCTATGATCTCACCCGAAGCACTGGATTGGTTTTCATCATATCTTCGAGGGCGCCAGCAGTCGGTTCGCATCGATGAGCTATCATCTAGCTGGCTTGACATACATGCTGGTGTCCCTCAAGGCGGCATATTATCTCCTTTATTGTTTTCTATATTTATTAATCTCATTACTCAAAACCTTCAGTCTGCGTATCATCTGTATGCTGATGACTTGCAATTGTACACACAAGCGAGTATTGACGATATTTCTACAGCGGTGGACACACTTAACAGGGACCTTGAGTACATTAAGAACTGGTCTGACAGGTTTGGCCTAATGGTCAACCCTTCGAAGTGTCAGGCCATAATAATTGGTAGCCGTCCGATGATCCAGAGATTGAAAACAGTAGCTGTACCTCCTATCTTTTTTAATAGTACTGAGATTCAATTGTGTTCCACTGTGAAGGATCTAGGTTTATTAATTGATTCAACTCTGAGTTGGAAATCCCAAACAACGACCATTAGCCAGAAAGTCACTGGTACCCTGCGTTCTCTCTATCGCCTAAAAAATTTTCTACCATCTGAAATTAAGACAATGCTTGTGCAGAGTTTAATTTTTCCCCTAATCGACTATGGTGATGTGTGTTATTTCGACCTGAATGCAGACCTTCTCAACAAATATGACCGTCTTCTGAATAACTGCATTCGATTCATTTTCAATCTTCGAAAGTATGACCATGTATCCACGTATCGATCACAATTAAAATGGTTACCTATTCGTCAACGCCGTAGTTTGCGTGCACTCACCACCCTTTATTCTATCCTGATGTCTCCAACTTCCCCTACCTACTTATCTCCTCACTTTCAGTTGCTTAGTGCTAGTCATGAGAGAAACCTCCGCTCTACGAACAACCTTCTTCTCCTATGTCCATCCCACAGCTCTGGACTTGTTCATTCTTCTTTCCACATTCAATCTATTCTCCTTTGGAACGCACTCCCTCTCGAAATCAGGACGGCTAGCAATCGGTACGCGTTCAAGATGAAGGTTCGGGAACACTTACTTAATAAATTGGCAGAATCATCATCCTCATCATTGGCAGAACCAGCGTCCTCATACGGCCAGCAGTGAAGGACCACGTCTCTGATCCATAAGACATCACTGGCAACACGCACTAGTTGTACATGTGTATATGTATGTATATGTGTATATATGTATGTATGTGTGTGTATGTATGTATATGTATATATATATGTATATATGTATGTTTATATGTATATATATATATATATTCTTATTGTTCTTATTGTAATTATGTATATTATATATTTTATGTACATATATGTGTATGAATATTAATATAATTTTATCTATTTTTTGCGATGTACCATTTATATCTTATGTATTTTATTTCCATGTATTACATTTTTTTTTGTTATTTTATTTTAGTATTCGCATATTAACTTTTTATTACACCTACTTTATTCTATCTCTGCATCATCCCAAGGTAGACTGGGAGAGAATGCCTTAGGCATTAAGTCCGCCTATATACCACTTGTGTATATGAAGTTTTAAATAAATAAATAAATAAAATAACTATCTAAATCATTAAAATGGAACTCACACAACGCTCTTATTTCTGATAAGATAACATTAAAGTACAGTTTAAGCCCTTTTTTCTGTTAAGGTCAGATAAAACTACAGTTTAAGTTAGAACTTACTCGTATTTGTAATCTGTCGGTCTACTATTTTTATAATATATTACATCACAAATATTAAAGTTACTGAAACGGTTCTTTCCAAGTTAAAAAAAATGATTACTCTTAATTTGTAGCCAAAAAGAAAAATACGCCAAAAGAAATATTCGTATATATTAAAGAATATATTTGAAAGAATGAAAGGCCGCTCAGAACAGCTTTCCAATATTTTATGCCATTGATTCCAAACGTCTGCTCACTGCTGTTAAGGTGGATTAATTTATTTGACCCTTTATCTACTTCATAGAAATATAAGAATGAAGAGTCGGGAGGTGTTGGCGACGCGCCTATAAGAATATTTCAATTTATTAGTTAACCGATTACGAATAGCTCCTAAAAAGCAAATTATCGAGCAACAATATTCTAATAAGAAAATGCTTAGTTGAATCGTAAAGAAATATCGAATTAATGATGTGAAGGTCTTGGGTTCGACTCCCAGGCCGTAATAGTTTATTGTTTTCCTAGTAGTATCTTTTAATAAATTCATATAGGGAATTTTTAAGATATAAATTATGTTACCGGATTTGTTCCCTGGTTGAAATCATCTTTCCAATGATGTTAATTTAAAGAAATATTAAAATAAAGTTAGAGACCGGATTTGTTCCCCGGTCGAGATGATCGCTGTGCATAAGTATAATTAATGGAAATTAATTGCATAAGTATTGTCTTATATGAGTTTGATATGTTTTGTATGAAAACAAATGCCTATTTTCAATGTATTGATTCATGAAAAATTTTGTCTATGTTATCTGATAAGAGACATGATAACTGATAAGAATCTGATTAGAAATAATTTCCTACAGTTTGAGAATTATGTAGAAGCATTTATTCGCCTATTATTGTTGATATTAGACTTCCCATTTTTACTGATAGTCGATAGCCGTGCAAAAGTTAGTTGTTCAAATAGTGTGAGATCATAGACGCACGCTAGCCACGTACTTAGGAGGCAAATATGTAGAAATCTAAATATTTGCAATTTCAGCAATTTATGTAAAATTGACTTGTTAAACATTTCAGATTGATTGTACGTGCAAAAGAGGTGAATTCTGTGTTATTTTTATGTGAAAATTCCTGTGAATAAGTGAAATAACGATAGTTTTGTATAAGAAATTTAAAAGTATTTTAATAGTGAAATGTATAGAGAAAATGTAAATTAAACTGTTGTATTGATTAAGATATGTATAATTTCAAGTGGAAAACATTGTTTTAACTTTCTATGTTAAATATTTAAGAAATTTCAACTTGTTCAATGTGAGTAAAATAGGCATATTTTGTTTAATAAATAAAAGGCTTTTTGTGATATGAAAATGTAACGTATATCGTAATAAAGATATTTTTTGTGCTCTTTATAAGTAAATTGTATAAATGTATGTCATACAGAATAAATTATTGAGAAAACCTTGAGAGAGTGATAGTACAAATTGATGTAATTGAGTTGCGCGAGCGCACAAATGGCGCGGCTCACTTTCGCGTATAGCTCAGAGGTAGCTCAGTAAACGAGTTTACTTGCAATTCGTTCGGGAATCCTTCGGGATTAGTTCGGGAAAAAGTGAAAAACCAGCAGTCAATAAGAAGAAAAAGTGTAGGGAAGTGATAGGGAAAAGTGATTACTCTCTCACGGAACGGTTTGAAGATAATTGCTGTTTTATTCCCAAGAAATTCATCCCTTAAAATTATACAGTCCACATCGAAGAATTAAGGCGTTGGGACCAGGACGACTTCGGAAGACCCGTAATCCCCGCCTGAACCTATTTTCTGAAAAGGAAGAGGTTATCGCCCTTGTGTGTTACTCCGTTGCGGAGATCACATACGTTGTTCCCGAGCCCAACGTAGGCGGGATAGGAGGCCGGATCGAGAGAAGCCTCGATTGCTCCCTTCTGTTTCTGTTTCTTAGTCGAACGTTTAAGCCTGACTGGGTTCCTTTTCAATTGGTCCTTCGCAGCCGGATCAGGAGGACCTTCCGACCCTGGTTACTTTTCAATTGGTCCTTCGCAGCCAGGATCAAGGAACCAGCAGTGGACTGCTGGTTATGGAAAAAGAAGACCTTCGAAGCCGAGTGAAGATCAGCAACCGAAGGAAGCCGGAGGTTTGAGCTGAAGCAACAGGACCAAAAGGCCAGAAGACCAGGTCAGCGCAGAAGGACTGGACCTGGAACTACCGGAAGAAAGAAAACCGGGATTGCGGCTTGGGGCGTGTGCTCGCATGGGGCACGTATCGCAGCCAGGCGCAGGTGTCTTGTGAAGGCACTCATCGTGGCCAAACAGGGCTTGGCATTTCCTGTCGGGCAAGCGTGCTCGGCATTTTCCTGTCGGACGATCGTGTCCGGCATTTCCTGTCAGACGACCGTGTCCGGCATTTCCTGTCGGGTCATCAGAGGGTGCAAGAAGAAGAAGCATCCACCGCTGCTGCTGCCAGGCGAGGGTGCTCGTGGGCACCTGACTGCATCGCGGCCGGAGGAGGGCGCTTGGACGAGGCGTCACCGGCGACTGGGCGACGAAGCGCAGCATACATCCCGACCACCTAACGGTGCCAAACGGTTGGGCTCTGGCACAACACCTTCGGGTGGAGCAGTTCTCTCGAGCGAGACTGCGCTTGCACTACCGCTCGACTGTTTCGTCATATTCCTTGGCGGGACAGTTCCTAAACCTTTCCTCCATTCCATTCCTGCACGACTCCATCCCTGGACGGCTCACCTCGGTAGGCCCCGTTCAGGATTGATAGGGCTGATAGGGCTGTTAGGGTGGTAGTAAGGTTGTAGGGTTGGGAGATAAAGGGGGAGAGGGGTAGTGGGGTTAGGTTGGGGTTTATAAGGGTTGTAGGTAAGGGGTTGTAGGGACCGTAGGGACAGTTAGGGACCGTAGGGACAGTAAGGGACCGTAGGCCAACAATCACCTTCCTGCAAGATTAAGAAGGCACAAGACCAGACAGAGAGGAGCGAAGGAAGCAGGACAATAACAGGGCTCTCAAGAAAGGCTAAAGAGGTGGAACCATCTGGAGCGACCGCAGCTACTGCTTCGAGTGGGGCAACTCCTTCAAGTGGAGCCACCACCGATACGTCCACATGCACGTGGGACTCAGGGACGTCCGTGGCAATGACGAGCAACAGGACGGACACCAGTGGTACGCAGGCCAGCACCGCACAAAAATCCGTTATATCCAGGAGTGAAACGATAGTCGAAAAATTAGGTCAAAGGATCGAAGAAGCGGCATCGTCAAGGACAGTAATCGGGCACACTAATGACAAAGGGTAACAGAGAGGTAGTAGGTCATCGCGATCGGCGAGGCTGAAAGCCGAATTAGAGGCGCGGATTAAATTCGAACGCTCAGAGCTCGAACGAGCACAGGCAGCTGCTGCCTTAGCCAAGTATCAATCGGAGTTGGCACGTCTCAACCGAGAAGAGGAGATCGACTCGAGTGAGGATGATGAAGAGCGGAATACTCAAGTGGAACCTTTCGTAAGGAGTTGGGTTCAACAGACCATAATGAGCGCGCCGGTTAGTGTAACGCAACCCGATATTACAGATAAGGAAGCGTGTAAAGGATCACGCCGCAAAGGGGCGGAGATCGAGCGCAACCAAGGAAATGCACAGAAAACACACGCGAGTGAGGTGTCAGAATTGACCGAAGCGATTGTGTAGCGGGAAAAGATAAGTCTTCCCAGCTTCATTTCCTCCAGGAATTACCGGTGTTCGATGGAGACCCGGGTGAATGGATAATTTTCAAAACGGTGTTTGAAGACATAAGAAGCCAATTTTCAGGGGTGCAGAATGTCGCACGCCTTAGGAGGGCATTAAAGGGCACCGCTAAGGAAGCGGTTAAGTCATTGTTGTTTACTTTGTGTGAACCTGTAGAAATAATGAACGCTCTCGAAAGAAGATTCGGTAGGGTTGAGATGCTCATTCTAGCTGAAATCGAGAATGTAAAGCGTATGCCAAGATTGGCAGAAGATTGCCGGAACATAGGATATTTTGCAAGTCGCATTACGAACGTGGTTGCCACAATACAAGCATTGAATCAACCACAGTATTTATACTCACCGGAGTTAGTAAGCCGCATAGTCGAGAAACTCGGAACTATGATTGAATTTAAATGGTTTGAATATCGAGCTCAGCATCCTTTGGAGCCAGAGTTACAGAATATGGCCAAGTTTTTAAATTCATTGAGTGAACAATTTGGAACGTCCTTAAGCAATGAAAATGTGCCTGAAAAACAGAAACGTCCTGAATTCAGGAAGCAAACTGTACACACTGCAAAGGGGTGTGTACGCAACGAGCAAGCGAGCGTCTAGAACGCCGAAATAATAAAGGGCACAACCGACAAGTGGTTATGATAACCCAGGACAAGCCTGTAAGTCGGGTAACACATAAGTGTGTTATATGTAACAAGGGGCACTCTATAGTGAGTTGTTACAAGTTTAAGGACATGAATAATCACGAGAAATGGGAAGCAGTTAAAAAAGCGAAAGTATGTTTCCAATGTTTGTCACCTAACCATAGGAGGTTAGAGTGCAGAGCGAAAAAATGTGGTGTAGAATGTCACATCATCGAATGCTACACCGATACCCCAATGAAAATACCTCGCCGCAAGGGAACGAGGAGGGTAAAGAGGCTCAAATTACAACTGTTAGTACAGTGAATGCACTGGCATGTGCATACTTTAAGATTATAACGGTCGAGTTGTATGGACCTAGAGGAAAGGTCAAGACAACAGCTCTTCTGGATGAAGGATCGACCATGACACTCATAAAGGAGTGGATGGCTCAGAAGTTAGCGCCTCGCGGACGTAAAGAAGAATTACGTATTGAAGCCGTGGGAGGTAAGCAAATTAACGACAACAGTTCGTATCGCTTAAACGTTAAGATAAAAGGCATTTACTCGAACGACTTAGAAGAGATAAGTGTACAAACAATTAAGTCACTTAATCTTTCTCCGCAGTCAGTAAGTCGAGAATTATTGCAACGGTGTTCTCATTTGACACCGATTAAGGACGAGTTGATGTATGAGAGGTCGAGACCTACCATATTAATTGGCCAGGACAATTGGCATCTCATAGTTACTCGTGAATTAATTTCAGGAGGTAAGAACCTACCTGTAGCATCGCTCACCAAACTTGGATGGGTTATACATGGTCACATATCGGGTGGCATCAAACCGATCAAGAATGTTAACCACATTTTCACGAAGAAGGAGGAAGACATGGAGAAGTTGATCAAAGATTATTTTAGTTTGGAATCTCTGGGAGTGTCTGCGAGAAAGCCCGCGAACGACCCAGAAGAACGAGCTTTAAATATTTTGAGCAAAACGGTACGTCGTATACCTAATAATAGGTATGAGACTGCTTTGTTGTGGCGCATAGATAATGAGTGCATGCCGTCGAATAGAGCGCAGGTTGAAAGTCACCTGTTTAATATCGAAAAGAAGCTCGATAAAAATAGCGAGTTGAAAAAGGAATCCGCAAAGGCAAGAGTAGCGCCGCTGAAACCAATTTCGATTCCAAGGCTTGAATTACAAGCAGCTCTTATGGGCAGTCGACTGGCTGCATCAGTTAGTGAAGAAAGCAAGTACGAGATATCCGAAAGAGTATTTTGGACAGACTCACGTACAGTGTTAGCGTGGATTAAGTCAAATCCTCGCGCTTTTAAACCATTCGTTGCTCATCGATTGGCTGAGATCTAAGATCACAGTAAACCATGTGAATGGCGATGGGTTCCAACGTCACAAAACGTGGCAGACGACGCCACTAGAAATTTTCCTTCCACCTTCGATGTATGTCATCGCTGGTTTCAAGGACCTGAATTCCTCAGGAGAAGTCCTGATTTATGGCCCAAACAAGTGGACAACATAAATAGCTTAGAAACAGGTGAAGAAAAATCGCCAAAAGGCGTAAATGCGGTGAGAAAGCAAGAACCGTTAAGTCTACCCGACTACGAACGATTTAGCAGCTTTAAGAAATTCCTTAGGGCAACTACACGCACCTTACAAGCGGTAAAAAAATTCAAGAGTTTAAGAAAGTCGGTTAAAGGACCCGACAACGCAGCCGAAAAGTCGGTTATGTGTTCCAACGAAGTTTTAGCAAAGTCGGTTAAAGGACCCGACGGCGCGTTGGACATAGCGCTCTTGAAAAAAGCTTAATTATTAATTTGGAAGTTCGTTCAAGACGAGTGTTTTCATTCGGAAACAAAATGCTTGAAAGCAGGCAAAAGCGTTGAAAGAAGTTCACGCTTAAGTAAATTATCTATGGAAATAGGAGAAGATAACTTACTCCGTTAAATGGGCGTTAACCTTTTAAGTCTAATTTGACTGAGGAAAGTAGAAAACCAGTCGTATTAGATGGTAAACACGAAATCGTTTAAATGATTAGAGAAGTTCATCATCATTTTGGACATGCCAATCACCAGACGGTGATGAATGAGGTGAACCAAAAATTTTATGTCTTGAACTAGCGTATTGTAATACAAAGTGTGTCACATCACTGTCAGTGGTGCAGGACATACAGGTCAAAACCGCAGAACGTGCTACAAGGAAATATTCCTCTGAAGAGAATAGCTCATCATGAACCACCTTTTACATGCTCAGCCGTGGATTTTTTCGGACCTATGAGTGTGACTATAGGAAGGCGACACGAAAAACGTTGGGGTGTTTATTTACGTGACTGACCATCAGAGCAGTACATCTGGAATTAGCAGCCTCATTGACACCAGCGTCAATGATAATGGCATTGAGGCGATTTATCACCAGAAGAGGAAAACCAGCCGTTATATACAGCGATAACGGGACAAATTTCAAAGCTGCGAATAAAGAATTATTGAAAGCATGCGAAGAATGCTATGAGGGCATGAAAAATGAGTCATTTAAAAAATATATTAAATGGAAATTTATACCTCCGGGAGCACCGCACATGGGTGGCGCCTGGGAGAGGTTAGTAAGATCAATTAAAATTGCGTTGACCGCTACGCTCAAAGAAAGGAGCCCGCGAGAGGAGGTTCTGCATACGTTGCTTTTAGAAGCAGAGCATACTGTAAATTCCAGACCTCTTTAAACATTCAGTATGGATAGTCCTGAAGAGGGTTTGACACACAACCATTTTCTTCTCGGACGCTCGTGTGGTGATCGACCACCTGGATTATTTTTAGAGCAACATCTGACGGGTCAACTCAATTGGAAATCTGCACAGAGGTTAGCCGACCATTTTTGGACAAGATGGCTAAAAGAATACATGCCTACTTTAATACCTCGAACAGGTAATAACGGAAAGTTTATGGAACCTAAAGGTGATATTGTCTTGATAATAGATCATTCGTTGCCACGAAATACGTGGCCAAAAGGCAAGATTAGTAGGACGCTATCGGGACCAGACGGTCACACCACGTACTTAGGAGGCCAAATATGTAAAATTTAAATATTTGTATTTTCAGAAATTTATGTATGTAATGACTTGTAAAATATTTCAGATTGATTGTACGTGCAAAAAAAGTGAATTCTGTGTTATTTTTATGTGAAAATTCCAGTGAATAAGTGAAATAATGATAGTTTTGTATAAGAAATTTAAAAGTGTTTTAATAGTGAAATGTATAGATAAAATGTAAATTAAACTGTTATATTGATTAAGATATGTATAATTTCAAGTGGAAAACATTGTTTTAACTTTCTATGTTAAATATTTAAGAAATTTCAACTTGTTCAATGTGAGTAAAATAGGCATATTTTGTTTAATAAATAAAAGGTTTTTTGTGATATGAAAATGTAACGTATATCGTAATAAAGATATTTTTTTTTTGTGCTCTTTATAAGTAAATTGTATAAATGTATGTCATACAGAATAAATTATTGAGAAAACCGTGAGAGAGTGATAGTACAAATTGATGTAATTGAGTTGCGCGAGCGCACAAATGGCGCGGCTCACTTTCGCGTATAGATCAGAGGTAGCTCAGTAAACGAGTTTTCTTGCAATTCGTTCGGATTAGTTCGGGAAAAAGTGCAAAACCAGCAGTCAATAAGAAGAAAAAGTGTAGGGAAGTGATAGGGAAAAGTGATTACTCTCTCACGGAACGGTTTGAAGATAATTGCTGTTTTATTCCCAAGAAATTCATCCCTTAAAATTATACAGTCCACATCGAAGAATTAAGGCGTTGGGACCGGGACGACTTCGGAAGACCCGTAATCCCCGCCTGAACCTATTTTCTGAAAAGGAAGAGGTTATCGCCCTTGTGTGTTACTCCATTGCGGAGGCGTGGCGGAACTGTTGGTTGCAGTCCAGGCATACAGAGGAGATGCCTGGGAGCGGCGCATATGGAAGGCGGAAGAGCATGATGCGTCGCTCTATAAACTAAACCGACAGTTAACTAAAGCCAAACCTCCCGTTTGCCCGCTGACTAACAACGCGGGCGAACGTCGTTACGATGCCAAGGGTAGAGCGGATATCCTAGTCGAGCGCTTAGAGGAGCAATTTATGCCGAACCCAGCAAGTGCGGAGTTCTTGGAGCTTCATGCCCAAAAGGAGAGTCGCGTACAGGAGTTCCTGTCGTCGCCCGCGCCGCCTCTTGCAGGAGAGTGGTTCATCTCCCCCGCTGAACTGCGGTGGACAGCAACCCGCCTGCAACCGAGGAAGGCGCCGGGGCACGACGGGATTACCAACGCTGCACTCAGACAGCTGCCCCATAGAGTCCTAGTAGAGCTTGGTCGACTCTACAATGGGATACTGTGGACACCCCACTTCCCGGAGGACTGGAAGAAGGGCAAAATAATCGTCTTGCCAAAACCCGGGAAGGACAGGTGTAGAGCTGCCATCTACAGGCCGATCACGCTGCTACCACACATAGCTAAACTGCTTGAAAGATTGTTGCTAAGACGCCTCCGCCCGTGCATCCAACTTCGGGCGGAGCAGCACGGATTCAGGAGGGGTCACCCCACAGCAACACAGCTGACCAGAGTGCTGCACCTGCTTGCGGCCGAATACAACCGTGGCCGCACTACGTTGGGCGTCTTTCTCGATATTGAGAAGGCGTTCGACAGGGTGTGGCATTCTGGACTACTTTATAAACTAGAAGAACAGACCAGTGTCTCTCCTGCTATGTTGCGGCTAGTAGCGTCTTTCCTGGCAGACAGGAAGTTCTACGTCTGCGTAGAGGGCGCCGAGTCCGCAACCAGAACCATCAGAGCCGGCGTTCCTCAGGGCAGCTGTTTGTCTCCAGTCCTGTACGCGGCTTATACCAACGACATCCCTACCCTGGCAGGAAGGCTGCAAGAGTGGGATGATGATGGGAATTGGCGTTATACGCGGACGATAGCGCTTATTTCACCTCGTCCAGAAGATCCCACGTTGCCACTGCCAGGATGCAACCCCTCCTGGACCTGCTGCCACCATGGCTAGATGAGTGGAGGATGGTCGTCAACGTTGGTAAGACGACCGCTCTGCTCACTCGCCGCCTCAGGAACCTACCACCTCAATTAACCCTCAATGGCCAGCAGATCGCGTACGAGAAGGCCGTGACCTACCTTGGGTGCCGGATCGACCGGGCGCTGCGCATGACTGCGCACGTCGACCTCGTTGTCCGCAGAGCACGATGAGCGCGGGTGATGCTACGTCCGGTCCTGGCATCCAAGTTACCACTTAATAGCAAAGTGCGTGTCTATAAAACTTATATCAGATCAATCATCACCTATGCTATGCTATGCTGCTCCGGCCTGGTACGCGCTTCTGAGCGAGCCTCTGAGGCGGCGACTGCAGGCCCAGCAAAATATGGCGTTAAGAACCGTCGTCGGTGCGGGTCGCTACGTCCGGAATGACGTTATAGCGGCCAACCTGAAGATAGACACCATACAGGAATTTGTAGCCCGGTTGACGTGCGGACTGTTCGACCGTGCAGACAACGGGCCACATATACATCTGAACAACCTAGCGCCGCTACATGCGCGCCCTCCGGACGGGCGACCCTATCCAAGAGAACTCCTCTCTATATCGATTAGTGAGTCGAGTAACAATCCACAATGCCGCTGATAGGCCAACTCCGACTTTACTAGATAACCTTTCTTTTTCGTAGTCTAACCGACTACGAAAAAATTAACCGATCACGGACTAATCCGTAAGTGAAACCTACAATGCCAATAGAAGGCTCCCAGGACCGGTCCATAGTGGTGGACCGCGAGGATAGCACGGGTAATGGGGGCTTACCCCGAGGCTCGAAGCCTGCATGTGCCTTAAAGGCATATGAAGACGACAATTAACGTTGCAATTCGTTAAGGATCTCCTAGGTTTGCGTCTTTTGTAGTTAGCAGTGGCTGCAAATGACCGCCGGTACGACATACTCCGCCGAACGTTGAGTCCCGTGATTCCGTGAGGCGTCGAGGTCACCGGCCCCTAGGTGATTCTTGGCACTTTATGCGCTTCGTGCATCCTGTGCCTAGTCGCGTTTTAAAGTACCACCTTAGCACTTCCCCCAACCCTTTTGCTTACAAAAGGGGTAGGCAGTGCCCCAAGTGTGGAAAGCCATTACTTTACATACCATATTTTAGACAGGGCCGTAACTTAGATTACCTGTTAGGTAGGTTCTCAGTCCGATAAGGACAAGGGGGAACCACCACCCAAACCCAAACCGAGAAGACCACCCGACCGTCCTGGCGTACTAGATTGGCCAATCGCGTACCGCGATATCTTTTATCCTGAAAGGACTAGAGTAGTGTCCTCCTACTCCCAGATCCCGACACGGAAACCCTCCTCACCGGGTAAGGAGCCCGCACCAAGGGCCGCGCTCTCGCCCGTCGTATCTGAAGGTACGACTGGGCGGGAACCGTTCCCACAACACCTCCGGGCGAAGAAGACGTTGAGGAGACATACACCACCAGAGACAGCAGCATCCCCCCAGGAAAAGAGGCGATGCTTCGGCTCTTCCAACTCCTCGGATTACTCAACATCCGAGGGTGAATCAGATCACCAACCAGAGAAACCGATTAGAAGATCACCACCCAAATCACCATCGCCGATTAAACCCACCCCACCCAGAACACCGGAACAACACACCAGTATGGATGCTGCTGATCTGGAACAGGGAGGAGAGGGGTCATACGGGTGGAGCGCCACCACGTATGCGACCCTAGCGCCGAATACTTCTGCCGGAAACTCACCGTCCGCGCCTACCACCAACCCGTCAGGCCAGCCATCGGACGATGGTCAGAGGCCTTCGACCAGCTATGCCCAACTGGTAGCTGCCCCGGAAGTACCAAGGACCAAGACAGCCGAAACACCAAAGCTGCCGGAAGAATCGGCTAAAAGGTACCCACCTATAGTGGCTGAGTGCCTGCCGGATTGGACGAAGCACTTCGAGGTACTTAACAAGAAGCTGGGCCACCTACCGAATGCTCGTCCGTTCGGCAAGGGGGTCAGATTCACCCCCCAGAGTCCGGAAGGATTCCGGACGGTACAAAAGAACCTTATCGAAATCACGGAAAAAGTACCAGCCATGTCCTGGTACTGTTACACCCCCGAAGAGGACAAGCCCACGAAAGTGGGCATACGGGGACTACCAGTGGGCACGGATCCAACCGCGATAGTGGGGGCTATCAGGGCCAAGGGGTTCCCGATCAGATACGTCAAAGGGATCCCCCCCGTAGAGGCCGACCTGGGTGCCTCTACTTCGCGCAGCTGGACCACCTGAGCCTGGAGCGCCTCAATGAGCTCTACCAAGTCGACGAGCTCCTCTTCATGAGAGGAGTCGTCATAGAGGCCTGGCAAGGAAGAGCGGGCCCTTCACAATGCCACCGCTGCCAGGCCTTTGGACATGCATCCACCAACTGCTTCAGGCCAGTGAAGTGTGTTCGCTGTGCTGGAGATCACATCGCCAGTAACTGCCCAAGGGGTAGAGATGAGGAACTGCGATGCGCGAACTGCACTAAGAACCACGCAGCCAATGATCGCCGCTGTCCAGTCCTGAGGAGGATTGCAAGAAAGCAGGGGATTACTCTACCGGGACTACTCCCAGAGGAGCCCAAGAGGGTCCCCCAAAGTCGTCCCAGGGCCGTGGTCCAGGAAGACGGGTGGACCACAATTAGAGGAAAGGGAGGGCAACCTGCCCCCCCTCCACCCGTCACGGCACCCATAGAAACGGTGGTGCCCACCACCACCACATCGAAGGCAACCACCGGGGCGACTCTCCAGCCCCCCGCTAACGACGCCACAGAGCGCCAAACCACCCAGTGGAGTAAGCGGGGGAGGAAGAAGAAGAAGAATTTTGCAGCCTCCTCCTCAGGCAGCAACCTCTACCCCAACCCCAGCGGTAACGATAGCCCAGGCGCAGGTTACCAAGGAAGACAAAGCCAGAATGGGTAGAGTGCCAGAAAGGGCTCTATCAGAAAATAGAGCCCGCTCTACACATAGAGCGCGCTCTACCCATACACAAAGAGCAGTACACCAACACCCGAGACCAGCGCCAACTCCTGCACCTAGAACACCAACAGCCGGCTTCGAGACTGCCGATGCCATCCAACGTCCGGTTGGCATCGCAATCGAAGTCGGCAGCCAGGTCCTGGCACAGCCGATCCTATTACAGGAAGGCGCTGGTGAACCTCCTGGCTCGGCACTATGGAGGAATCTAACCTGCACCTCCTCTACTAGAACCCAGGTGGAATCCAGCAGAAGCTACAAGAACTCCGCACCGTCGCCCAACAAAAAGACGTACAAGTCATCTTGCTGGAAGAGACGAAACTAAATCCGAGCACACGCATAAAGCTGCCTAACTACCATCTGTATAGGAGGGACGAGGTCACCTCTCAAGGGGCCGCTTACAGAGGGAAAGCGGTCCTAGTGAGAAGGGACATCGTCCATCAAGAACTTGTCCTACCGGATTACCAAACTATGCGCTCTATCGGCATAAAAATGGAGGCGGCGGGCGAGGAACTTAGGATCTACGCAGCATACCGCCCGTTAGGGACTCCATTTTGCTCCTCAGACGTCCGGACGGTAATGGAAGGCGAAACACCGGCCATCATCGCCGGGGACCTAAACGCCGAACACCCGGCGTGGGGATCCAGACTGATCAACCCGCCGGGTCATGCACTTTTCGAAGACGCCGAAAGACACGGCTATGATGGTTTAGGTCCCGAAGAACCCACTCATGTTCCGACGGATCCACGAAGTCGTCCGGATGTATTGGACATCGTGCTCGCTAGGAACATCAACTACCCGATGGTGGTAGAGGTGCTGTATGACCTGGACTCACAGCACCTCCCGATCTTAATTACCCGTGGCCTAAAGGCGGTGACTACGCCGCCCAGAACAATCAATACACCTGTCGACTGGAGGCTCTACCACAAACACCTGCAGGAGAGACCTCCAGCACACCACCCCTTAAACACAGCGGACGACGTAGAGGCCGCAGCCACCAATATGACGAAGGCGATTCAAGAGGCCCTAAATGCTGCCTCTGCGATCGTCCCGATGTCTACCAGAAGGGATGATCTGCCGCGACACATTAGCGTGCAGATCAAAAGAAAAAGGGCCTTAAGGAGACTCTGGGCGCGTACTCGCTGCCCGAGAATCAAGACGCAATTGAACACCTTGTCGGAGGAACTGTCGGTTGCAGTCCAGGCACACAGAGGAGATCGTCGCGTACAGGAGTACCTGTCGTCGCCCGCGCCGCCTTCTGCAGGAGAGTGGTTCATCTCCCCCGCTGAACTGCGGTGGACAGCAACCCGCCTGCAACCGAGGAAGGCGCCGGGGCACGACGGGATTACCAACGCTGCACTCCGACAGCTGCCCCATAGAGTCCTAGTAGAGCTTGGTCGACTCTACAATGGGATACTGCGGACATCCCACTTCCCGGAGGAATGGAAGAAAGGCAAAATAATCGTCTTGCTGAAACCCGGGAAGGACAGGCGCAAAGCTGCCAGCTACAGGCCGATCACGCTGCTACCACACATAACACCAAATTGCTTGAAAGATTGTTGCTAAGACGCCTCCGCCCGTGCATCCAACTTCGGGCGGAGCAGCACGGATTCTGGAGGGGTCATTCTATACGGCCGATTACAACCGTGGCCGCACTACGTTGGGCGCCTTTCTCGACATCGAGAAGGCGTTCGACAGGGTGTGGCATTCTGGATTACTTTATAAATTGGAAGAACAGACCAGTGTCCCTCCTGCTATGTTGCGGCTAGTGGCGTCTTTTCTGGCAGACAGGAAGTTCTACGTCTGCGTAGAGGGCGCCGAGTCCGCAACCAGAACCATCAGAGCCGGCGTTCCTCAGGGCAGCTGTTTGTCTCCAGTGCTGTACGCGGCTTATACCAACGATATTCCTACCCTGGCAGGAAGGCTGCAAGAGTGGGAGGATGACGTGGAATTGGCGTTATACGCTGACGATAGCGCTTATTTCACCTCCAGTCCATAAGTCCAGAAGAGCCCACATTGCCACTGCCAGGATGCAACCCCTCCTAGACCTGCTGCCACCATGGCTAGATGAGTGGAGGATGGTCGTCAACGTTGGTAAGACGACCGCTCTGCTCACTCGCCGCCTCAGGAACCTACCACCTCAATTAACCCTCAATGGCCAGCAGATCGCGTACGAGAAGGCCGTGACCTACCTTGGGTGCCGGATCGACCGGGCGCTGCGCATGACTGCGCACGTCGACCTACCGTCGTCCGCAGAGCACGATGTGCGCGGGCGATGCTACGTCCGGTCCTGGCATCCAAGTTACCACTTAATACCAAAGTGCGTGTCTACAAAACCTACATTAGATCCATCATCAGCTATGCTGCTCCGGCCTTGTACGCGCTTCTGAGCGAGCCTCTGAGGCGGCGACTGCAGGCCCAGCAAAATATGGCGTTAAGAACCATCGTCGGTGCGGGTCGCTACGTCCGGAATGACGTCATAGCGGCCAACCTGAAGATAGACACCATACAGGAATTTGTGGCCCGGTTGGCGCGCGGATTGTTTGACCGTGCAGACAACGGGCCACATATACATCTCAACAACTTAGCGCCGCTACACACTCGCCCTCTGGACGGGCGACCCTATCCAAGAGAACTCCTCTCTATATCGATTAAAGAGTCGAGTAACAACCCACAATGCCGTTGATAGGCCAACTTCGACTTCACCAGATAACCTTCCTTTTTTCGTAGTCTAACCGGCTACGGAAAAAACTAACCGATTACGACAAAATCGTTTGATACTTACAATGCCAATAGAAGGCTCCCAGGACCGGTCCTTAGTGGTGGACCGCGAGGACAACACGGGTAATGGGGGCTTACCCCGAGGCCCGAAACCTGCATGTGCCTTTAAAAAGGCACATGAAGACGACAATCAACGTTGCAATTCGTTTGGGAATCCTTCGGGATTAGTTCGGGAAAAAGTGCAAAACCAGCAGTCAATAAGAAGAAAAAGTGTAGGGAAGTGATAGGGAAAAGTGATTACTCTCTCACGGAACGGTTTGAAGATAATTGCTGTTTTATTCCCAAGAAATTCATCCCTTAAAATTATACAGTCCACATCGAAGAATTAAGGCGTTGGGACCAGGACGACTTCGGAAGACCCGTAATCCCCGCCTGAACCTATTTTCTGAAAAGGAAGAGGTTATCGCCCTTGTGTGTTACTCCGTTGCGGAGATCACATACGTTGTTCCCGAACCCAACGTAGGCGTGATAGGAGGCCGGATCGAGAGAAGCCTCGATTCCTCCCTTCTGTTTCTGTTTCTTAGTCGAACGTTTAAACCTGACTGGGTTCCTTTTCAGGAGGTAATTGGAATACGCTATTTATTTTAGTTGTTTCTGTCTCATTTAATTTCCATAAGCTTTGAAGTGACAACTAAGTAAGAGGTGCAGAAGGTCGATGGATTCAGTTGGCTTAGGTCCGTGCTTTGTGTGAGCAAAAGAGGTAATGCATAATATGACATACTTTAAATGAACAAGACCTAATTTAAAAAAATAAAAAATAAATATTTGTTTTACATTTGAAAAAATTAAATGTTAACACAATCACTGAAGTTGAGTGAAAACTTTAAAATAATTTTATTAGTATTTGACATGATACGCGCGCTACCTACTGTAATTTGATTGTACTATGACTATAAACTTCGCGCAAGTGCAAGTTGATAAAGTTTTAGTACAATCTGATGAACGGTACGGAAGAGCATAAAATACGAACAAACAAACGTTAATTTTTATGTAAAGTATATCTGTTATCTTCCAGGGTATGGTTACTGACAATCCAGTACTGGCTTAATCTTCATACAGGAAAATGTTATTCATCGCTTAAAGGAAAATTTTGCGAAAGCCCTGTTTGTTCTTCCATGGTTACAAGCGTCCTATAATGTTATCTCGAGATATGACTGAAAGTTGCCGCTCATTCGTAACAACCTGTCAACTACTGGACAATCTTGTGATATTGCGTTTACGAATTGTGTTGTAGACGTATGAATTTAAGGATATTGTGCGACTGTTTTATAAACCCAATATTCACAAATGTGTTAGTAAGCATACTTAAACTTATTAAAAATTAAAACTTACTATAAAGTTAAATATTTTTAAAAAATTGCTAAATTGATAAACTCATAATTGTACCTTTTTTAAAAACCAATATCAATTGAAGGAAAGTTTTATATACTTTAATATATCAATTTATTATTATTTTATATTTATTTAATAATTTTAACTTAGTTTTAAATTTTGACGGCTCCATGGTGAACATCTTAGTAATGAGTTGCAGCGCTGTGATTAAGAGGATCGAAAAATAGTGACTGCAGAGTGGTAGTGGAGTGGTTGTTTGCCACTTGTCTTGGAAAAAGTTCGGTAGAAACGAACTCGCAGTATGATCGTTCTTTACCACAAGTCCACGTCGCACGCCGCCAAGCAAACAATCGACTACCTGGCGACCTCAGACCTGTAATTACTGGATCACCCGCCCTATAGCCCTGACTTCACATCGTGCGGTTTTTATTTATTTCTGAAAATAAAAGAAAAACTTCGAAGGAAACGTTTTATGACACCGAGAAGCCGTCGACGAGATAGGGGTCTCCTCGACGGCTTCTTAGGGAGGCTTCCCTTCGAGGGAGGACGAGTGAGCAAAGTGTTATTCCCAGTGGTTGCATCGGGTGCAACGATAAATTAATGTAAATGGACACTATTTTGAAAAGATATAATAAAACTAATAACTTGCTAGTTTATTCAGTTTTTGATTTTCTAAGCACTTTCAGTGTCACCCTCGTATACGTACATACCCAACTTTTACCACGTGCTCAGCAGTGAAAAACTTCATAATGATAAAAACTATTTACAAGTATTTAAAGACTAAAATATTTTTGTTGTATGTGAAATCTGCCAACACGCTAAGGTAGTAGTGCGAGATATTTTTTTTCCGCCATCCCGTAACATAACCCTGTAAACTAGCGAGAAGGATATAAACTAGTGGAATGTAAATAAGCTGTAATTTAATTATTCCCTTTTTACATATCTAAATTACTGGATGGTGTTACCATTATTTTATATAAATCGTACTATCAATCTTTATTCTTTATTGTTTATTCTTTATTTTACACACAATAAGTTGGTAACAATTATTAAATATTTAAATAAATGTATAAAGGCGAGCTTAACCCTAATAAGAGTTCTCTTCCAGCAAACCTATTGGGAGAGAGAAATAGTTTTATATACATATAAAGCAAGTAGGTAGCAGCGTGCGTACTTAATAATTAACATAACGCTACTTAATAGAAATTGGCTATAAGTTACAGTTAACAATTATCATACAAGTGTATAACATATAAGTATAATTTATTTTCTTATTTCTTTTATTCTTATTTCTACTGATTTACATACATATATACCAATAAAGACAATAAATATATACATATATACACATATACACACATATATATATATATATATATATATATACATACATACATACATACATACATACATACATACATATATATACAATTATACATATAAATACATAAAATATGTAAATATTTATAATTCTAAGTTGACAGATAATATTTCTTTACTCTGCTCCGAAATATATCAAGAGAAGAGCTAGCACGTATGTCATGTGGGAGTGAGTTCCATAGCTTGACCGCCCTTACTGTAAAGGATCCACCACATCGGCTTGTGAAATGAGAAGGAGTTTTGAGAAGTAGTTGTTTAGTGGTCCGGCACTGAGTTTCACGGGGTACAAGATACTCAAAACGCTCGCGGAGATATGGAGGTGCAAGAGGATTAAAGAGTAGAAAGTATAGAAATGATAACACATGTAAGTCTCGACGTCTACGGATAGGAAGTCATTTTAATTGAGCCCTGTACTCTGAAACATGATCAAACTTACGAAGACCGAAAATAAAACGTATACACAAATTTTGAACACGTTCCAGTTTGTTCAACAGCTCCTCTGAAGCATCCAAAAAACTAACATCAGCGTAGTCAATGAGAGGAAGAAGAAGTGCTTGAGCTAAGGTTATCTTAGTTTTCAACGGTAAAAACATCTGTAGACGCTTGAGAGATTGAAAAGAGTAGTTCACTTTTCTGCTAATCATATTAATGTGAGCGACCCAAGACAAATTATTATCAAAAATAACACCTAAGTTCTTAGCGGTCTCTGTATATGGAATTTGAGTATTATCATACGTAACTGCAGGGCTCTTCGAACGATCTAATAAATTAAGCATATATGAGCTGCCGATAATCATTACTTGGGATTTAGCAGGGTTAACACGAAGACCAAACGATTTTGCCCAACTGCTTATGCTACTTAAGTCAGCATTCAT
Organism: Parnassius smintheus behrii; assembly: GCA_036936625.1. Taxonomy (NCBI): domain Eukaryota; kingdom Metazoa; phylum Arthropoda; class Insecta; order Lepidoptera; family Papilionidae; genus Parnassius; species Parnassius smintheus. Next base: position 32,461,177 of record JAUPFT010000004.1, on the reverse strand, counting down.
CTTATTAATAGCCTCATCTATATCTTGGACTTTGAAATGACGGTATAATTGCAAGTCATGCAAGTCAGTCAAAAATCATCAATCTTTTTACTCAACACCCATTATCGAAATTAACGTGGGCTATTGGTGATGTTTGATGTGATTTTAGCATACCTATTGGTATTTTGTGAACTTATACAAACAATATTAATATAAAAAATTAGGTGAGGAAATTTTAAGGAATATACATCTAATAAACCGTGTAGTAACGGTGTAAGAATATTCATCACCCCATATCGTCCTGTGGGTGTCATCAAAAATGAAAGAGAGCCAAACCAAGAGATTAGCAGCAGCGTTTTGACGTTAATAAGTTTAAAAAAACCGAGGTTACCAACCCGCCCGCTAGGTGTGTAATATATATTAACGATCCACTGTTGGTTAGTGCTATGTTTAGCAATGAGTCTTTGGTGGTATGTAAGTAATAACGGACACCTCATATAATAATGGAAAACGGAACGGCAGTTTGGTCTACTTCAAGCTTTATACCAAATACGTGAATTTAAAATAAATTTACGATAGTAAATAGTGAAGTAAACAGTTTTAAAAATATTTCTTTATTTAATAATGTCTATTTTTATTGTTTTCGTAAATTTTATACTTTAATGACATATTACAGGCTCTTCAAATAAAGACACTGATTACATTCAGATCAAAAATAACATGAGCTGTTTTCATGAAATGAGAACGTTATTAATTTTGTTGCGAGATTGGGTACGAAGTTAAGCCAAACTAGCTTCAGCTTGTAATTAATAATTTTATTAAATTTTCTACCGAAATTACAACGTAATTTCAATCGATAGATACTCTTCTACAGATAGTCAGATTAATTTATCAAACACATTAATTTTATTATATAAGATCTATGTATGTGCTTTTGGATTTATTATTTTAACGATACTGTTAGCAAAAAATAGTGATTAAAATTTACTTTATAAACTACAATATTTTCATTTTCACTACACGTACTTCTACAATGAGTATAACACTTGGTATATCTGTTCAAGCTTAGTTAAAATATAATTTTACCGATATAGTACAACATAGCACAATGCATATTAACTTTAATCAGATCTAACCATAACTTAAATCCGTTTATATTTTTATCCACTCTGTAATAGTATATAGTCATAAGACAGTTGTTAAATTATTGAGTAGCTGGGTTTAATGCGTTAAGTTTGGAAGCTTAATGGACTATCACACGATGTTAACCAACATACTCGTAGTCCTTTCTTAATATTCAGAGTAACAAGAGTAAGTGCTATTCCTTTATGAATTTTGGAAGATATTAAATTATATTATAGTATATTACATCAAAATAATATACGATACGATGACTTACTTCTTCATACCAAGTTCTAAATCATATTGTCACTATCATGAATATTACAAAAATATTTAATTGAATCTTAATTATGTTGAATGAAAGTGTACTGAAGATAAATTAAAAATATTTTATACAATCTATAGTTTTAACATACGATATAACCCTTTTACATAAGGCACCTTAGATTTGTCCAAGTTCCAATCCCGATTGCACATAGGGGATTTTATCTTCAGCACATTGGAAAAATTTATTTGTAATCAGTATCTCTTTAATCTTCATGGTGCATCACGTGCTTCCGTCATTAGAGGAAATTAGACTTTTCACCCTGAAACCTATTGTTACATCTATTATTTTAAAACCAGTAAAGGGTTTTTGGAATAAAAAGTATTTTCTGATATAATTATGTGTATTGATTATGAGGATGGTTGAGTTTTATGTTATGAATGGAGGTAGGATAGCTAAGTTTTGCTTGATAACGACAGTAGATTGCCTCAGCTCATCAAAAGAGTGATGCATTCTAGACGCCCAAAAATTTTTATAAAAGTTTTTTTGTAAATATAATTTATCTTTTTACGTAAATAATTTCTAGTAATATATAGAAATTGTAGTGATTTTCGCGCTGCCGACATCGTCTTGTTATGTTTTTTTTTTGTTATCAATGTAAAATAATATCTTTTTGTAATGAAGTAAAACCTGACTTTTGTTTAGACCACAACATAGGAAATTTTGTATAGATTTTATAATGTCCAACTTTTTCATAGAAAAGTAGTATCTAAATATTAGTTATAATGGTTTAAAATGCTGCGGGTGGGTGCGTTCGCATGTGACCGCTCGGGGAATGCCGGGCGTATGCGACTGCATGGGATTTTTATTGGGATTGAAGGCTAGATTCTTTCTGGCAATACGTTTAAAATGATTGTGAAGGTTCATTACAATTGGTTCACTATTCTGTAGATTAGCCAGGTCACACCGACAATTGTCAAATTTTTTAAAAAATTGTTATTCATGTCTTAATAGTACGCAAATAACGCTGTGAGCTATTTATTTCGATATTATTGACACACACACACAGACGCGCACACACACACAGATTTTATTTATATGTGCAGATTATTTCCTAGATGTTATTTACCCGTGGTAGAACTGTCCTGCAGATATATAGTTGTAGCACGAATCTGACGGCTCGACCGGAGAAAGTACATGTTTTCACAAAATACCAGTGTAAAGTTGGGAAGGTGTTGGCGAGAAGGAGACGTAATGATCGGTCTAGGGCTTTAATTAGACTACCCTACATACTCTACAGTTAACATAAATATATAATATTATATCGTGTGAGCTACATCAACACACGCTGTCAAAGAATAGCAGCATAAAATAGTAGCTTAATGCTGCTGTGTTTCGTATGGTGAGTGTAGAGAACCGGAGACACTTTTTATTGAAAACGGGGCATTCCATCTTACTCCTCATAACTGATGACCCATCTGCATTTTGATTGACATTAATCGAGGTTAAATGTAGATGTCTATGGGCCACAGCATCCACTTACCATCAGGTTGACTGTGTGCTTATCATATACTAAAATGCTAAGGAGTAAATGGGCTAGCAATAATCACACCTTTTTACAATAGATCTCTGTAATATGAGACCCATTTTATGACTCACAGAGCGATAGTACTTTGTACCTAAGTTTGAAAATATGTGTTGTGTAAAAATATTGTATGGCACTTGTAAATTTTATGCATTTAATTAGTTTATTATATTATAAGCTGTAAATAAAAATAAAAATAAAGACCAAATATCTCATTCGTTTTATTTCGTAAAGAAAAATATAAACTTTTAGACGTTGCCATATTTAGATTGAAGACTGCAGCTGCAGTTTAGTCTTTTGATGAAGAAAAGTTAAAGAAAACAATAGAATAGATAATAGAGAGTAATATTTAAATAATGAATAATTTCAATTAAAATAGAAGATATTTGAATCTAAAGAAAAAGGCCAAAACCAAGCCTGCGTCTGTTGAACGACCGCGAAACCATCAAAAGTATCGTCAACAGTATTGGCCATATTGCGAAAATTGCGAAATTTTTGTTTAACAGTTGAAGGGATATAAAAAACAACATTGACCTTGGATTGCGATATTAAACTTTTTTTTTATATTTTTCACAAGGATTTTAATCTTTACCGTGGAGGCGTATTACAAACAATAATAATATATAGATGGCCTATGGACAAACATCTGGACACGAAATAATAATTTGTAGGCCATACAGACACTTTTTGCGTGTGAAATTTGAAACCGTGGCTACGCAGCATCGTCCGAACGTTTAGCCACAACACTAATGAGCTGCTCTTGTAATTAATTGCAATGCATCTACTCATACACGCATGTACATTTAGGGTTTTGGCCCACTACAACTGTTCATTACACTCATTTCACTACAAACTTTACAGGCATGAAAAAAACACGACTACCAGTCAGCCACCACTAAATCCACAAGACATCAACAACGTATCATTCAAGTAGTCATACAACGCATTTAATGACCGTCACACCCATCATATATTGTTTTTTTTATAGGATAGGGTGTTAAACGAGCACACAGTCCACCTGATGGTAAGTGGTTGCTGTAGCCCATAGACATTCACACCATCTATCCTTGATTACGAATCAAAATGCAGATGCGTTGACGCCCATGAGGACTAAGATGAAATGCCTTGTTTCCAGTAAAAAGGGTCTCCGGTTCTTTACACTCACCTTACGAAACACAGCAGCATTAAGCTGCTATTTTACGCTGGTGTTCTGTGAGAACGTGGTCCTTCCCCGGACGAGCCGACCCAATCGTGCTACAACTATACTACTAATAAAACTGCAGTACGGTTTACCACGTATTTGTGTACGAATATGTTGCCCGTTCTAAATATTGAAACACGAGTATACAATATACTAGTATATGAGTATTTATAATTTTACACATTTATTATTTTCCAACGTTTTACCAAAAAGAAGTTTTTAAATTTCACAATTTCGTACCATGAAAGGGCGACGAGTGAAAATGAATGAATTATACCTGCCGCTTCTCTTTTGTCGCTTTTTATAAAACCTCATTTCACTGCTCAAGACATTGATATCGAGGTCGAGAATAGCAAAATATTTTTTGAAAATATTTCTTCCGCATAATTTATAAAATTATGCGGCATTTTAATTTCAAAATAAAATTATATATTTTAAATTATTTTTAAATGTTTATCTAATGTTATATAAGTTTAATTTTACGAAGCAAACTATAGAGAAATCTATGAATGACTTTGATAGACTGTAATGAATGAATCAAAAACTATTTTTACACCGATATGGGAGATAGCAGTGTGTACTCGTACATCTGATTGTGTGTCTAAAGCAACGATTGTTTTTTTCTTAAATTATATGTAGAAAGAAGCTAGATGTAAACACATTTAAGATTTTTTTTAATTGATAAGTACATTGAATTATGATATATATGTGTGTGTCATTTTGTTCGATAACTTATTACTATCTTGTAGGTATAGTGACATAATCCCGTTGTTGCAGAAATATTGGGATTTTAGATCAAAAATGTGGCAAGTAATTTGACTGTCCTCCCTTAATGTTAACCTAACACTATCCCAAGAATTCTGAAGAGATCAAAACAGGGGTAAATTCTGAGGGTGCAAGGTCAGTACTATATGGTGGATGTGTTAATTTAATTAGCTCTTCTAATTTTTAATTTAATTAATTTAATTTAATTTAATTTAAAAGCTCGCAATAAACGATGCCCTTCCAATCCCACAATATACACAGTGTCTCATTATTGCGTGTTAATCCGGGTTTTGCTTGCTTACGAGCGAGCTTGACTACTCTTTGTCCATGATCTTTTTCACACGTTCTTGTTGTTGATCCATGCTTCATCAACAGTAATCATTTTTTTAATGATTCGCTTTTATTACGTTAAAATAGACAATCGCAAATGAGTAAACGATTCATTAGGTTTCTTTCAGTGAGCTCTTGTGGTTACCAAATACCGAGCTTTTTGTATAGACAGACTTTTTAAATGGGTTCACCCATTTGAAAAAGTTTTAAAATGAACAATCCTCAATTCGTCGGCTATATCGGAACTAATAATATGCTGATCTTATTTCAATTTCTCAAAAATAGCACAGACTTTATCTCTATGAGGGCGACCAGAGCAAGCTGCATCTTGACTCCAAAATTCCTGAACTGAAAACGCTTGAACCAAATTTGTGCTACATACTCTTACTGTCACCGCATTAGGTACATAAACGTCAAAAAAATTTTCGCGACTTCAGTTCCCTTTTTTTCTTCCTTTCTTTTTGTATAGAATTTCAGAATATATCGAAATTCTTCGTTAGATTCACTCATTTTGCCGGACAAATAAACATTTGAAAAAAAAATGCGGGAAAGTGTTTTTCACTTTTTATTTTTCTAGATGGGGTGTGGATGTAGGGCTATACAAACTTGATGGGCTTGTAGGTGGACCTATTTATAAAATACAAATTGAAGTAAAAGACCCTAATTTTTAACATTTTTTTTAGATATTGTTTTGGAAATTTTCTAATATTTTTCGAAATTTTACCTCTTTACCCCAACAATTTTTGAGACACGTTTTTGATTGAACTTTTATTTGATTTTGATCCCAGATATATCCTTGATCTACTGAAGGCATTTTTAGTGTAAAATAATGTGTTAATAATTAGTTATGGGCTCTCAAAGTTAAGAAAAGTGGTCTAGGTGCGACCCGAAAGTACACACGACTATCTTCCCAGTGGAAAGAATAAAAAATATCATATGTTTTAATATTTTATACAATTTTTCATTTGGCACAAATAAGACTTGACTGATTTTGCTCAATATTTAATGAGATCTAAGTTACATAATTACGCGTTAAATGAAACTGGTCCCATGTTAATGTCACTCTTTTTTCTCGAAATATACGAGGCAAACATACGTACGTACATATCTGTCATCATTATAAAGAAGGACATAACTAACAAAAACGTGGAATGGAAATAAAAATTAAAAACAAAGGTTTTCTTTCAGACCCTGCTGTGTCTAAAGAATTTTAAAATGTATCAATATGAAAAATGATATTGATAGGTATATAGAAAAGACATGAAGATTTTAAAGACACACTTATTTTTTTTTTTGATAGTTTGCTTATTTATTTAAATAATATGGATTTTCCTTTTTATCTTAGCTTATAAATACACCCGGCAACGCAAACCTTCTTAGGAAAGACGCATATAACCATTTGCGTCTTTCCAACCTAGTAAATGACAAAACCGCTATCCATTTAATATTTTAACATATTTTGGAAAGGTAATTTGAAGTTGAAAGGACGCAAAGAGACGCCTTTCTGCTTAGTAAGTATATTAGAAAATCATTAGAAATAGAAATAGAAACTTTTTTATTCAATGTAGACTATAAAAATACTTATTGAAAGTCACTTTTTAATTTACCACTGGTTCGCAAAAAAAACCTCTGTCCTGGGAAGAACCAGCAAGAAACCCAGCGGGACTATTTTTTTTAATAATAGCTTACAATCATGTTTAAAATCAAAAACACAAGACAAATTAGAAATAGCTTGGTAGCGATCACCCTTCCCAGGGGTTATTATCATCTATAAATTCCTTAATATTATAATAACCCTTTTTATAAAAACTTAGTTTAATAACATTTTTGAACTTTGTGTATGACAAATTTTGTATATTTTCTGGGATTTTGTTGTAAAAGCGTATACATCGTCCCAAGAATGAATTACAGACTCGGTGGAGTCGAGTAACTGGTACTACCAGCTTGTGTCTGCTATTAGTATTTACAGAATGAATATCACTTATTTTCGCAAAACTACTTTTATTTTTGTGTGCGTACATTACATTTTCATAAATGTATTGAGAGGACAGAGTTAATATATTAATTTCCTTAAATTTTTGTCTCAGTGACTCTTTTGGTTTTAAATTATATATTGCTCTAATGGCCCTCTTCTGTAAAATAAATATAATTTCAGTGGCAGTCGCGTGTCCCCATAGCAAAATACCATACGACATAATGCTACGGAAATAACTAAAGTAAACTATTCTAGCTGTTTCAACACTGGTAAGAGTTCTAATCTTTTTTACAGCATATGCTGCAGAACTAAGTCTGCTAGCTAGTTTTGATATATGGGGGAGCCATTGAAGCTTTGCGTCCAATGTGATTCCAAGAAAAATGGTGGTATCAACAAGACTCAGTTCCTCCCCATTTAAAATTACATTAGTATTGACATGTTTAACATTAGGAGTTACGAATTTCATACATTTAGTTTTAGTTCCATTCAAATGCAAATTATTAACATTAAACCAATTGACTAACTTAGCTATAGCATTATTTACTTCGTATTAATTTAATAACTGTCGTTTTAATTTGAAAATTAATGAAGTATCATCAGCAAATAATACTATGTCATGGTTATCCCCTACTATGTAAGGTAAGTCTTTAAATATACAAGAAACAGAAAGGGACCGAGAATTGAGCCCTGAGGCACGCCCATTTGTACAATCGACCCGGAAGAACTCATACTATTATTAACAACTATTTGTGTTCTGTCACTTTAATATGAAATAATTAATTTAAGAGCATCATTTCTTACACCGTAGTGTTGAAGTTTCCTGATTAATGTTTCACGGTGAACACAATCGAAGGCTTTGGATGGGTCACAGAATACACCCAGAGCATCCCGTGAATTCTCCCATGCATTAAATATATATTTAATCAGCTCAACACCAGCATCAGTTGTCGAGCGACCCCTTGTGAAACCAAATTGATTTTTATGAAGTAATTTATTTACATTAAAAAAAATTAACAATCGATCAAGAATAATTTTTTCAAAAATTTTACTAAGTGTTGGCAGTACAGAAATAGGTCTAAAATTTGCGGGGTCTAATGTACTACCAGATTTAAATAAAGGTATTACTTTACTACGCTTCATTAAATCAGGAAGCACACCAGATTTGATACTACTATTAAAAATAATAGATAGTTGAGGTGCGATTGTATCTATTATAGACGCAATAACTTTAACAGAAACCCCCACAGATCGGCTGTTCTCTTAATATCAATAGTCTTAAAATATTTTACAATATCTTTTGATGAAACTTTATGAAATGTAAAATTCTTTGTACACACATTTACATTTTGTTTAAGTAATGATTCGGCGACGGTAGGAGAAGAATTCAGTGACTTAGTGGTTAAGATCGGAATATCAGTAAAATATTTCTCAAAAACCATTGCAACGTCCTGATCTGATTTAGTTAATTTATTGTTAAAACTTAACTGGTAGTTTGAATTGCGAGAGTTGACCTTACCAGTTTCACTATTAATTATACTCCATGTCATTTTAATTTTATTAGAAGCAGTCTTTATTTTGTTGCTTAAATACAATGACTTGGCTAAGGAGCACACTCTTTTAAATATTTTAGAATATTTTTTTACATATTCCCTAAATTCGACGCTAGGATTATATGACCTTTCATTGTAAATTCCATATAACCTTTGTCTACTCGTAAGGACTCCTACTGTCGCCCATTCATTAAATGCTTTACGATTATTCAAGGAGAATGTTTTAGAAGTAAAAGTATTATTAAATTCATTGCAAATGAGCTTAAATAATGTTGCATACAAAAAATTTGGATTATTTTGGTATGAAAGTAATGGAAGTTTTTTCACTATGTTACTTCTAAACTTCTCCAAGCGATGTGCATTTACTGGAACAAACACTACTTTTTTATCTACTTGCTTTTTGTGAACATAAGGTAATGAAACAAATTGTCCACAGTGACCAGAGCTCAATTTTTGAATTATACATTTATTGAACGGCTTAACATTTGTAAAAATGTTATCTATACATGTTGCACTAGATTCAGCAATACGTGTTGTCTCCAAAAATAAATTAAAAAGACCATAAGATTTAAACAATAATCTAAATTTAATATTAGTGGAGGAAGTTTCTAGGAGATTGATATTAAAGTCTCAAGTCATTGATAATTAGACACAAAAATAGCAACCCGCAACGAGTAATGATTTTAAATGAGTACCATACAAGACTTCGACAAAAAGGTGGAGAATCTTAAGAGAGTGATAACATTCGTGAGGTTGTTTTTTTAATATTAAATGCATTGTATTAGAAATATTATCAAAATGTACTCAGTTACGTGATGTAAAATTCATAAAATCACTCTTAAAATGTACCTGTTTTAAAACGTTTTAAATAAAAATATACGACAAAAAAATTAAAATTTTATTTATTAAGAAAAGTAAAGAAACTAAATATTTATGAATAGTTTCACATCGTACGACTGATAATCACAAAACAAAAATTTAAATGAACACAAATAACCTACATTTAAAACGTCGAAACAAAATGTACACCTGCAAAATTTAATAATTTAATTATTAATTATTTTAATTGGACACTTTTATTGTTATTGCAACCAGGAAATAAAATTTAATGGTTTTCCTTTAGTGTTTTTCTAAATTATCATAAGTTTTGAGCAACAATTTACATGATTAAAATATACTTTAAATTTATAATAGTTTAAAACTTAACTATCACTTTTTGTACATTTTTAAATGTGCAATCAGTGAATTCAAATTATTCCCAAATTTCCTTTAACCACGGTTCAACTAAATTACTTGTATTAATAAACATTTGAGCAACAATCACTTTTTTAGATATCTAAAAATTAAAACAACGCAAACTTTATTCTTAAGAACTAAAGACTGACTGGTTCTTTGTCAGCTTTTTTCTTGTAAGAAATACTATGAAAGAAAAGTATCACTGATACTTGACACTTAAAGCTTAACAGGGATTGAAGCTACCCTGGGCCTTTTAAAAACGTGAGATCAAAATACTCTTAACTATAAAAAATAATAAGAAGATTTGTACGTTCAGTCTTGCATCTTGATTCTTAATCGAAGATAAATGTCTATAGGCCACAGCATCAATTTACCATCAGGTGGATTGTGTGCTCGTTTGTCACCCTTATTCTATAAAAAATTAAATAAATACTTAATTGTAAAATTAATTTGAACTTCGTTAATCATGTAAAATACTTTGATCAATTTTCCATTATTCCATATAATTTCTCATTGATTGTTAAATTAAATTACTAATTGGGACGTTAAATAAAACAGAATTGCTGTGATTGTATTGCACAAAGTAGGTATGAAGCCGTCAGTTATTTTCAAAACCTTTCATGACCTTGTTACTAGCCGTATGTTTGTTTATAGCATTATCGACCCGTACTCGAATAGTTTCTCTGTCAAAGAGCATATAAGATCGGTGCAACCTAGAAAGGCAAAGCCAGATTTGGACGAGAACCGTTTAGAAAATAAGTATGATATTATCGCCTAAAGTCAAGATTCCCGCTAGGAACTTGTCGCGAATTACTGAACAAAACTCAAAGTTTATATAGTTTCTGTAGCTTAAAATTGAATGAATCAAAATGCTCGCCGAATCACGAATTCCGAAAATTCGAAACGCTATTACAAAGCACAGAATTGTACTCTTTACAGATGAAAAACAATTAACCAATGAATACGACAAGAAACTCTTAAAAAATCCTTGCAATTTGTTGGAAAAGTTCAGCGTGGTAATCATCCTCATACTAATGTATTTGGAAATACTTATCATATCTGATATGTATATATACGTGTATTTAAAAAAAATGTGGGGGCTAATTTTTTTTAACAATACCCCAAGAATTGTTATATATAATTAATATCAATATATAATAATAACAATACTCTATTTTTTTGCAATACGGCACATGATAGCACCTTTTGGGTACATTAAAGTAATTTTTTCCAGATCAATAATCCAAAATAGCGGGGCTAACTTCCTAAAAAAATATTTTTTCTGTCTGTGAATTTTTTTATATAAACAATCAAAATGATCCACCATTTTCTAACATAATAATCTTGTAAATATAGATTAACTTGTTCTTTAGTGAAGTTATTTCAGCAGAGATATTTAACAATATATTATAAATTTTGCCACGCTGCAGCTATATTATAGTTGTAGCAAGAATGGGCATAATAGCTGAAATGCAAATTATGTAACAACATACGTTGTGTACTAGCTAGTAATATAATCTCTGTATGTAAAAATAAACTGCTGTTCGTGAGTCTCGCTAAAACTCGAAAACAGATTGACTGATTTTGATGAATTTTTTGTGTGTATTTGAATGGGTCCCTAGATGGTTTAGATTTGGACCTGGACATTTAGACCCAGTAGGTAGCGCTGTTGTCGAGATCCAAAAATAATCCTTGCGATGCCGCACAGGGGCCGAGTGCTTGTGTTTTTATAAATTTTCTTAAAAACGGTTTTTCTTCAAGAAAATCTACATGCTTTCTACATATTTTCTACTTTTTGTTAAAATATTAAAATGCAAAACTGCTATCAATACATTATAGTAATAATCTCATACTAGCTATGAAAAGTTTAGGTAAAATTTTGACCTATCCGTAAAAAGCATTACGCTACAAATGTAACGTTGATTTCACTCTGCAATTCGAAGTCTGTAATAATATATAGGTGAGCATGGCCGTGTGGTCCGTGGAAGCCGTGACTTCACTCGTTAAATATTCATGAACTAATTTTAGCTTTCATGGTAGAGTTCATTATTCCTGGCTATAACGGGTCTAGTGAATGAAACATGCGTAACTTTGCTTGTCGATTAGTACCCGATTAGCAGTTTAAAGGACGCCGTTGTCTGGCGGGATTAATTCAACTTTCAGGAAAATTTTTGAATAAAGATTTGCAATCTATTTCCCGTACAACTTCTCTGTGGAATTGTTTACCAATGGCAATTTTTCTGGACTGATACGACTTATGGACCTTCAAGAAAAGAGCTTACTGCTTTCTTGAAGACCGGAAATGCATCTGCGATTCCCCTGGTGTTGCGTTTGTTCATGGGCGGCGGTAGTCACTTACCATCAGGTGAGCCGCATGCTCGTTTGTCCCCTCTTCTACAAAAGAACCTGGTCTCGTATATGTACAGAGAAACTATATTTTAAAGCCTTTAAGATAATAACCCAATCGTTCTCAAAATCATCATAATAGAATATTATGTAAGTACATGCAGAGGTGTTCAAATTTCGCACATATAATGACTTTGTTAATGCAGAGGCCATTCCGAGACCGTGGTTTACTGGTTTCTTGAATTGAGACTATTGGGTGAATTTTACTTTATATGTTGCACCATTGTCATTATATATGAACGTTCTTTCAGACCTTTTTAACACGTTTTTTGGTAGAAAACCTGGTGTGGTTGATAAACGTATTTCAATGTTACGCTCAGTTTACTGAGCATTAACAGTTTTTAAAGTATCCATAGAGATTATAACAAATGCTAACTAAGACGTACGTCAACGGCAACACAAAAAAAATTGCAACCAAAATATTTTGCTCACATTACGTCCACATTTGACCAATGTTAGAGATTCTTCCTTGACCGTTATCATATTTTTAAAGCATCGTATCGTTCATTTTAAGTACCTAACCTCATTAATCTTGGTAGTTCAGGAGATTACCGGTTGTCTTTAATTGTCATTGTTCATTAATAAACTGATTTCAACCATTACCAACGACATTGCTAATTCCCATTTGACGAGCTGATTTACTACTTGCTCGAAGCTGAAGTAATAAGCAAATAAGTAATTCAACTGATTAGTACAACCATTGAGCTACTGAGCTGAGACTTATTTTGCTCCATAAGCATGCTTCGTCATAAAACTTTATTTCTTTTATCGTTGCGACAAATATATTTTACATGTTTGTTTTTACATGTTCATTTAAAAATTATAAAATTATGTTGGAATCTACATGTTTATTCGCTTTAAAGAGCATATGTTGCCTCATTGTATAGCTTTACTGTAAGAATATCCACTACCACATGCGATATCTCGATTTCGGTTTCATTATGTCAAGATTTAGTGAGGAATTCGTGACAGCACCCACCATATTGTCCAGACCTAGGTGCATTTTTGAAATCTAGATACGAAAATTACTTTATAGTATTAAATGGAAAAAGGAACAAGCAAAGAGGTCGTGTATTTTAACAAAAAGTAATTTTTTATCACAAAAGATATAACTTTCCTACAAAGCCATGCTGAACAAAATTGCTTTAAATAATCTGTCTAATAACATTGTTTATTTATTTTTTAACACCTTAATTATTAGCCTCATCTTGTAAATTTTGTAAACAATTTATTTTATATAATTTTAGTTAACTTTGTTTTCTTTTACTATCACTAATTTAATACTATTAATTTACATATACTTTAACCGCAACAAACTTCCCAAAAGGATTAAAATATTACAAAATTGTTATCTACAGCATGCTTCGTCAATTTGTTTTCTGGTATTTCATTCAGTTCTAAACAGTTTAAAAATTTAATACGGAACAGATAAATAATTCCTCAGATAAACAACAAAACGAGTCAATAGTGTATTGTTAGTTTCAAGTCCCTAGCTCTTCGGGAAGTTAGTAGATATCTCTCGTGGTATCTTGTTTTAGTAATAAATATTTAATATACAAATACATATATGTATTAAATAAACATGTTATTTTTGTAAAAAAAATATTTTCTTTTTATAAAGTCTGCAAAAATGATTCATTACACACAGTTTTTCTCATATTACATTAACAAGAACACGAATATTTAAACATCTCTTTTTTGAGATTTATTTATACTGTTTAGACTTTCATAAAAAACCTTTAGGCCATTTACCAATAAATTGGTATATTTTTTACGTGCACCACCATTAATATTCACTACAATTTAATTTCTAGTGGGCCCAAAAATGACTATCTCCTTTACGGTAACACATATAAACTAAGCTTTATTCATAATAGATAAAAATTATAAAGTTAATTGCGGACAGCTAATTTTGTATTTAGCGCATAAATTACTAGGGAGAAAAATCGAGCGTGTAGCCTCCATCGTGTAGTGTACTCCTCGTTTTGAACTCGATTTTAAAAGTACAAGGAAATTCTTAATATTCGATTGAAATAAACTAAACTGTGACGACACGGTAATGGGCCACAAATTTAACAAAATAATATTAGTATTTTACGCTACTATAAACCATTTTTTTTAATCCGAACACAGAGCTAAGCTGTGTCATATCATATGGCAGGCAAGTCAATTCTATACAGCCATTGAGGTATTACTTACGTAAGTAATATAGTTCGATGTACACAACACATAATATGTATCTCTTCTCATCGTACATCGTACACCGTACGTCTAACGCTGCTTTAGTTTGCTGACGTTCATGTGAAATGGTTTGAAGCTTTTAACTCTCGAGTATTGCGTAGTATTACAGGATGATAATATTTGATATCACTGCAATATTATATGCATTACTTCCCATATCTAGCTTTGAGTGAGAACAGGATTTGTAGATATATTTTGCTGTGTATCCCAATTATTATTTTTAGTATTCTGTATTAGCTGAACTAATAATATTTTTTATTAAATTAAAAATGTCTAGCAAATTTATTTGCGATATACGTAAGAGAAAATATATTTACAAAATCAATATAAAACCAAGAATCAAAGCATACCTACATGGGTTAGGTTTTCAACATCAAAAGACTTTCGAAACGACGAAGGGATGTTTTATATGGAAGCCAATAACGGTATTTCAAGCTTCGTTAGATTGCTCTCAAACATCTTGATTCTCTACACAATAGCTAGTTTGGTCTTTGAATACTTGAGTATTTTTATATGGCTACAGGGAAATGCAGTATCTACTGAAATATGCTTTGTCATAAAACTTTATTGCATTTGACGTTGCGATTAATACATTTTGAAAAGGTTAGAATACTAACTATTTTGGCTTTAAATATATGGTACCTTTTACTTAAAATATAAAAATGTAATTGGAATATACAGTTTGTTTTAATTTAAAATAAAACAATATGTGTTCTTATTTATATCTATATCCTGCTGTAAGAATATTAACTACCCGAATCCTGAATTTCTTTCACTTTAAATTAGTGAGGAATTCGTTACAATAAGTGACGAAAGAAAAAAAATGGTGCTTAATACTCAAAGAAATTCCTATTTCAGAATGGTGTAACTAATTTACTGACCAATCCAAGGTTGAAACATATCGTTTTATCGGAATCAGAGTAATATATTATAAAATGCTTTATGGAGGATTAAGGCCTGAACATTATATCTATCTACGCCTACGATTGAAAGCATATTTTTATTATTTTGACATATTGAACTTTAAAATTTATAACCTTCTGTTCAGAATTATCGCAGAAGACTATGTGTCAAGATTTAGTGACTAATAATGGTCTATTATTATGCAGTGTATGTATAATGTAAGTAATTGGCAATTTAAAGTGTTTAAATATTTATGACAAATTTTTAAAATAAATTTTACATTTTAATTACTTATCACCTTACGTCCTCTAAAAGTTTAAGTGTTTACTTCTCTCGGATAAGATAGGAAAGCACGTGTAAAATTAACATGGGATGGCTGTGAATTGATAGCTAGTATTTAGCCCTGGGTCTGTTAAATTAATAATTGTACTAATTATAGAGATACAAAGTAACTTACCCCTAACTAATAATAAAAACCAACAAACCGAAATAAGTAATACCTAAAATTAGGTGTAAGACAGTCTAATTACGTGCCGTGTAGTGTAATTATGAGATATCGAATGGTGGTTGAGATTTATGATTTGAGATTATACGTAGGTGGTCCCATAATGAATTGGCCTAACTATGAACCAATGAAGGAAATGAAACGAAACCAATTTTATTTTTCAATATAATCACCATGAATACTAACACACTACTGACATCTGTGAATCAACATCTCTAAACCTTTATAAAAATAATCACATTTTTTATCCTCAAAATGACTGAAGACGGCGGCCTGCAACTCTTCATCGCTTGAAAATTTTCTTCCTCTCAAGTCCCGCTTTAAATTTGGAAATAAATAATAGTCGGACGGGGCCATGTCTGGACTGTAAGGTGGATGTTGAACTTCTGTGAACCCGATTTGACAATTGACGAACTGCATCCTTCGAAACACCAGCGGTATGAACAGGGGCGTTGTCATGGAGCAACAGGACAGCTTTAGACAGCTTGCCTCTTCGTTTTTCCTTTATCTTGTCTCGTAATTTATATATTAAAGAAGCATAATATTCGCAGTTCACGACTGTATTACGTTCTTTAAAACCCACCATCAAAATACCTTGAAAATCCCAAAATATTGTGCACATCAGTTTTTTAGTCGATTGTTGCACCTTTGCCTTTCTAGGGGGCTTTTCCCTTATATCGCCATTCCACTGACTCGCGTTTGCTTTGTGGATCATAATACAAGATCATAGTTTCATCACCAGTCACTAGCCGCTCGATTACAGTCTTTGGATTTTCGCCACAAAGATCCAAAAACTCCGAAGCGCAGCGCACTCTTTCCTGTCTCTGTACCGCTGAAAGAAGTTTCGGTACCCATCTTGCACTCACTTTTTTCATGTGAAGATGTTCATGGATCGCGCGATGAACGGTACTCTTAGAGAGCCCAAGCTTTGCTGCAATTTTTCTAATCTTCAATCGGCGGTCACTCAGAACTTCGTCTTCGATAAGAGCAATCGTTTCGGGAGTGAGCACTTCCACAGGTCGACCATCGTGGCCAAAGTCTTCGACGGTTTCTCTCCCGAGGCGAAACTCTTTCACCCAATTTTTCACTGTGCTATAGGAGGGGGCAGACTCCTTATACACGCCATCCAATCGTTCTTTTATTTGAGCAGAGGATAAACCTTCTTTAAACAGAAACTTTATGACATTTCGATACTCAGTTTTCGACATTTTGAAAAAATACGCGACTCTCGTTATTCAAATGCCTTATAAACTAAGACTAAGCATTTCATGTCGATGAATGTTTCTTATATTAAGTGCACGATAAACGCACTATTTAATGCAACACAACATGTAGCGACATGTCGCGTTGAACTATATCAGGCCAGTTCATTATAAGACCGCCTGGTATATATTAATTATGAGATATCGAATGGGATATCGAATGGTGACGTAATCTATATATTTTGTGTCTGTTTGTTTATTTATCGGATATTATTATCTTCCGGAAAAGCTAGATGCTTGAAACTTTAAGTAAAGCTCAGAACTAGACAACAACAATATACTATTAACTCGGTTTCTTGCCTGTCTGAGGAATTATTTTCTGGTCCGTAACTTTTTTTGTAATCGATTGAAACCTTAATTCCTTAACATACTTCATTAACTTGAAATTTTGAACAGTTTAAAACTGGCTGACATACCAGAAAACAAATTGACGAAGCATGGTATAAGCAAGCATAATAATTTTGTAATATTGTTACGAGCTTGAGGTTCCTGACAATAAAAAACTGCCGATTGAATAACCAACATTTACACTTTAATTCACTTTACACTAATTAAAACTTAAAACACTAATAATTAACTACACTGATACACTTTTATTTCGCTCCGAAGCTTAGCTTGTCTCGCCAAATTCAACACAGCCCCGATTGCGTCATGCAGCGGTTTAAATACACTTTTACGCCGAAACATCCAGAATATTCCCGTAGATACGGGTGACGACCGACCAGACGCAGAAAGTTCGAGTGTGAGGCTTCTAGAAAGCTAGTTATTCAATTCGATACTAGATGGCGCTGTTGGTTAAAAGATTAGTCATGTAATTTTCTGGAAAGCTCTCCTCGCCCGACACTAGATGGCGCTAGTGCGACGTCTACGTAGGCGTGCAACACTGACCCCTTCCGAGACATGCTCGTCCCGAGCATTATCGGCCCCATAATAACGCGCCAGGCGATCTACATGGACGATCTTAGGAGTCCCTCTTGCGCCTTTCGACGAAGCATGCTGTAGATAACAATTTTGTAATATTTTAAATCCTTTAGCGAAGTTTGTTGCGGGTAAAGTCAATTAAGATTTTTAGTTTTAAATAAGTAGTAGTAAAAGAAAACAAAGTTAACTAAAATATATAAAATAAATTGTTTGCAAAATTAACAAGCTAATAATTAAGATCTTAAAAAATAATTTTTTAGCATAGCTTTGTAGGAAAAATACTTCTTTATAATAAAAAATCCTTTTTGTTAAAATACACGACCTCTTTGCTTGTTCCTTTTTCCACTTAATACTATAAAGTAATTTTCGTAGCTATATTTGAAAAATGTACTAAGGTCTGGAGAAAATGTTGGATGCTGTCACGAATCCCTCAGTAAATCTTAACATAATGAAACCTAAATCGAGATATCGCATGTGGTGGTGGATATTCTTACAGCACCGCTAAAAAATGAGGCAACATATGGCCTTTAAAGCGAAGAAACACATGTAGATTCCAACATAGCTTTATTATTTTGGTTTAAGTTTTAATTAGACTGGTCTGTTGGTCTAGTGGTTAGTGACCCTGACTGCTATGCCGGAGGTCGTGGGTTCGATTCCCACCCAGGACAAATGTTTGTGTGATGAGCACGATCATTTGTTGTGTGTCTGGGTGTAATTTATCTATAATATTTATGTATTTAAAAATATATAAGTATGTGTATCAGTTGTCTCTAGTACCCATAACACAAGCTCTGCTTAGCTTGGGACTAGATGGCGTTGTGTGATAGTTGTGGTATATTATTATTAATATTATTATTATTTTATATATATATATATATATATATATATATATGTTTGCCGTGTAGTGGCGGTTAAGAATATCCACTACCCCATATCTTCCCGTGGGTGTCGTAAAAGGCGATAGAGGGAAACAGGCAGGAGATGGGCAGCAGCATCTTCCTGATTACAGCAACTGTACGACAAAAAAAACTGCGGTTGCCAACTCGCTCGCCAAGCGTGGCAACTATGGCAAGATAACCCCCATGAACAATTACACAAATAGACGGCCACCAGTCCCCGGTGGCCCCGCTATTCCTGGCTACGGTGGCGACCATGGTAACGGCGGGGCAGGGGGTGCTAAGAATCTCCGGTGGAGGTTCGATTGCCACCTACGACGACTCGACCTGGCAACATTTAACGCACGCACACTGAGGACTGACGCAAAGATCCTGGAGCTGGAAGAAGAGATAGACAAGTTGCGCTGGAGTATTATAGGATTATCCGAGGTCCGAAGAGAGGGGGATAATACGGTGATTCTCGAATCCGGCAACTTGTTCTATCACCGGGAGGGCGACCATCTGTCCCAAGGAGGTGTCGGATTTATCGTCCACAAGTCTCTCGTCAACAACGTTGTAAAGATTGAGAGTGTGTCGACGAGGGTCGCGTACCTGATACTCAGAATCACTAAACGGTATTCGCTGAAGGTCATACAGGTTTACGCACCAACCTCGGCACATCCCGATGAGGAGGTGGAGGAAATGTATGAGGATATTTCTAAAGCCATGCATTCCTCCAAAACCCACTACACGGTGTTGATGGGAGACTTCAACGCAAAACTAGGCACAAGAGAAAGCGGTGAGCTGAAGTAAGGGAAAAATTGGAGTAGGGCAACGGAACCAAAGGGGCCAGCAGCTGGCCGACTTTATGGAGAAAGAGGGACTCTTTATGATGAACTCTTTCTTCCAGAAGCGGCCCCACAGGAAGTGGACCTGGTCGAGCCCCGACGGTTCGACAAAAAATGAGATTGACTTCATTATGACGACCAGACGCCAACTGTTCAGTGATGTCTCAGTAATCGCAAGGGTGAAAACTGGCAGCGATCACCGATTGGTTAGAGGCACACTGAACCTAAACGTTAAGTTGGAGAGATCTCGTCTAATGAGGTCAACGCTCCGTCCCCTCGTGCTCTAATCCAGAATCCCGAAAACTTTCAGCTCGAGTTACACAACCGCTTTCAGTGCCTACAAGATTGCAATGCAGTGGACGATATGAATGACAAGCTCGTGGAAACTGTCCATGCGGTCGGAGCTAAGTTCTGCAAGACCCGCCGCAGAAGAACACAAAAACTCTCCGATCACACTCTTAATCTCATGGCTGTTAGACGGGAGATGAGGCTGCAATCGTCAACAGATTTGACAGCATACAGGCAACTGAACAGACAGATCTCCAAATGCATGCGGCGAGACTTACGCAACTTTAATACTGCTCGTATTAAAGAAGCGATCGATCGGAACCAGGGCTCCAAAGTCTTTGCCAGAGATCTGTCTGCCCGTAAGAGCCAACTTTCAAAGCTGAAGACTGAGTGTGGCAGCATCGTTTCCGGGACACCTGAGATTTTGAGTGAGATTGAGAGGTTCTATGGGCAGCTGTACACATCATCGTTGGAGCCACACGCAAGTGTGAGTAACGATCCAAGAGCAAGTCTTATCCGACACTATTCCGATGATATCCCGGACGTCAGTCTAAGCGAGATTAGAATGGCTCTCCAGCACCTTAAAAACGGCAGGGCCCCAGGCGAGGATGGAATTACAGCGGAGCTTCTGAAAGCGGGTGGAACACCGGTACTTGAAGTCCTCCATGGTGGCACTACTCCAGAGGCGTGGAGCAGAAGTGCGGTGGTCTTGTTCTTTAAGAAAGGCGACAACGCTCTCTTGAAGAACTACAGACCGATTTCCCTTCTGAGCCGCGTCTACGTGCTGTTTTCGAGAGTCATTACGAATCGTCTCGCACGCAGACTCGACGACTTCCAGCCTCCCGAACAAGCCGGTTTCCGAAAAGGCTTCAGTACCATAGACCACATACATACCCTGCGGCAGATTGTACAGAAGACTGAAGAGTACAATTTGCCACTTTGCCTGGCGTATGTGGACTATGAGAAAGCCTTTGATTCCGTCGAAATTTAGGCGAAGCTGCAGTCCCTTCAGCGGTGCCAAGTTGACTGTCGGTATATCGAAGTACTGAAGTGTTTGTACAGTAGGGCTACGATGGCTATCCGAGTACAGAACCGGAGCTCGAAACCTATCCAACTGCAGAGAGGTGTAAGACAGGGTGACGTTATATCCCCGAAACTCTTCACCGCTGCTTTGGAAGACGTTTTCAAACTACTGGACTGGAAAGGATACGGTATTAACATCAATGGCGAGTACATCACTCACCTTCGATTTGCCGACGATATAGTCCTTATGGCAGAACCGCTGGAGGACTTAAGCACTATGCTCAATGACCTCAATAGTGCCTCCCAACGGATAGGTCTTAAGATGAACATGGACAAAACAAAGATCATGTTTAATGTCCATGTCACACCTATGCCGGTAGTTGTTGGGAGCACTATGCTCGAAGTTGTTGACGAGTACGTTTACCTGGGACAAATAGTCCGACTAGGTAAGTCCAACTTCGACCGAGAGGTCAATCGACGGATTCAACTCGGCTGGGCAGCGTTCGGGAAATTACGACATATCTTCTCGTAAGGTATACCTCAATCTCTAAAAACTAGATTGTACAACCAGTGCGTGTTGCCAGTGATGACTTACGGATCTGATACGTGGTCCTTCGCTGCGGGCCGTATGAGGACGCTCAAGGTCGCTCAGCGAGCTATGGAGAGGGCTTTGCTTGGAGTTTCTCTGCGTGATAGACTCAGAAATGAGGATATCCGCAGTAAAACCAGAGTGACCGACATAGCCCAACGGATTAGTAAGCTGAAGTGGCAATGGGCCGGCCATATAGCTCGAAGAACCGATAACCGATGGGGAAGAAAGGTTCTCGAGTGGCAGCCCCGTACCGGTAGGCGTAGTGTAGGGCGACCCCCCACTAGATGGAGTGACGACCTGGTAAGATATGCAGGAAGTCGATGGATGCAAGTGGCTCAGGACCGTGCTTTGTGGCATTACTTGGGGGAGGCCTATGTTCAGCAGTGGACTTGTGAAGGGCTGTAATGATGATGAATGATGATATATCTGTGTAATAACACTATATATATATATATATATATATATATATATATATATATATA
Source organism: Parnassius smintheus behrii (assembly GCA_036936625.1). NCBI lineage: Eukaryota > Metazoa > Arthropoda > Insecta > Lepidoptera > Papilionidae > Parnassius > Parnassius smintheus. The sequence goes on along the minus strand of JAUPFT010000004.1, from coordinate 32,438,823 downwards.
TATATATATATATATATATATATATATATAGTGTTATTACACAGAAAATTCAAAGCAATTTTGTTCAGCATAGTGTAGGAAGGTTATTTCTTTAAAACAAAAAAAATCTCGTTTTGTTAAAATACACGACTTCTTTGTTTGTGTGTTGCTTAAAAATAATTTACTTAATTTATATATTATATATTAGCTAGATTTCATACTTTCTCGTTTTCCCTTCTTCTACTTCTTTTAAATCTTTGATTGCAACTTTTATGAGCCTATTAATATGAAGTTTTTGATGATTTTATCATTACTGTACCTAATATTTAAATTTTTAATATTATTATTACTTAGCATGTTATAATAATATTTTAATAAAAGTACAAAAACTTTTATGGGTATGTAATGTAACGTTTTATATATTTTTTATATTACATTTTATTTTATTACATATCCTTTTTCAATTATTTGATATTTTTATATTCAGTTCTTTTGTCCGATTATAATCGGGATGTCTTAAAGGCATGTGTGAGTATATTTTTGACACGCTAGGACCACTAAGACAGTTTATTTGTGGCTTTATCACCGCAATATTTGTGAGAAATCGTAGGTAATTTAAAAAAATTATTTAGTGCCCGCTTGGCTTTTCCGATTAACAGACTCGAATTACCTAAGCTTTAAACGTATTGTTACGTGCGTAGGGTTCGTGACAATAAAAACTGCCGATTGAATTACCAAAATTGACACTTTAATTTCCGAACACCAATTAAAACTAATACCCACTAATAATTAATCACACTTAACACATTAGTTTATTTCGCTCCTAAGTCTTCACTTGTATCGCTAATTCTTATGCCTGGTGGCCTTTTCCACCGAAACATCTAGAATGTTCCAGCAAATACCGGTCCCTACCGACTACATGTAGAAAATTCGAGTGTGATTTTCGATATGATTTTCGAGAATGTCGATTTTATAGAAAGGTTAGTTCTTCTATTCGATACTAGATAGCGCAGTTGGTGGAAAATTCAGGCATGTCGTTTTGTAGAAAGCTCCCCTTGCTCTGGACCCCTACACTAGATGGCGCTAGGGGTATTAATTTTAGCTTGCAACAGTGTCATAGCTCATTTGTACAAGGATGTCCTGATGATCAGATTCGCACAAATCATCATTTTCAATCGTTATTATCATCGTTAGTCACCTTTTTTACATCTCATGACCAAAACGCCCCGAGTTCTAAGAATTAAATATCCGCCACCAAGTACCTACATAAAAAGGCACTTAAAATTAGAATTATCGATTTGGGTCCATTTTCAACGAAAATCAGTCTCTGATTGCTCGTAAACATAAAATGAAAAGCGAGTATTTGGCCCATTAGCTACCAATGCATGCTTATTCGCTTTTTATTATATTGTTAAAGGGTTACATTTTCATTAACGAAATAAAAGACTTTAAAAATATGATAAATGAACGTGTGGTGGCGGCTAAAGGAAATCCCTCGACCAATTTTGTCCAGTGGGTGGTAAATGGGAAGACTTTTGGAAATTCCAGAAATATCTCATGGTTTTCGATTCAAATTCGTGTCATCACGGTTAAAGTCAGCGGTAAAATATCCAAACTGGCATCGGGACCAGCTTCTAGGTGCGATATGTCTGGTACTGCAACCCAGTCAATTTGTATCATAGTTGCCACGATTTGCAGGCGGGCTCGGAATCGCAGTTTTTTTTATTTCAACACTTAAAACCATTGATCCTGCATCTGATGTTTCTTCAGTAGTGTCGGATTTTAGTCACATTGTACTACGAAAGTGAGAGAATAGATAGTGTAGGGCATATTAGTTAATATACGAAGCATTATATAGAATCAGTATAAATTACAAAATGGTTCTTTTGTTAACCTAACTTATAGAATCTTTTTTCTAACTTACTTATTCGGCATATTTCGATGATCTCATCTAAATCACTTAATTTTGTCTCGGTATTACTCAAAGTGATTTATTTTATGAAAGTTCTTTTTAAAATTATATTCCTATCCACCTTTCAATTTTAAAGAATTTGAAAGCCGTATTGTCATTTCTTCACACCTTGTTAAAAGAAATGGGTGGCCCATTTTTCTCAGTTTTAACTTCATTACCCATCCGGTGCAATTTCATGATATATTCAGTATAATATCATAATAACACCCAATTATAATCCCATATATAATTCCACAGATATATCTTTTTTTCTAACTAGGGATTAACTCAGAACTAATTTTGCAGATACTACGGATATTGCAGATACTTGTGAGAAGATGATTGCCAAAATATTCATATTTTCGAACTTCTACAGAACTGATATTTGGAAGAAAATTTACCTCGTAATTTAAATACGTAATTTACTCGTTAATGTATTTCATATACATCCACTAAAAATGGTTCACCGAAAATCATCTTTCAAGGAATAAAAAAGGGGAAGGTATGAGTGTCAATCTTTATCTATACTATTTTCACATTACACAATATCACAAAGGGTATCCTAAAGAATAAAATAAAAATAATTTCTTGAAACATCCTTATAACAAAATGCGTAGGAAAATGAGGAATTAAATAATTCCATTTTCCTTTGAAAATGACTTTAATAGTAAGAAAAAACAAAAAAGGTAAACTTTTCAAGTTTTTGGTCGGTGATAAGAAACAAATTTTATTGAAATATCAATCATGTGGTTTTACGACCATAGTCGTCCTTGCCGCCGCGAGTGTGCCGCGAGTCTGACATGTTTAAGCTATTCCTATTTAATAAAGGGGGGTATTCTCTAGAAATACTGACCTGATTCTAAAATTATTTTATCATCAGAAGGCGACACTCTCTGAGTAATTTTATTTGAGAATATTAAGTTTACAGTTTCATGTCTCAATTTTTGTAAATCAGACGGACGAAAAGCCGCTTAAGGCCTTTTTGTAGTACAATATATAGTAGATAATAAAACATTAACTTGCTTCCCGCAATTGACAAGTGAATTCTTAGCACAGAAGCGGGGAACATTTTAGAAAAAAAAAAGAACAACCTACGCCTAACAACAAAGATGTCTCGCCCTTGACTGTCTGGGCCGCAAGCGCTTGAACTATTTGATTTGTTATTTTTTAAAGAAAATATTGACAAAACTATACTTACTTTTTTATATTCCGGCCGACTACAAATCCTCGCTAAAAACACGAATTTCTTCCAAGGATGATTCGCGAGGCTATTGAAATCAAAACATATCTAATTTCAATATAGAAGATGGCTGGGCACTAACATCTTCTTGGGATCCTATAATTAATTAAATTAAATCCCAACCCAAGCATACAACAGCAAGACTTCAAGATACTAAAAGTTCATACTACGTAGATCGGGACAATAAAATCTTTTCTAAAATAATCAAAATTATCTGTGGGTAACCTTAGTAGGTTAACTGAGGTTATCTGGACTTTAGAACACCTAAGTCCCCACCGTGACCATGGATGCTGTAAAATGCTCGATACGTCGGGAATACAAAAAAGTTAATCCATGAAAACTAATTTTATTCAAATGTGTAATATTCGCGTAAATATAAGAAATCATTAAGAGTATTTAGTTCGGTATTTAGCTAAGGAATAGAGATTATAGATAATAGTATACTTACGTGTTTTATCTACCCTAATAATCTTTAGAACCTTGCGTCGAATGGCTCGTGACTATAAGAAAATATTTTACATTGTTACGAATAAGTATATAGTATTAATTATGAATACTTGACACCAGTTCTATCTAGTCACAAGTGAAGGGTAATGTATTATTACCGCCACAAATTGTGTGAAACGGAGAGTAGGGTCAACAACGCTTGTTTAATATTCATGAAATAAGTTTCACTACTGCGCGCATTTCGATCAAAGTTGCTGTTAATGTAATAGTAGCCGCGTAGCAAGCTCACATTATTTCATTAGAGGTTGGTAGCAGTCTAGCAGCAGTGTTCATAATCATAGATCATTAGTAACATAATTACTTACATTTTGTATTTAGTATTATTATAGGCTATAAACAATTACCCTGGAAGATAACCCTTCTTATCCTTATGCGGTTTTCCACAGCCGTCATCTGCTCACCTTGATAACACAGGATTGTACTCTATTGCCCTATACACTGCCCAAGGAAGACTCCAACTTTAGAGTCAAACTTGTACAGCCCGACGACCCTCTTTAGTTATGTATGTAGCACCGTGTCGATTTCCTTTCTGTATTATATCCAGGCAGCGGAAAAGTACCGACGGTTTTGTTTAACCACTTTTGCCAAACATCGCGTCAATGAGAAGTGGTTAGTTAGTTCCACTACCACCGCCCCGACATCCATTTTGAGCGCATGATATCACTAGTCACCTGAACCGATGTGACGAGTGGTTCTCGCAATCAGAATGGATGTCAAGGTCTTTAAGGTGGGTAGTCACGTCATGGGGCGGTATATGCTTGGGTCTATAGTATCCTGATCTTTAGGAACCAAGTGATTTCAGTAGTGAAGAGGCTCGTGAGTGACTTCTAGTCGAGAGCCCCTGAAAATGTCGGGCGAGCACAGAGTGATGCACTGGTGCACGTATTGCGATCAAAATAGAAATTGATGTAATAGTACCCGCGTAGTAAATACCACATCGTTCATTAGAGGTTGGTGGTAGTCTAGCTGTAGTGTTCGTAATTATAGATCATTAGAAATACAATAACTTGCTTGTAATTTAGTTGTTATATTCTTCTATTGTGATTTTAACAATTTTATTGCGAGCTATATTTTATTTATATTATTTTTTATATTTTATTCCTACAATTTAAATTAAACTGTTTACAGAGCTCCGTTTTGGTAAACGCCGAAACAGACATCAAAATTTCTTAGGGAATCAAGTGCTTAGGTCAGGATCAACGGGGCCTACACAGTTTGGTTTGGCAACACAAAGCTCTCAGACAGAGCTTTGCAGGGTCTCTGTGACTGTTCAGTCTGTTTATGAACAATTGTTTGGAATTTATAAAAGTTGAAGAATATAGGTAATGAATAGTTAGTTTATCGTCAAATATGTACTTCACATGTACGACGATGATGAAGTTATATTTGCGTCAATTACGTTTGTGTAATTAGTATATCACTAAAAGAAAGGGGAATAAAAGTGAACGCAAATAAGACGAAGGTGATGGTTTTTGAAAAAGAAAAAAGATGATATATAACGACACATACAATGAAAATGGTTGGGGATTTTGGTTGAATAAGAGGATGAGATTGTGTATTTAAAATGTGTGTTTATCCGGGACTTAAAATTTCACAAGGATATAGAGAGGAAAGTGAATACGGGCTATACAGTAAATGGAGCTCTATCCTTTATGTGGGATGTCAAAATGTATTTAATAATGTATATGGGCTTTGATTTTTTTTTTTCATAAATTACACTTTTAATTGTGAAGAAAGATTATATTTTGGGACAAATGTAGTCAATTTATAACAATTGTCTGAAGATAAAAAAAGTTATTCTGTTTGAAGTAATTTTGGTGAAGTACGAAGAAGCGGGTATGCAACGGTTGACATCATATTGTGTTTCTTTCTTCTACACGAATTTAATAAATACTTTACCCATTTTTCCGTTATAAGCCCAATGGTTAAAACAGTAATGAAAAAACTAGGAAATAGAAAAAGTGCCTATGTTGCTGCTCCAACCATACTTCATAATATGTTAAAATTCACTGAGGCGCTATGACTACTGAAAAAGCTAAAGAAATAGACATATATATATATATATATATATATATATATATATATATATATATATATATATATATATATATATATATATATATATGTATATATATATATATATATATATATATATATATATATATATATATATACATGAAAGAGTATGAATGTGTAAGCCCGAGACTGCTATGGTTACGAATGAAAGTGGGTTTAAAGAAGCTGCTCCTGCTAGGGGTGTACGCCCCAGACATGTCTAAGCCCACTTACATCCGAGAGCAGTTTTGGGACATGGTAAGGATGGTGTTGACAAAATGTAAGGAAAATGAAAATATTATTATGTTAGGAGACTTTAATAGAAGGGTTGGGGTGAAGAGGTCTGGTTATGAAAGGATATTGGGAACGTTTGGTGATGAAAGTATAAATGAGAATGGTGAAGACCTCCTCACCGTATGTGCGGAAAAGAATCTTTCTGTGACGAATACTTTTTTTCGTCATAAGAAGATTCACACGTATACATGGGAAAGGGGTGATGATAGTAGCATGATAGATTTCGTAATTGTGGATGAAAGAATGAGGAACGCAGTCGTAGATACAAGGGTTTACCGGGGGTCCAACGTAGGGACGGATCATTACTTGGTCTTATGTCGAATTAATGGTCTTTTCAAGCGTTGGCGGCATCGGACATCTGCGTTACAGCGTATAAGAATAGAGAAGTTACAAGATGAAGATGTGAAAGAGAAGTATAAATGTAGACTGAGATAAAATATTAGATGTTTGAATGAGTTGTGTATGAATGATTTAGACTTGAATACTGTGTGGGATAATATTAAGAAAGGTTTGGTGGATACCGCCACCGAAGTATGTGGTGTAAGTAAGAGAACAAATGAAAGGAAAAGTAATACGTTATGGTGGGAAGTTGAATCAAAGAAGAAAGCATGGTTAGATTTACTAGCAACCAAAGCTGGTAATTCTTCTGGTATGAATGATGAGATTGAAAGAAAAAAGGCAGAATTTAGACGTCTAAATAAGAGAGTAAAAGAAGTTGTTGAAAGGAAAAAGAAAGAAAGAACGGATAAGAATGATAAAAGGATATCTGATAATTTCCAGGCTAACATAAAAATGTTCTGGAAACTCGTAAGAACTGCCAGGGGAAATACAAAACAGCCTATAATAAATGCTATAAGAGACGAGAACGGATGTATTCTGAATGATGAAGTTTCGAATTTAAACAGATGGAAGGAATACTTTGAAAGCGTATTTATGAGTGAAGAGTCGTCTGAATTAAATGAACTAGAAATTCCGAAAGAAGTGGAAAGGGGTATGGAGATAAGTGTAGATGAAATAATGAAAGCAATGAAAAGCATGAAAGCAGGTAAGGCAGCTTGATATGATAGAGTATCACTCGAGATGCTAAGGGCTGGAGAGGGAGTGGTGGCAGGCCTGCTGTACACCTTGTTTAATTTATGTTGGGAATTAAAACGGGTACCGGATGACTGGTGTAAAGCAGTTATAGTACCAATATATAAAGGAAAAGGGTCACAGCAGGACTGCAAAAACTACCGCGGTATCAGCTTGCTTAGTATTGTGGGTAAACTGTATGCTAAGGTGTTAATTGAAAGAGTTATGAAAGAAACTGATGGAAAATTTGGGATGTGCAAGCGGGTTTTATAAAGGGAATGGGATGTACAGATCAAGTCTTTGCCATGCGCATGATTGCGGAGAAAATTTTGGCCAAAAAACAGAAAGTTTTTTGTGCATTCATGGACTTGGAAAAGGCTTATGACAGAGTGGACAGGAATGTGTTATGGCAAACGCTGAACTCATATGGGTTGAGCGATGGTTTGATACAGGCATTAAGGTCTCTTTATAGGGACTCTAGTGCTTGTGTCAGGATCAATGGGGTCTACTCGGACTGGTTTGGCATCCAAAAAGGTGTCAGACAGGTCTGTGTAGCTTCCCCTTGGCTGTTCAACCTATTTATGGACCGGTGTTTGCAAACTTTGAAAGATGAAGAATGTGGGTTAAGAATGGGCGAGTTAACCGTCATATGCCTTTTGTATGCCGATGATAAAGTCATATTTGCGTCATCGGCGGCTGAGTTGCAAATGATGGTTACATTAATGAACTGGGAATTAAAAGAAAGAGGAATGAAAGTGAACGCATGTGAGACGAAAGTGATGGTTTTTGAAAGATAAGAAAGCAAAACGGTGTGTGAAATAAGAATAGAAGAAGAGTTAATTGAGCAAGTGGATGAGTTTGTGTATTTGGGATGTGTATTTAGCAGGGATGGTAGATATGATAGGGATATAGAACGACGAGTAAATGCAGGGAATAGAGTGAATGGGGCACTACACTCTATTATGAAGAACCAGAATGTGTCAAAACAGGCACGTATGGTAATTCATAATGCTGTGTTAATCCCTACTTTAATGTATGGTAGTGAAAGCTGGGTGTGGCAGAAGAAGCACGAAAGTAGAATAAATGCTGTAGAAATGCGGTCTTGGAATATGCTAGGGTTGAATCTGAATGACAGGGTGAGAAATTGTGTGATAAGAGATAAATGTGGTATGCAAGATGATGTTGTGACCAGGATTAAGAAAGGAATGCTTCGGTGATTTGGTCATGTGGAAAGAATGAATGAGGAAAGAGTGACAAAGCAAATTTATATGGCAGATGTGAACGGCCGAGTCGGGAAGGGACGCCCTAGGAAAAAGTTTATCGACCAAATTGGCGATATTTTGAAAATGGGCCACGTTAGAAGTACTCTTAACCGACGAGCATGTATGCGTAGATATATGGATGTAAAAGAGGCGAAAGAGGTATGTCAGGATCGTGCCAAATGGAAGTCCGTAGTCTCTGCCTACCCCTCTGGGTGACAGGCGTGAGTGTTTATATACATAAACACTCACGCCTGTCACCATATATATATATATATATATATATATATATATATATATATATATATATATATATATATATATATATATATATATATATATATATATATATATATATATATATATATATATATATATAGTAATATATTCATACACTCGAAAAACATTACCCCAGCCTGTCAACGTAGCTACATACCTTCTTATGAGTCAAGCAATAGGAAGGCCTATGTTCGGCAATGTACTTTAATAGGCGATAATTAATGAACAGATGTACAAGATTGATATTGATAAAATACTGGTTAAGATAGTTGGATTTAGTATTTTTGCTACTTCTAAATATTTGGTGGTGATTGGCTTAGTAAGTTACTTCATCTACTCTGGTATTTCCAGATCGAAATCTAAATGACCAAAATCTCTCAAAAATTCAATACTGTGGTACACAAACATATTATGAAGGTTTTTTTTAACAAATCATTCATAATAACTGATAATTTCTTAATATTTGACAGCATAAATATATGTAAGTACTGGAACGAAGTTTGACGTAGTCGTTAGTCGTTTGTCATGTTCTTCTCGTTCACGTACAGATATAAATACTCAAATTACTACTTTTACTTTTTTCCAACATTTTACATATTTTATATGTTTTTCACAATAACATTTTAAAGGTCATAAAGCTAACAAAAAAGATTGTTTATCTGTACGTTTCTATTAGATTCGTTTCTTTTGGTACTATTATGTTTTTTATATTTCTGCCACAGTTAAAATGTGAAATAAATGGAAATAAATGTTATTACTACTTGTCATTGTTTTAGTTAGATTTTTTATCAACGTAAGATGTGAAGACATTGTTTTAATAATAAAATATTTATATAATGTTAAATTTAAATGGCATAATTACAGTGCACTTTTGCTTAAAGTTTTTTTTTTAAGAATTTGCTTAAAGTTTAATTTCTCGCATTACTGTTAAATTATTTAAGATAGATAACAATAATGACAACAGCTGTATTATAAAAAGTGTATTTAGTATTTTAAGAAAGAATAAAGTTTATTTTTAGATTTTTTAGTGCGTTAATTATACAAAATTAGTTGCAAATTGTGACATTATGTCTTGTATTTTATTAATGTTTTATACAATGTGAACGTTTTATCGTTTCTATGATGTGATTTAATTTTTTCTTTTTGGAAAACATAATTTTCATGTGTATTTTTTGTGACAAATAAAGATATTTCACGATTTAGGGAAACGTGATAACGAAAATTATGCGCGAAATTGGGGGGTTTTTCTGCCTGGCTCACCCCACGGTTTAGCTTTGGGAGTACGTTAATAGGTCAATTTATTCGCAAAACGTAGATTACCGCTTGCGCACTGCTCCCGAGCGGTCGTGTAAGCAGTCCGCGCTCCCGTCCCCGTACGGTAGTGCCCTCCCGCTCGCGCGCCTCCGCTCTTCCGCTCACACCAGCCGAGCTGTCGCCGTCGGTGAGTCACTTGTTATTCGCACCGTTCTTATACCCCTGCTCTGCCGGAGAGGTCTGAGCGATTTGCTGCTTGCATTGTTATTGTTTTTACTTTATTGTTTTACTAGTTATTGTTTTTTGTTTTTATTCTGTTACTGTTATTACTTGTGTTGTTGTTTCTGGAAAGACATCCCTTGTTCTTTTGAGAATAAGCCCTTATTCTTTCCAGGACAGGGATGCCAGTTTCATAGAATACAACGATAACCCTCCCTCTGCCTTCAACTCGTCCACCCCGGACATTAGCTAACTTTCAGCCAACTCACGACCCTACTCACCCAGTTCTTCCAAGTACAAGGATTTGCCTTCAACTTCAACATCGATAAGTTCTTTCTCGGCAGTGCAATTACTATCCCCTATTCCCTCTAAGGTATGTACCCCTCGACCTCCATCGCAGCCTTCACATAAAATATATTAAACCTCTACCGCAGCAGATGTTGTGATTTTCTACTTTGGAACTTAACTAAAATATGATATTATTAATATCGCACTTATCAACACAAACTGTTTACTTGTTTACTTACTTGCTTACTACTTTCTAAAGTGCCGGCAACGTACCTGCAATTCCCCTGGTGTTGCGGCTGTTCATGGGCTGCAGTAGTCACTTACCATCAGGTGAACCGTATGCTCGTTTGACCCTCTGATATAAAAAAATTAAAAAATATGATGATAATTATGTTCCCATGGCCGATTTCCACGACGGCTGCTACTTTCATCCATCCTTATTCTCCTAATAAATTAGAACATTAAATCAAATGCAGGTCACATCAATCACAAGCCAAGAAACATAAAATTTTGTACAAATAATAACTCCTACGTAATAATAATATCCTTCAGATCGAATTTCGGTCACGGCGGCTAGCCTCAATGGAGACTAGATATAGGAGTAGGACAGGATTATAGTGCACAAGTGTATGCGCATGCACTCTCTATTCCCTCACTCTCATAGTCCGATGTAACGGTAAACCGACACGACCGGAAAGAGATCAGGCGCAGGACCAATGGTCTTACGTGCTTTCCGACGTAATGGGGGTGAGGCACCGCCGATTTACTAACTTCGGGCAGCTACTGAAAATTTCTTGAAGGAAAAATTCAATAAGTATTTTTTGGCCCAACCCGGAATTTGAACCTGCGACGTCTTGACCAGCAGTCGCATTTACAACTACTAGATCAACGAAGCAGTAATAATTATTACGTAATATTGGCGAATTTTACGAAATACGAATATTAAGATTTTTGTATAAGAAGGAAATTTCTCTTTAATAAAAATAAGTCCCCTTTATTTATAGCACGTCCTATTGAGATACGTTAAACAAATTGCTATTTATTAATTATATCTTATTTCTTTCGTAGAAAATTCTAGTGATTGTTGAAGCGTTGGTAGCTGGAAATGCATGCAACATTAAGCACTGACATCATTCGTTGACTACATCTATCTGTGGGAATTTATTTAATGTGTAAAGCTCTAGGAAATTAATCGATGTTTTTATAACAATATTGTCAATAAAGAAACAAAATTTGGATTTATCCTGCATGATATTTACAGAAATAGAAATATTTAAAATGCAATTACTAAACAAATAGAGGTCATAAAACACAGCAACAATCAATTTTGAAATTACTGTGTACATAATGATTTCTTATATTTACGCGAACACTACACATTGAAATAATACTAGTTTTTACGGAATATATCGCGTATATTTAACTTTTTAAATACCCGACGTTTCGTACTGTGTACAACTAAAGTGCGTACGGACTTGTTTAAAATTAAGTTAAACTACCAAAATTCAATAATAATTTTAGACTTTATGGTTCCATAGAGCGGGACACGTGTCATACGTAGATATGTAGTCTACACCTACATTATTGTGTCTAAGAAGCTTGAAAAAGTTCGGAGACCCACTGGATTCGTTTTAAAAATCGTCGTACTACATAATCTTATCTATCAATCGGAACATGGTCACACTGTTACTTATGGACACATTATAAATATTTTTAAAGTAATTAGTACCTCGGATCACAATACCATCAATATTTCCTTAATAATGGATCGCGATAACGCGTATCGCGTGATGATATTGGTAGCGAAACATCTCCTATGAGGAGGTGATGGAATGATTAAATTTAACATTTTGGATACGAACCTACAAGTAGACTGATCTTATTCTGAGGTTGTCGGTGAACAGAATTAATTAATCTTGCACATATTATATAATAAGTTAGTAGTTAGTATATACTTGTAGGCCTAAACAAGAATTACCTGGCGAGAATTTTCTTCAAATATTTGTCAACAACATGCTAGGTAGTGTTAAAAGGGCTAGGCTGATGACTTTCACACTGGTAATATTTCTCGTCAGTAACAGTCCATGAAATTTCTATTGATATTCCGTCATATGTTGATTACTTTTCCAAATTACCAAGACGCACGGTGCACTAATAAGAATAGATTTAAATTTATGAAATTATTTAGTAGTAGTTAGCTTAGTATTCCCTTACGAGCCTTTCTACAGTAAAAATATACATGAAAAATCCTATTTAATACCAAATATTAGTTCAACCGCTTTAATTTGTTTCATTTTTAAGTTGCCGAAATGATTGTTGGTAAAATAACATTTTTACATGTTCCTCATATATAATAAAATGGATCATTAAGAAGAACGATTTTTGAATAGTGGGTCTATAGTACTTCCACTTTAAATAAAATATGACGCAAAAAAAACAGCCAACCCCATTATAAACATTGAAAATAAAGTCACAACCATACAGTTTGTATCGTTTCTGAGAGCGTTTTAGGGCAAGAAAGTGTCCGCCACGCTGCCCTAAGGCGTTTGACTTCACATTCCTTCGAAATATTTTTTATTTGATTTCTTACAAATGCAGGTTTCTTCACAAGGAGAATTCCTTTACCGCTAGGCTTGTGGTAAATCAACATTTGTTTTAGTGCCCGCAGGGATTGAACTTGTATGACTCGGCAAGCGCTTGTAAGCTACCCCGAATATTTGTTCCTTTGCTGACGTTGCTGCAAAGGAACAAAAGCAATGGAGCAAATTGCGGCAATTATTTCGGCGATATTGCTTCTAAATGCTCCAGATATTTCATATCGTTCAATGTCGCAGATACGAATTGACGAATATCCAATGGGCTTGGAAATTCCTAGAAATTTTTGTATATATCTCATTCGCTTTTGTTTGTTTTGCGGCTTGCCGTCTTGCTTCCGCGGGGAGAGCGAGAGATCGGGTCTGTTCGTGACATTCTAGTAAAGTTTTTGAATAATATATCATCTAATTCTTTACACAATAAAAATTGCGGCCGCTTTGCCAAAAATGATCGCACCCAGATACGCTTATTCCTTTTCTTTTTTTCTTTTTGATTAATAATAAAAAAGCGCTACAAGCCGCCGCAGCAAGAACAATGTCGTCCATAGCGAGCGAATACTGAAATTCTCGTGTAGGACAGTACTGCCTAGTTGATGAAGTTGCGCCATATCGCTCAATATTGTATTGCGCAGTATTGATGTTTGTTACCGTTGCCGTAAATTGCTTGAAGTAGTCGTGACTTCATAGTTGTAGAGTATTGACTGGAATTGAGCAATTTTAGTTGCCCGTATAAGCCCACCTTTAAACATTACAATTACAGCCTTCCAAAAGTCCGCTCTTGAAGATAGGCCTGCCACAGAACAGGACAGATCAAGGACTTTTATGGGGCTGTAATTATGATGATGTTGAAGTTATTATAAAATTAGTCGAAGAGAGATAAAAAACAGTATAAGCGAAGAGTGTTTTCGCTGTTTCTTCAGAATTCAAATTTTGAAACGATAATAGATTTAAAAACAAATGACGTTTTAAAAACACAATTTTAATTTCTTCCGTCGAGGAATTAAATAAATGTTTAAATCATTTCATTTGTTTTCTACACTAACTTAACGATAGAACCCACTTTTGAAAGCTAGTTTTTAATAAATTTACAAATTAGTAGTTACGGGCGAATGTTATTTATTTCCTTTTAATTAACTTGCTAGTTACAAAGTATTTATAAATTTAATTACATTACTAATATCTACAATCCCCTAACTTTACACAAAATTCCTGAATTCGTTTTGGAGCTAACTAATTAAATCGGATACTTATTTAAAGTATTTAATACTCTAAAGGGCTGTTGTGTTTCATCAGTATGTAAATTTTCCCGAAAAGTACTAATTAATGAAATAAATACGGATTGTTCACGTAATATAAGTTTAATTTTTGGATTCACCACAATTACATAATATAATCAAGCGAGTCGCATAAGGATCAATATTTGTATGTAACCGCAAATGTCCTAAAATAATCGGCTTTTTTGATTATCATTGGACGAATGGAATAAATTCTCTTACATCGCCACTATATAAAAATCCGCACTCTTAGGTACTTTTGAATAGCCCTTTTTAATAAAGACTTGTTTTTTCAATATATCCTTCAATATATCCCACAATATGTTTCATTTAACATCAGATAAGTTTATCTGATGTTAAATGAAACAGGAAAAACCAAACGGATTGTTGTACAATTAGTTATAAATTTTACACAAATACATTGACAAACTATTGCACTATGTAACAGCACAAATAGAATATAATCTTTTTTCATTACAAATCTTCGTAAGTCCACTGCTGAACCGAGGCCTCCCCATCGATTTCCTGCATTTGCTACCAGATCTTTACTCAATCTATTGAAGGGTCCTCAACTCTGCTTAACGGTACACTGCCACTCTAGAATCGTTCGTACTTTTGTATATAGCTGGCCCATTCGCACTTCAGCTTTCTGATCCGTTGGGCTAAGTCAGTTATTCTGTTAGGTAAACTTTTAAGATAGCCCTCTCCATAACTCGTTAAGCGACCTTAAGCCTTGCGGCCAACTGTGTAAAACCACATCTCAGTTCCATGTTATGTACATCTAGTTTTATACGTACATGTATATTTGTATGTTTGTCGCTGCACAATTATTATTTACATGTAAATAATATTTACTAACACATTAGGCAAATCTCTTTTACTACGAGCTTAAAATCTCCATCCCCTCTCCCTCTCCTTTATAATTTGTCTGGTGTCTTGTCAGTTCGAAAGTTATATATTTTATTCTTATTGCTTAAAATTCACATATCTACTAGGTATGAACGTGACAAGACAAACAAAAGAAGAAACGACTTAGTTCTATATACCGATCGTTGTAAAACGACATTTGCTTCAGTACAATATGAGAAAAGGGCAGTATATTTATATAATAAAATAAATAAAATCTTAAGCATATATCCATTGCATAGCATAGAAGTTAAAGAGAAAACAATAGAATGGTTGAAAACTTTAAATTACAACGAAACCGAAACACTTTTAGACAAAATTACTTAACTTGTTACACATAATTAATAATTTACTAAATATACCATACCTCAACATGCACACATACACATACACTACACAATCACACAACTAACACCAACGGATGTTTTACTGTAAAAATACTACATAAGTTTAACTGTAAGTCAAAAATCTATGTGTTACCCAAGTTCTAAACACTAATTTATATAAACGAAGGACGGGAAAGCGGAGCCTCCTAACACAAGTTTCCGAACTTAAAAGGAGTGTTCCAATAATGTATTTAATTTTAAGTATTACTGGTTTGAGAATAAAGATTTTTTGATTTTTGATTTTTATCCCCTTTTTACGACATACCAGGCCTTCATATGTATGTATATATATATATGTAATGGCATTGATAGGTTAAACCCCATAAAAACTGACAAAACGCAGATAAATAACTCTACTACCCAACAATTAAATTTAAATTACGGATAATTTATCCTTAAGTGCTGCCCTAGCGTATATTAAATGTACCCATAGTTCTTTATTGTATATTATTGATAAAACGACCGCAAATTACTTTAATGGATGCGTACTTTTCTTAATCGATATTTAAACTAAAATCAATTGAAAGTGCTCATTGGCGACGCCCATAATAAATATCGAATTGCTTAGAATACTGATGATTGTGCTTCGTAATTCCCAAAAAGGTTATTTATTATGTATTCAAATAATAGGCTAAATAAATTAACTGTTATTATCATCAGACTTTAAAAAGGACAAAATAAACAGATTTTATAACTTTGCTGTGCCCTTAATTCTTTTTTTTTAATTATATTAAGACCAAGACAAAAAAATGTAATATTAGTATTACATATTCTAATATCTGCTTAAAATTCAAATATCGGTATTTGAATCGGCAGTACTGAAAGAAGTCTTACTGATTGCAAATTTCGCTTACAAATGAATACATATTTGGACGAATTTATATTCGAATTGATTTTCGGACGAATTATTCCCTGAAGCAGATTTTAGAATCTCGTTAAATTAATAAAAAATGCTATAAAAATATGTAGTACAGAACCATTCAATTTACAATGTATGTATCAAGTTTTAAGACGACGAAGTCATCATAAATCTCTCAATCACTGGTGAAGATTATCTGAAAAAAATATTCTCAGATTTATACGACTGCCTCTTGAACTGATCTTTTAAGTTGTGCATCTGCAATTATTTCGTATTTTAGTGTGCAATTAAAACAAAAATATGTATATGCGTGTCAAAGTGACATATTTGTGAAAACATATAGATGATAAAATATCCCACCTATGAAAGTCTATGGGGAAACCAAAATTCAGAAGTGGATTTTTGATAGGTTGTAATTAATTATGAATAAATAGATAATATTTTTTAATCATAAGAGACGGCAAAATAAACCATGAGAATATGATGTGATCTAAAAATTTTCCCTTATTCACAATCTAAGGTAAGGACACAATTTAATGAGCTTTAGAACTTACCTAGTTTAACACGAGGTAATTATTTGCTAATTTACTTTGTTACTGCTCATACGCACTATGCGGTTACCCGCAAAAATATCCGGCTGCCCGGATACTGATACTCCGGTCGTTTGGAGAGCTGCGGCCACAATTATAAGGTTATCTGCGGCCCGAATGACGGCCAGTCGAATGTTTTCTATTCGCACTGAGTGTCTCAGTTTTCAGCTGCCCACGATTGAGTGATATTATGCACACGTGGTACATTTATAATGGATACCGAAAAATTTATTATCGAAATCCAGAGTTGGCCAACAATACGGAACACCAAATTACTGGAATATTCCGATAAAAATTTAAAACTAAGAGTGCTTGCTTTTAATCTAGTGTTTGCTAATAACGATGCACCCAGTATTTTTTTTTCTTTGTTTTTTCTTCATTACGTAATGTGTGTAAATATAGTTAATATTTGCAGCTGAACGCTAATCGCAACGATTTTTCAACCGCAGGTTTCCAAGTAAATTGCGGGCAGCCGTATTTGCAACCAATTGTTACGTGTTAGAGCCATGCTGCAGGTATATTGTGGTTGCAGCTAGAATGGGTCGGCTCGACCGGGGTAGGACCACACTCACACAGGATATCAGTGTAAACTAGCAGCTTAATGTTGCTGTCTTTCGTATGGTGAGTGTACAGAAACGAGGACCCTTCTTAGCGAGGCATTCCATCTTAGTCCTCAGGGGTGACAAGCAACTGCATTTTGATTCTTAATTGAAGATGGATGTAGATGTCTATGGGCTACCGCATCCACTTACCATCAGGTGGACCGTGTGCTCGTTTGCCACCCTTATTCTAAAAAAAGCCCGTATCCTGCGGGCAGCCGGATGGTTGACCGCATTATGGGTAACCACATGGTACGTATGAGCACTCCATCGCCGAATTTGCAGCATTGCTTTAAAATTAGTGTTTTCCTTAATAAACTCATCTCTTTAAAAATATATCTTTAATCTTTTACGTAATAAAAAACTTTCTACTTTATTTTATCAGTGGATAACATAGATATAAACATTACAATTATTGTAATTGCTTTTCAAAAGGATAAGCAGTGAACGCGAAAAAAGATTTTTATTTATATTTAATATTTACGTTCATTGAAGGCTAGAGGATATGTTATCCAGCCCAACGCTTAAAAATTTATGCCAAAAAAATAACAATTTTGTATTATTTTTGGAATAAATTATATTACCTTTAAATTCTGATATTTATAGTTTTAGCGTTTTTAGATAAAATATTCATTTTGTCAAAAAAATACAATATTTTCGTTGTCATTAATGTCTCGTAATCTTTAACTTCCATAACGAAATAGTAAGAATCGTTATTGATGTATGTATCCTTCTTTTGAAAATAAGCCGAAATTTCCAAATTTCACAATATTTAAAGCACAAAACTTTAGTTTTCCAATTTGAAATGTAGGCAATATTATTTAGCTAGTATCGTATTGAAATAACTAACACGAACGAGTTTCCTTGTCCAGGCGCCGATTCTCGATTGGATTCAGAATTGGAAATGAGAACTAAAATAAGAATCAACGAGAACTTTTTAAAATAAACGAGCAAATTTTAAAACTTGTGAAAAATCTTTATTTATAGAAGTAAGGTTGTACGTGAGCACATACCCCTCTGATGTACCCACGTGGCCCATTGAAATTTACATCTATCCTCCATAATGAATCAAAGTACAGGAGTATGGTCAGAATGAGGACTAAGATGTAACGTCTTGTCAAAAACAAAAAGGGTTTTTCTTTATGTGTGTACGTACGTGCGTGGGTACATACTTTTTATTAATTTATATATTCATACAAAGATATGTATTATTGTTACAATTCTCTCGCCAAACTGCAATCAGTTTCTCAGCGAGTACACGGTCTTACTTACGTTAGTGACATTTATCGTATGACAATAGTCTGAAAAAGAAACAATGATATTGTTTCTAAGCCAATATTCTAACATTCGACCTTTAATAAAATGGATAAAATTTACATTCGGTAACCAAATGAGGAGTCTAAGGGGGTCTAATCGCAACCACACTATTTGTATCATAATCCATTGCAAATCAACTTTCATTTCACCTGATGGTAAGGCATTATTTATTTTTTTATTTATTTATTTTATTTATTTTATTGGATGTACACAACAATTTACATTCAATTTTACGTAACATAAATACCTATTATATACAAAGTTTTGACTTGGAATACAACCAAAAAACGCGTACATACAGTTGCAACATGAATTATCCGTAAACATGTAATTTATGTATATATTTTACTCAAAAAAAAAACAATAAATAAATTTAACAAATTTTACGACAATATAGTGAAATTTTTATTATGACGATAAATATTTAATGTGGAGTTGACTTCAAGTAGTGGAACAGTTGAGTACGAAGCTTAATTACATTATTGTCAGACGTCAATATCCTTACCTGACTCCGTTAGAACTACATATTTCATTATAAAAGCGACACATTCGTGTTAAAGGATTGTAAAATGAAGTATTGTTCTTAAAGACGTTTAATATAAACGTATTAAGACGACGATAAAAGATTTGAGGAAACAATTTTGCAGCGTATTAGTTTATGTAAGCAAAGAATATCTTGTATAGCACGTCTATCACGCAGTGATGAAACTCCAAATGTAAGTAGTCTCTCCTGATAAGACTGTAGCTTGCGGCTTATTTTCAGACTATAACTAACTTAAGAGCTTTGTTTTGGATCCTTTCTAGACGCTTGGAGTGCACTTCGTAAAATGGAGACCATACAACAGAACAATACTCAAGAGTAGTAGATCTCTTCTATGCTTTGATAAGAAAGCAAAGCATAGAAGAGATCTATAAATGTGGATGGTTTTTTGAAATGTTTGGTTGTTCTGGTAATAAAACCTAATGTTTTGTATGACTTAGAAATAATGTGATCATAATGATTTCTGAAAGTAAGTTTTTCATCAAAGTAAACACCTAAGTCTTTTGCAACTGAATTTCGTTTAAGAATTTGACCTTCAAGTGATATTATTTTACGTTTGTTGGTAAAAGAAATAACGAAACATTTTTTTATGTAAGTACATACAGTTTTGTTTGCACCAGTCAGCAATTATGTTTGTGTTTGTGCAAATCAATACAATCATTAAGTTCATTAATTTTCTTGAACACTTTGAGGTCATTTGCGTATAATAGACAAGGACAAGTTAGTTTTGGGATTAGGTCGTTTATAAAAATAAGAAAAAATAGAGAGCCCAGATGAGATCCTTGTGTAATACCTGATTTAATGATGACGGCAGTTGACTTATACCCCTTTACAGTAATTAATTTGCTATGGTTTTCTAAATAAGACTGTATCCATCGGAATAAATTACCATGGATGCCGTACCACTTGAGTTTCTGAGAAAGAAATGCACGATTCATTTTATCAAAAGTCTTACGAAAATCGGTATATATTGTTTCAACTTGACCACTTACTGCGAAGGCTGAACAAAGATATGCCTTATATTCCAATAGATTTTATATTGTGGACTTTCCCTTGACAAAACCATGCTGTTGCTCAAAGAGAGCTGGTTGTAGATGATAATAAATTCGATCATATACTACAGATTCAAACATTTTCGCGATACAAGAAAGAATACTGATCGGTCTATAGTTTTCGCATGACGAATAATCACCTGATTTGTGTATTGGAACAACATGTGCAAGTTTTTACGCTGATGAAAAACACCCTACTCTTAAAGACTTGTTAAAAAGAAATGTCAAGGGTAGACTTAGTTCAGTAGCAAATTTTTTGTGGAATGTAGATGATATTTGGTCTGGTCCTGCCCCTTTATTAAGATTTAGTTTCTTTAATTTAAGAGTTACATCATGTTTTGACACAGAAAATTCCGATAGCACATTTTCACATTTTGAGTGATGGCAGTACTGATTGGGTGTAATCTTCGAATACTGAACTAAAGTACTGCGATAGTAAATCGCAAATTCCAGCTGCGTCTGAAGCTCTGACACTACCAAGCATTATTGTGCTTGGGACACCTTTTTTAGCTTTTCTGTTATTAACAAAACTCCAAAAAGCTTTGGTGTTCGTTTTGATAGCGTCTTCAGTTATGTTAATAAAAGCAGAATAACATTCCTCCAACAGAGACTTGGATTTAGCACGCAGCATTGAAAATGTATCGTAATCCCGGGGATTACCATACATTTTATGGAATTTTTTATTTTCTGCAAGGCACTTTTCTAGCGCTGTTGAGAACCATATTGGGTGAGTGGAGGCTTCTTTTTTTAAAGGAACGTGTTTAAAATAGATTTTGCTAATTACTGAATAAAAGGAATCCACCGCCAAGTCAACTTGGTCGTCTGAAAGGAGAGTCCCCCAATCAACACCCTTGATTTCTCTACGTATAGCATCATAGTTACCTTTATCAAATTAAAACGTTTATTATACTTAGGTTTGATATACTTTGGCTTAGACGGTATGTTAATCGATATTTCAAGTGGAAGGTGATATTTATCTATACGGGATAATGGACTAGTTTCAGAAATTAAAATACTAGTAGAGGAGGACAAAAAAAGGTCTAAAGTGCGATCTAATTCATTCCAAACATGATTCATCTGATATAAATTACATTGAGAGATGTAATCACATAATAATATAGCCTTAGAGTCTGTTGGACAGCTTGGAGCAATGTAAGGACTATTATCATTTAGATTAACAGACCATGATAAACTTGGCACATTAAAATCTCCCAGTACTATATTAGTGTCATTTGAGGATATTGTACTTAAATTTTTATGTACGTTCTCGTAAAAGTACCTAAGTTTATTAGATGGTAAATCAGGAGAAAGGTAACAGAGTTATAGGTTAATGACAGACTTCATTGGACTATCGAGCAAAACTGATATCCGCAATTCTTCAATATCACTCTCCCATTCTTTATGGCAAATTACCTTAAACTCCTTTTTAATAGCTATCGGTACACCGCCACCTTCAGATTTGTTAATACAATTAGAATCTCGGTCTCTCCGGTATACAATGTAACGACAATCGAACAGCTCATTATCAAATACAGTATGATTTAAGTTTGTTTCAGTTAAACAAATACAATCGTAATTGCAATTTAGTTTAAATATATATGTTTAAATATAACTCTGTTGTTTTTGATCTAATACGATTTACATTTTGGTAGTCTAATTTCATGTAGGAACGTTGTTAAGAATCCAAGTAAATTTATCAGTCAATTCAGCTATTACAAATTTCTCATTCACGTAATCTAAAACAATCTCACTTTGCTTTAAGATTCTCAAAGTTACTAAAGTCTCTAATCAATAATGCTGATTCGTTGTCATTTTCCGCATGTACACGTTCATATTAAACCCAAACATATTTGTATGAGTTATCTTTCGCAAATGTCCTAGCTTCAGCATAAAGCTTTTTGTAGTAGAAGAGAGATGTTCAGTTACATATATGGTACGAGATTCTCCTTCAATCCCAAGGCAGGTAGAGTTTAAGTGATTGGGGCGGTTAGTCTTGTTGTAACGTTTTACTGCCGATAGTAAAATGTCCCTCTGCCGCTCAGTTTGTAGTGTAAGGAGAGTATTTTGTGGTCTGTCGGATTTTGGATTAGTTTTAGCAATTCTACGTACAGCACAGATGCAGTTCGTATCCAGACTTACATTCACGGTGTCATAAAAATTTTGCATAAGATGTAGTAAATTTTCATGACGTTTTTCCGAAACCATTTGGATTTAAACGTTATGGTTTCGTGAGATTTTTTCGATGCTCATTAAACGACGATTTAATGACTCAATATTTGACTTAAGTGTAGATCGCTCAAGTTTTAGGGTTTTAATTTTATTATTAGCCACCTCAAGTTCCTTAAGAAGGTCATCCTGCCCTTTCTGAAGAAAATCGGTGGCTACTGTGAAATCCGATTCTAACTTATTGATGGTATGGTTTAATTCTTTCGTCACCATTGTACCATATGTATTTCTTGCACTTTTCACATTCACATCTTTCTTGAAAGTACTAAGTTTACGATCAAGAAGAGCTTCGATTTGTTCTACGAGTATGATAACGAAGTCCGAGTTTTTTTGTCGCAACGCGTGTTGAGATGCACTATTACTAGATTTTTTCAAGCGTGGTGATCGTTGCAGCTTTTCATCACAGGACATATTAGAGATATCTGAATTGCTTGGAGGGAACGTATGTCGCACTTACCAACTGGTGTACTATCATTTCTGCGCCGAGTTATATTGGTGCAAGATGGACAATACCACCTCTGCTTTTTTCCACGTATTCGTCGAAATACACTTGCTTCTCTATGTTGCAACACTCGTAATGAAACGTATTGTCACAACCAGAGTATTTAATGAGGCCGCCATCTTCGATAATGTGTCTAACCGCACCACATTTCATGCTCGTAATTGAATCGAATATTTCGAAATAATGAACACAATCAAATTACTCAAGATGTAAACAAAAGTCGCGTACACATTTGTAGCCAAAGAACGATAATGCGTAGCCGCAATGCGATAGCGTATCGTATCAGAGTTTGTAGCACTTTGTAGTCGATCTCCGAAGTGCTCCGAGCACCAACGCTAACGCACGAGATTTACAGAGGTGAGGAGAAGCATCTTACTATAGGTACTCCTTAGTCACAAGCAAATCCGCCCGAGCTCCACCGAAATCGACTGAATGCACGTATAACAACGACCCACACTTGATATTTGTTACTGATGACGTTGATTTAATATTTAACACCACCAAATATACACTTAGTTTGTTCTTATGGCTGTTAATATAACAAAATACTTATTACACTACCAAACACTATATGTGATGCACTTTAAAATGATATGAGTTTTGTTAGTATCTATTACCTTTTAACACTATTTATGATTATTTAATCATGAACGAAACATAAACGATATTTACGGTACCGTATCCACGCACGACAAGTATTATGGACACATGCAACCAATTTTACAGATTGAAGATAATAGATGCGTTTGTGTCATCCTTCCCTAACATTGTTTGCCTATAAGAAGCTATAAGTGCATATATACATACATATGTACATAATATACATCTTTACTGTCATTAAAATAGTGTTACGAGCTTGAGGTTCGTGACAATAAAAATTGCCGATAGAATTACCTAAATTAACACTTTAATTTACTTTATACAAATTAAAGTTAAAAACACTAATAATTAAACACACTAATTCACTTAATTCCGCTCCGAAGCTTCGCTTGTGTCGCCGAGTTCAAATCAACTCTGTCTCGATCGCATCTTGCAGCGCCTATTTATTTAAATTAGCAAAGAAACATCCCGAATCTTCAGGTAAATGCGCGCAAAGGGACGAGTTTGCGAGTATAGATTTTCTAGAAACTTAGTTCTTCGGATGGCGCTGTCGGTTGAGAGATCTGTGATGTCATTTTCTGCAACGCTCTACTCGCTCTCGTTCCTGACACTAGATGGCGCTAGTATATCGTCGACTGGAGCGCGTAACACTGCCCCCTCCTAAGACATGCTCGTCCCGAGCATTATCGGTCCCATGATAACGCGCCAAGCGATCCACATGGACGATCTTAGGAGTCCCTCTTGCGCCTTTCTGTAACGGCTCCGCCATGTCAAGGGCTGTCCTATCCCGTGGTGCACCAACATTGTACAATTTCGGTGCTCCTCTACTACGTGTCTGAGGTCCCCGCACGGCCGCACAACTTGTACATGTACGACACCAATCCTCGACATCGTCACGATAATGGACCCAGTAAAACTGTTCTCGGACCTTCAGTAGAGTTCGTTTAACTCCCAGATGGACTCTTGAACGACCATTATGGCAGAGCTGTAGAACATTCGGCACTTTAGCTTTAGGGACAACCATTTGCAAACGACAGCTGTCTCTTCGACCATTGTCCCATTTACGGCACAGGACTCCATCCTGAAGCAGCAAGCTGTCCCATTGGGCCCAATAGCTTTTCGTGGTTGAACTCATCGCTGAGACGTCCCTCCACTTAGGCTTGGTAGCACGGGCCTTCATCCATCCCAGAATCGGCTTGATGTCTGGATCTTCCTGCTGTGCACGTCGTAGGCTGTCCTTCCACCCGTTGCTGAGGTGCTCTGTCCTGAGCATCCTCACGGATACCACTTCCTTACTCTCTTGCCTACTATAATGGTTGCAATCTTCCGGACAAGGTCTTCTTGACAATGCATCTGCGTTG
Source organism: Parnassius smintheus behrii (assembly GCA_036936625.1). NCBI lineage: Eukaryota > Metazoa > Arthropoda > Insecta > Lepidoptera > Papilionidae > Parnassius > Parnassius smintheus. Next base: position 32,413,620 of record JAUPFT010000004.1, on the reverse strand, counting down.
CCGTGAGATTTCCCGCTGCAGTGTCTGATAGTAAAGTCGTATTCCTGCTGCTGCTGGGCGGTGCTGTTAGCCGCACTTCCTTCCTGAGACCGTTCGCCTTCCCTTCCTAGGGTGTGCTTAGGGCAGCTGGACCGAAGATGGCCCCTTTCCCCACAGCCATAGCACCTCGGGCTGTATTTTTTATTGTGGTCGCGAACCGTAACTGCTGTAACCTCCCTAGCGTGAGGTGAACGATGATCCTGTCGCCGCCAGGCAGTGCCGTTAGCTGCACTACCATCTCGAGGTCGATCAACTCTCCTTTCCACGGTTAGCTTAGGGCAGCTGGATCGAAGATGGCCCTTTTCCCCACAGCCATAGCACCTAGGGCTGTATCCTCTGTTGCGGTCACGAACTGTAGCTGCTGCAACCTCCCTGACGCGATGGGAACGATGGTCCTGCCGCACGGCTTCTACCTCCAGTGCATGGGCCAAGGCGTCCTTAAGCGTCTCGTGGTGCCCGAGCCTCACAGCAGCTCTGACTTCCAGGTCGCGGATGCCGTCGATGAATGTTTGCACCAAGTTCCCTCCAATGAGCGCAGGTACAGACTGGTATGCTTTACGAACCATCTTCTCCACCTCAAGGGCCCACTGCTGCAGGTTTTCGTTGATGCGCTGCACACGATCTTTAAGCTGCGCACGAAAGACGTGTTCCAGGTGAGCGTCGCCATATCTCGCCTCCAATGCCTCAAGGAGTTGCTCATAAGTCACTTCCTCACCGAGAGCTTCCAGAACTGTTAAGGCCTGGTCGCGCAGGCCTAGTGTGAGAGCAGTCATGGCCTGACTTTTGTTCCAGCCGTTCGCCTTCATAACAGCCTCGAACTGGATTTTGTAGGCTGACCAGGAAGAGGTACCGTCGAACGGTGGCACCTTGAACCCGCGTAGCGAAGGTGTTGTAGCTACTACGGGAGCTGTAGCTCCATCTCCAAGTTTGAGTTCGTCCAGTGATTTCTTCATGTCAGCCATTACGTTGTCAACCCAATTGTTTACTTGGTCGATTCGGGTTTCGGCTTTCTCGATTCGGTTTTCAGCTTTCGCGATTTGGGTTTCAGCTTCCGACAGGCGGTTGTCATGCTGAGCAACCCTATCCTTCACCTCCTTTATCTCCTTCCCGAAGGTAGCGTGAAGGTCCTTCATGAGGAGCATCTGCTTTTCCAACCGACGGGCCTGTTCCTCTTGTCCGCCCCGCAGCTGCTCCTCCAAACGACGAACCTGGTCTTCCTGTCGGCGGGCCTGTTCATCCTGTCCACCCCGCAGCTGCTCTTCCAACCGACGGACCTGTTCCTCCTGTCGGCGAGCCTGCTCCTCCTGTCGGCGAGCCTGATCCTCCTGTCGGCGAGCCTGCTCCTCCTGTCGGCGAGCCTGCTCCTGCAGCATCACCATCAGAGCACCTAAGTCAGGTGCCACAGACGTAGAAGCTGCTGACGGACCGGCTTCCTTGGCCGGCGGCTGGCCCTCAGACATCTGCGGCGTTGCACCACCAAATCTCCTCTGGTCCGTCTCCTGCTGGCGTTGACTTCGGGTACGGACACCCTCCGTTTCCTCCTTAGGTAAAATCGGCATTATTTTATCCCACTTCTGACACCAATTGTTACGAGTTTGAGGTTCGTGACAATAAAAATTGCCGATAGAATTACCTAAATTAACACTTTAATTTACTTTATGCAAATTAAAGTTAAAAACACTAATAATTAAACACGCTAATTCACTTAATTCCGCTCCGAAGCTTCGCTTGTGTCGCCGAGTTCAAATCAACTCTGTCTCGATCGCATCTTGCAGCGCCTATTTATTTAAATTAGCAAAGAAACATCCCGAATCTTCAGGTAAATGCGCGCAAAGGGACGAGTTTGCGAGTAAAGATTTTCTAGAAACTTAGTTCTTCGGATGGCGCTGTCGGTTGAGAGATCTGTGATGTCATTTTCTGCAACGCTCTACTCGCTCTCGTTCCTGACACTAGATGGCGCTAGTATATCGTCGACTGGAGCGCGTAACAATAATATGTACTACGTAAGTACGTTACGTACGTTCGCACGTAAGAAAATACTTCAATTATTGCTCTGTAATAGATTTTTCTTGCGTTTGTTTCTGTTTTTAAAGAAAAATTATGTTTAATAAAAATTGACTTTTCAAACAGATTTTTTTCTTACTATTTATTATTTTATAAAAGGTATGATTTATTACTACTCGTGATTTTTGCCCAAACTCTAATTGAAAAACAGAGGTGCAGCACTGTTGCTTTAGCTTATGTTGAGTTGATGATCGTTTCGTTGCTGTAGGCCAATATATTTTTCCCTTCGTCTACTTTTTGTTTTCAATTCATTGCAATTACTGTAGTGCTTACCATGACTTCATATAGTACGCAGGTAAAAGGGCATTTATTTCAATTACCATTGGTGTATCTGTCAATAACCATGTAACTGAACGACTTTACCGATTTAAGTCATATTCACACAACATATTATTTAATTGTTTTGATAAGACCATGGTTCATAGGTAAGATAAGATAGGCGCCGATAAGTGTCTCTGTTATCAAACTATAACAAATTGTATACTAATGGAAAAAAAGCTCGCAAAATATTGTGGTGATTTAGTACCATATATATAAAAAATCACAAAATTTGGACCAGATATGTGTATTGTGGTAGAGTAAAATGGTTTGAATAAATTTTATATTTGCACTAAGTGCGTTGCCAGCGTAAATTCGGAATAAAACTTATTGCACCAGCTACAGGAAGAGCCAGAACAAAATCTGCCAGGCCATCAAGTTTATTAATATAAATTTCAAATACAGTATCCAAAATTATACGGAAAAAATTACTATTGTTGGATAAGAATAAAAATCTTACAATTATACTAGAATCTAAAAGTTACCTTTAAAATGGCAAAGGGAGCATTAAACCCTCACATCATTGATTGAGATAGACGAATAAAGTTATTTTAGGATTAACGTCAATACGAATGCTAGCTGTTACAATATGTTCATTCTATTTAAAATTGAAACTACAGTTTTAGTAGAACTATAGACGAACCATTACCCACTTATGTGCATCAATTATTTACAAAGTTTCACTACAAGTTCGCGTACACAATTCATGCATAATTCAGTACATAAGGAGGAATTTATTAAAATAACATTCTTCCGAAGTAATCATAATTTTAATGCCTTATTTAGAGTTGTACCTACTGAAATGCGAGTCCTGAATTCCTCAAGGAGTTAAAGCTACAGTCTGAAATACTTTAAGGCTCACCACACGGCCCCATCTTGGCAAACTTCACGTGTGTACGAAATATTTTTTTTTATTTCTCAGTCTCAGTTTCAGTATTTTTCTTCAACGCTGAGAATTTATGTGATTTTGCAGCAGTTTAAATTGCAATTAACAATTTTATTGATGCCGGCGGGAATCTAACCTGGGTTGCTCGCGTTCTATGAAATTTATGGCGAGGGCTTAGCAACTGAGCTACCCCAGCTCTTTTGGTGTAATTATTACTCTTAATTTATAAAAATCACAACGAACCTTTAGAGTCTCTCGCAGTACTTTTAGTAATAAAGTACTCGTTTTTTATAAACTGTAGTACTTTCGTTTAGAAAATAAGTATTTCCGAAGGAGCAATGCACTTTCATTGGTAAAGATGTTTATTTATTAAGAAATTCAAATTATAAAAAATAATCGCTTATAACACTTTAACTTATCTTTACTATATACCTTAATATTTCAACACTCGAATTATATGTTTACTAATTTAAATAATATTTAAAGAGAGGTGAAAGGACTCAACTCTCATCCAATATAACGCAAATGTACCGTGACATTATTCAGAATGAAGTTACGTTAAACGAAGCTTTATAAAATTCGATATTGAAGGTGGACAGTGTAATTTATATATTTTGACCTCAAAAGTATTAATAAAAGAAAAACAATTCGGAACTACTTTTTTATTCCCTGGGTGGACATCTTTTCTGCATAGGAGTTAGTCCCGGTAGCACCAGCAGTTCCAGTCTGAAGGGCTTATAGAACAAGTTAAATGCATTTTAGTCCTCAGAGATGACAACGTGCTGCAGTAGCTCTTACTATCAGGTGGACTGTGAGTTCGAATTTGGTATTATAAAAATTACTTTAGCAATGAATAGCACTTAGAATAGAAATGACGATGAAAAAGATATGGCGACAATAAGATTCCTTTCGGATTCGTGTAAGGTTTTGGAAACGACTTTATGAAATTTTGATTGCAGCAAATGCCTTTAAGGGAGTATGACATATTTTAATACAGCAAGATGACTTTATGTGATAAATAATGATTTATAAATATTTAGTACACATTCAATTTTAAATTGTCATAAATTATTGCATAGTATATCGTATATCGTGTATGAATGATTACTTTGATACAAAGAAGCTTGGAATAATATTAATCCAATATAATTTTAAAAAATCTGTTTTTGTAATGAAAGAGCTTCTTATTAATTCTCAGGCGTGACGACGCATTCTTCACCTTCTTTGAATTTCGTAGACGATATCAATTCGCTGCGGCCTGTGATCAGTAGTAGGATATATGTAGGCTGCTACTTCTTAACTTTTAATAGGGTTATCCACTGCTGATCATAGGTTTCTCCCATTGTTTGTCAAATAGCTCGGATATTTGCAGTAGTAGCCTCGCTTGGCAAGCGGGTTGGCAACCGCAGCTTTTTGTTACTTTGCGCTGTCATCAGGAAGATGCTCCCACTCATTTCCTGTTTTAGTTTCCTTCTGTCGCTTCTTACGACACCCACGAGACGAAATGGGGTATTGATTTCTATCCCATAGCCTCTTCATTGCTAATATCTACTACCGTTCATCATTTCGATTCATCCCATTGACTGCCAAATAAGTTAGATATTTGCCACCGTTGCCACTCTTGGCAGGCATGTTTCGAACTACATCTTTTTATTATTTTGAACTGTATTCAGAAAAACGCTGCTGCCCATCTTCTGTATGTTTCTACTCCCGTTCATGAATATAGTTAGTTACTTTCACACTTTCATTGTGAACAGAACTAACTGCATTATGAAATTTAGAAGCCATCAAAAAATACCGGCATTTATTATATGGCGCCAATCAATATTCAATAGGCTAATGGTCAAATAACACAAAATAAACACTATGCCTTGTAAATATTTATAAAAAACCATGAAATTCAACATTATTTTGTGAAAACTGTATCAACTTCGATTATGAATAAATTTAAATTACGCATTTCTTATTTCAGGATAACTTACCCTTCATAAAGACACATTGCAAGACAAGTTCTATATAAAAAGATGTTAAGTACTAGATGCTGTTAATGCAATTGATAAACTGATAAATTCACTAATATGTTTCTGTACCATATTCTATTGCCTAATTTTAATTATTTACGGTCAATATAGACACAGATACCGAGGTGACTACAAGTTTTACAGTTTAGCTAACTTTAGCACGGAGTAGCATTAATTATGTTTCTAAATTGAAGCCCACGCGAGCGAAGCTGCGGGTAATAAACTTGTCTAAAATATATCATATAAAAATACTCTCGTCTTATACAAAAAATCAAATTAATGCAATAATAAGCTTTAATTAATTATAGTATAGATCAAAAATAAAGTTGGTCACAACTTATTAACAGGTATGTGCTTTTTTTAGTCATCATTATCATTTTAACCTACATATTGTTTTCCGCAGTAGCAAAAACTTTATAAATCATTAAAAACTACACTGTTCTTTGGGTGCAAATTTATATCAAAACACTAAGTTGGAAATATGAAAAATACTGGGTAGTTATAATATTATTAATACCTAGTAAAAATGTAGACTTCTCTTTCCTTTTTTTTCATTTTTGATAAATATGAATCGATTAACAACTCATTAAGTAAAATTGGTCTAATAAGCTGCTACGGTGAAACACTAATGTCACCATGACACCATGTCAAAAAACATAGAATGTCAAGTATAGAGTCTTTTCTTTGAATCGACGTAATTGTTCAAATATATAGGTTGAAAATGACCACTCTTGGTTTTATGAAAACATGAAAAAGTAACAGTCACATTGTGGCATCACGTATGGTAACTTAGCCTAGTCAATTTCATAGATATATATTAAGATAAACATGTTAAAAACGAAATATTACTCTTCTTAGCCGTTAATAACACCTTATTACAAAGATATAGAAACCTATATTTAGTATTTCAAACAAAATCAACAGTAGTTCTAGAGCACTGAATAAAAAGGTTGCATCGCCAGCAATATTCCGTGTTAAAACAAAATGCCAAAATTAACTCTTACATTGACATATTGAAAATAATGCTGTTTTAAATTTTTATCCAAAAAATGACTTATCTCGAAAAAACGTTAAGTTGTTCGTAATTTTGTACATGTGGATATCCCTGATGGCAAAGTTAACTTCTTTTGGTAAAGTAGCCAGACTTGCCAGCACTAATAAGTTATATAATTTTATTACTAATCCCGCAAATAATTTTGTGAGATAAACTTGTTATTGAATAGGGTTCATCAATCAATAATATTAATTATAATTTGCTTTGTTACTTTATTTCAATCACGAAATCATTACTTATACGTACCAAAACACTGAGCTATAAATAGAAAGGAATTAAATTCACATATCAATTTACATAAGCCTCCGAATTAATTACATTTTGAATAGTTTGATATACCGCTATTTGTATTTGAACATAGTTTCAAATACATAATAATATTAATGTATTATTGCCAATCGGCTTAGAATGTCAAGTAAAATTTTGTATATGTGTATTAAAAACAAAGTTTTGATTCATCATCATCATTACAGCCCTTCACAAGTCCACTGCTGAACATAGGCCTCCCCCAAGTAATGCCACAAAGCACGGTCCTGAGCCACCTGCATCCATCGACTTCCTGCATATCTTACCAGGTCGTCACTCCATCTAGTGGGGGGTCGCCCTACACTACGCCTACCGGTACGAGGCTGCCACTCGAGAACCTTTCTTCCCCATCGGTTATCGGTTCTTCGAGCTATATGGCCGGCCCATTGCCACTTCAGCTTACTAATCCGTTGGGCTATGTCGGTCACTCTGGTTTTACTGCGGATATCCTCATTTCTGAGTCTATCACGCAGAGAAACTCCGAGCATAGCCCTCTCCATAGCTCGCCGAGCGACCTTGAGCGTCCTCATACGGCCAGCAGTGAAGGACCACGTCTCAGATCCGTAAGTCATCACTGACAACACGCACTGGTTGTACAATCTAGTTTTTAGAGATTAAGGTTTACCTGACGAGAAGATATGTCGTAATTTCCTGAACGCTGCCCAGCCGAGTTGAATCCGTCGATTGACCTCTCGGTCGAAGTTGGACTTACCTAGTCGGACTATTTGTCCCAGGTAAACGTACTCGTCAACAACTTCGAGCATAGTGCTCCCAACAACTACCGGCATAGGTGTGACATGGACATTAAACATGATCTTTGTTTTTTCCATGTTCATCTTAAGACCTATCCGTTGGGAGGCACTATTGAGGTCATTGAGCATAGTACTTAAGTCCTCCAGCGATTCTGCCATAAGGACTATATCGTCGGCAAATCGAAGGTGAGTGATGTACTCGCCATTGATGTTAATACCGTATCCTTTCCAGTCCAGTAGCTTGAAAACGTCTTCCAAAGCAGCGGTGAAGAGTTTCGGGGATATAACGTCACCCTGTCTTACACCTCTCTGCAGTTGGATAGGTTTCGAGCTCTGGTTCTGTACTCGGATAGCCATCGTAGCCCTACTGTACAAACACTTCAGCACTTCGATATACCGACAGTCAACTTGGCACCGCTGAAGGGACTGCAGCACCGCCTAAATTTCGACGGAATCAAAGGCTTTCTCATAGTCCACATACGCCAGGCAAAGTGGCAAATTGTACTCTTCAGTCTTCTGTACAATCTGCCGCAGGGTATGTATGTGGTCTATGGTACTGAAGCCTTTTTGGAAACCGGCTTGTTCGGGAGGCTGGAAGTCGTCGAGTCTGCGTGCGAGACGATTCGTAATGACTCTCGAAAACAGCACGTAGACGCGGCTCAGAAGGGAAATCGGTCTGTAGTTCTTCAAGAGAGCGTTGTCGCCTTTCTTAAAGAACAAGACCACCGCACTTCTGCTCCACGCCTCTGGAGTAGTGCCACCGTGGAGGACGGAATTGAAGAGCTTCTGAAGGACTTCAAGTACCGGTGTTCCACCCGCTTTCAGAAGCTCCGCTGTAATTCCATCCTCGCCTGGGGCCCTGCCATTTTTAAGGTGCTGGAGAGCCATTCTAATCTCGCTTAGACTGACGTCCGGGATATCATCGGAATAGTGTCGGATAATACTTGCTCTTGGATCGTTACTCACACTTGCGTGTGGCTCCAACGATGACGTATACAGCTGCCCATAGAACCTCTCAATCTTATTCAAAATCTCAGGTGTCCCGGAAACGATGCTGCCACACTCAGTCTTCAGCTTTGACAGTTGGCTCTTACGGGCAGACAGATCTCTGGCAAAGACTTTGGAGCCCTGGTTCCGCTCGATTGCTTCTTTAATACGAGCAGTATTAAAGTTGCGTAAGTCTCGCCGCATGTATTTGGAGATCTGTCTGTTCAGTTGCCTGTATGCTGTCAAATCTGTTGACGATTGCAGCCTCATCTCCCGTCTAACAGCCATGAGATTAAGAGTGTGATCGGAGAGTTTTTGTGTTCTTCTGCGGCGGGTCTTGCAGAACTTAGCTCCGACCGCATGGACAGTTTCCACGAGCTTGTCATTCATATCGTCCACTTCATTGCAATCTTGTAGGCACTGAAAGTGGTTGTGTAACTCGAGCTGAAAGTTTTCGGGATTCTGGATTAGAGCATGAGGGGGACGGAGCGTTGACTTCATTAGACGAGACCTCTCCAACTTAACGTTTAGGTTCAATGTGCCTCTAACCATTCGGTGATCGCTGCCAGTTTTCACCCTTGCGATCACTGAGACATCACTGAACAGTTGGCGTCTGGTCGTCATAATGAAGTCAATCTCATTTTTGTCGAACCGTCGGGGCTCGGCCAGGTCCACTTCCTGTGGGGCCGCTTCTGGAAGAAAGAGTTCATCATAAAGAGTCCCTCTTTCTCCATAAAGTCGGCCAGCTGCTGGCCCCTTCGGTTCCGTTGCCCTACTCCAAATTTCCCTAACTTCAGCTCACCGCTTTCTCTTGTGCCTAGTTTTGCGTTGAAGTCTCCCATCAACACCGTGTAGTGGGTTTTAGAGGAATGCATGGCTTGGAAATATCCTCATACATTTCCTCCACCTCCTCATCGGGATGGGCCGAGGTTGGTGCGTAAACCTGTATGACCTTCAGCGAATACCGTTTGGTGATTCTGAGTATCAGGTACGCGACCCTCGTCGACACACTCCCAATCTTTACAACGTTGTTGACGAGAGACTTGTGGACGATAAATCCGACACCTCCTTGAGACAGATGGTCGCCCTCCCGGTGATAGAACAAGTTGCCGGATTCGAGAATCACCGTGTCCTCCCCCTCTCTTCGGACCTCGGATAATCCTATAATACTCCAGCGCAACTTGTCTATCTCTTCTTCCAGCTCCAGGATCTTCTCGCCAGTCCTCAGTGTGCGTGCGTTAAATGTTGCCAGGTCGAGTCGTCGTAGGTGGCAACCGAACCTCCACCGGAAATTCTTAGCAACCCCTGCCCCGCCGTTGCCATGGTCGCCACCGTAGCCAGGAATAGCGGGGCCGCCGGGGACTGGGGGCCGTCTATTTGTGTAATTATTCATGGGGGGTATATTGCCATAGTTGCCACGCTTGGCGAGCGGGTTGGCAACCGCAGTTTTTTTTTGTCGTACAGTTGCTGTTATCAGGAAGATGCTGCTGCCCATCTCCTGCCTGTTTCCCTCTGTCGCCTTTTACGACACCCACGGGAAGATATGGGGTAGTGGATATTTTTAACCGCCACTACACGGCGGTTTTGATTATTTAAAATGAAATTTATGTTTTGTAAGCGTTCACTTTATTTCATTTACTAGCTGTGCCCGCGACTTATTTCGCGAGGAATCAGTACTTTTGCTATTCTAAGTGATGATGATTTATTTGTAAATTAAACTGACGCGAAGACTTACAAAGGCACTAATCTGTATAAAAACATTCAGGTAGTTGGTCAATCAGGCAAACAAACGAACGAACAAATAAAAAGACCCACAAAACGAACCATAAAACGAATGGGGCAAACTGTACGCTTATGTTTTGTAACGTTATTGCGGTCATTTTGTAAATAAACAACAAAATGACCACAATAACATTATCCCTAATTTGTTCACGAATTTCTCTAGCCAAACTTGATTTCTATACAACAAATAAGATAGTGCCCTAAATAAACAAGCACCATCACCAATTATTGATATTGAATAAAAAATTTGAAATGAATAATACAATTCAATGCCTACCTAAATCTAAGTACCTATACTAACAAAATAAATGAAGTTGTGTAACTATCTATCTCATCCTGCACACAAATGAAAAATAAAACTAAACTCAACCTAGGAAATTGATTAAAACTACTTTTACGGATTTTAACGCGTTTAGTTTTCCCTTTAATTACTTTTATTTTTAATTCCCGACGTTTCGGGCGCTTTCCAGCACCCATGGTCACGGGGGACTGAGATGACTAACGTCCCGATATCATTGTTAAACCCGGAGTACCTTCAGCCTTTTTAATTATTGTTTATGGTCCGATCTATGCAAAATGAACTGACTATGTCCTGAGGTCTTGCGGTGGTATGCTTGGGTTTAGTTTTAATTTTATTGATTGTAGGATCCCAAGCAGGTGGCAGTACCCAGCCTCCTTCTCTATTGAAATTAGGATGTTTTTTTTAATTTCAATAGCCTCACGTATCATCCTTGGTAGGAATCGGTGTTCTTTCGCGAGGATTTGTGGTCTATCAAATCTGATGTAATTGTTAGGGCCGTCTAGGATATGATCACAAACTGCAGACTTCCCGGAACGTTGATGCTTCACATCAGCTATATGTTCTTTTACGCGGGTTCTAATTAATCTTTTTGTTTGTCGTATATAAGATAGACCACATTCACAATCAAGCTTGTACACTCTAATGAAGATTTAGAGGCCATTCGTCAAGACATTTCGTCTATGTTACGTCGAAGTTCAGCGCCGAAATTAAATGTCTCCAAAAATGAATTGAACACGTTGAAAAATTTACGCAACAGACCAGAGCTTACGATTCTCCGCGCAGATAAAAGTGATGCTACGGTTATAATGGATTCGTCAGATTACAATTTTTCCTCTTCGCTTCTGCCTGTCGCCGAATATAAACGTTTTACTAGTCCGTTATTGTTGATTTTTATTTGATAAATTATAAATCTTTGTAATAAATTAAGTCGCTAAATTAGGAGAACATATTTGTGGAGGAGCTGGCGAGAAAAATTTCATCGTGCCTGCGAGCCTAGTACATCGAAACGGCGCGTGAGTCACATCTATTTATTAATTAAAGAACCAATCCTAAAAGCCCACTTTGCACTATCTTGGAATAAATACATAGCCATTTACTGATATTGGCTGAACATCTCACTACGTGACACGCCCTCCTAGACGACTTTTATTCACATTAACCTATAAGCGTACGCGTAATATCCACTATTTTATAAAGAGAAAATAAATCTGCGTACACAAAATATTGTAAGATTTTAAATATCAAATAAATAATTATCTACTAGTATAAAAGTATGGAATCCAGTATGAATAAATCGTTCTCGGAAACAAACCTGATGGCAATAAATAAAGCAGAATCGAATTCTTCCATCAAAAATATCACAAGCCACAGCAAAAGAAAGAGACATGAAGAAGATATTAGCATTGAATTTTCCATATTCAAGGAAGAAATAAAAAATTTGATAATTTCTTTGACAAGCAAGCACGGAGTAGAAATGGAAAAAATAGCAGCAACACTTGCGGATATCCAAAAATCGAAACAAAATATAGAAAACTCCATTGCATTCCTCACCACACAGAATGAAGAATATAAAAAGATAATTGAAAAATTAGAAATTCAAGCGCAAGAAAATCGTAAATATATAACTATTCTAGAAGATAAAATGGAAGATATGCAGAAAGGGATGAAGAAAGCAAGTTTCGAAGTAAAGAAAAGAAAGAAAATGAGACGAAAGAAGATTTAGTAGAAATGGTCACATGTCTTTCAAAGAATATAGGCTGTGAAATAAACAAGGCAGAGATAAAAGATATTTACAGAGTGCGAGTAAAAAAAGAAGGAGTGAAAAATAAACCGATTGTAGTAGAAATGACTTCAAGTTTAATAAAAAACCACTTCCTCAAAATGAGCAAATCATTCAATGTTAAAAATAAATCAAAAATTTGTGCAAAACATCTAGGATTTCGAACATCTGAAGACAACCCTGTCTTTGTTTCGGAAAATCTGACTGCAAAAGCATCGCGCTTATATTTCCTTGGAAGAGACCTGGTTAAGTCCAAATCTTATAAGTTCTGCTGGACTTCCTATGGAAAAGTTTACATACGAAAGGATGAAAACTCTCGCATTATTCAGATTAAGGATGAACGGCAAATACAACAGTTATTACAAAAAGAATGACTGAATAAAATATATTATATACTATTGAGTTTATTACTAGGATATAAGTGTAAAAACTTGACTTTCCTATTTGAATCTCTTAATAATAATCTTAAGTTTACACAATATATAAACACACAAAAATACTTGAACGCTTGATCATACCAATATACACACCTCCTTACACTTTACTAATTACTACTTGCAATTCAGTTTACTGCTTTAACACTTACCCTCAGACTTACTTTTTAAAAATAACTACCTATAAAACCGCCTGTATACCGTCAAAATATTTACTAGGGCACATTTTTATAAAACACTTTTGGAAAACCATAAACAGTCATCACCAGAAGCCATCCAAATTCAGTGTTATTAGTTCTATTTGCTTTTATGATGGATAGTTCCTTATAGAACCAAGCCCTATTCAATCTGTTAATGCAGTCAATAATTTTTTTTGCAAATGTTGGGTGTAAACTTGCCGAAGAAATTCAAAAGAATACTGCACACGATCACATTAGACATATTTCAGCACACATAATTAATAACCAACTCTCATCTTTCGCCATCTTAGATACTAATTCTGACGAAGTTCGAAATATAATAATGAACTTAAAATCTGATAGCACTCCGGGCTGTGATAACATACCCACAATTTTTTTTAAATTGGCAAGTTCTTTACTAATTCCGATAGTTTGTCACTTGGCTAACCTCTGTTTTTCTAAAGGTATATTTCCAACTTTCCTTAAACGTTCTATAGTTACATCTATATACAAGAATGGAAACAGAGAAGACATAAATAATTATAGGTCTATTTCCATCTTACCAGCTTTATCCAAAATCCTAGAAAAAATAATTAATAACAGATTAATACAATATTTAGCGAAATATAATATTCTATCGCAGACACAGTATGGTTTTAGAAGAAGAAAAAACGCACAAAACGCTGTCATAGATCTAACTACATATATAGTCGAGCATCTAGACCAAAATAATTTTGTTTGTATGACCTTCAGCGAATACCGTTTGGTGATTCTGAGTATCAGGTACGCGACCCTCGTCGACACACTCCCAATCTTTACAACGTTGTTGACGAGAGACTTGTGGACGATAAATCCGACACCTCCTTGAGACAGATGGTCGCCCTCCCGGTGATAGAACAAGTTGCCGGATTCGAGAATCACCGTGTCCTCCCCCTCTCTTCGGACCTCGGATAATCCTATAATACTCCAGCGCAACTTGTCTATCTCTTCTTCCAGCTCCAGGATCTTCTCGCCAGTCCTCAGTGTGCGTGCGTTAAATGTTGCCAGGTCGAGTCGTCGTAGGTGGCAACCGAACCTCCACCGGAAATTCTTAGCAACCCCTGCCCCGCCGTTGCCATGGTCGCCACCGTAGCCAGGAATAGCGGGGCCGCCGGGGACTGGGGGCCGTCTATTTGTGTAATTATTCATGGGGGGTATATTGCCATAGTTGCCACGCTTGGCGAGCGGGTTGGCAACCGCAGTTTTTTTTTGTCGTACAGTTGCTGTTATCAGGAAGATGCTGCTGCCCATCTCCTGCCTGTTTCCCTCTGTCGCCTTTTACGACACCCACGGGAAGATATGGGGTAGTGGATATTTTTAACCGCCACTACACGGCGGTTTTGATTATTTAAAATGAAATTTATGTTTTGTAAGCGTTCACTTTATTTCATTTACTAGCTGTGCCCGCGACTTATTTCGCGAGGAATCAGTACTTTTGCTATTCTAAGTGATGATGATTTATTTGTAAATTAAACTGACGCGAAGACTTACAAAGGCACTAATCTGTATAAAAACATTCAGGTAGTTGGTCAATCAGGCAAACAAACGAACGAACAAATAAAAAGACCCACAAAACGAACCATAAAACGAATGGGGCAAACTGTACGCTTATGTTTTGTAACGTTATTGCGGTCATTTTGTAAATAAACAACAAAATGACCACAATAACATTATCCCTAATTTGTTCACGAATTTCTCTAGCCAAACTTGATTTCTATACAACAAATAAGATAGTGCCCTAAATAAACAAGCACCATCACCAATTATTGATATTGAATAAAAAATTTGAAATGAATAATACAATTCAATGCCTACCTAAATCTAAGTACCTATACTAACAAAATAAATGAAGTTGTGTAACTATCTATCTCATCCTGCACACAAATGAAAAATAAAACTAAACTCAACCTAGGAAATTGATTAAAACTACTTTTACGGATTTTAACGCGTTTAGTTTTCCCTTTAATTACTTTTATTTTTAATTCCCGACGTTTCGGGCGCTTTCCAGCACCCATGGTCACGGGGGACTGAGATGACTAACGTCCCGATATCATTGTTAAACCCGGAGTACCTTCAGCCTTTTTAATTATTGTTTATGGTCCGATCTATGCAAAATGAACTGACTATGTCCTGAGGTCTTGCGGTGGTATGCTTGGGTTTAGTTTTAATTTTATTGATTGTAGGATCCCAAGCAGGTGGCAGTACCCAGCCTCCTTCTCTATTGAAATTAGGATGTTTTTTTTAATTTCAATAGCCTCACGTATCATCCTTGGTAGGAATCGGTGTTCTTTCGCGAGGATTTGTGGTCTATCAAATCTGATGTAATTGTTAGGGCCGTCTAGGATATGATCACAAACTGCAGACTTCCCGGAACGTTGATGCTTCACATCAGCTATATGTTCTTTTACGCGGGTTCTAATTAATCTTTTTGTTTGTCGTATATAAGATAGACCACATTCACAATCAAGCTTGTACACTCTAATGAAGATTTAGAGGCCATTCGTCAAGACATTTCGTCTATGTTACGTCGAAGTTCAGCGCCGAAATTAAATGTCTCCAAAAATGAATTGAACACGTTGAAAAATTTACGCAACAGACCAGAGCTTACGATTCTCCGCGCAGATAAAAGTGATGCTACGGTTATAATGGATTCGTCAGATTACAATTTTTCCTCTTCGCTTCTGCCTGTCGCCGAATATAAACGTTTTACTAGTCCGTTATTGTTGATTTTTATTTGATAAATTATAAATCTTTGTAATAAATTAAGTCGCTAAATTAGGAGAACATATTTGTGGAGGAGCTGGCGAGAAAAATTTCATCGTGCCTGCGAGCCTAGTACATCGAAACGGCGCGTGAGTCACATCTATTTATTAATTAAAGAACCAATCCTAAAAGCCCACTTTGCACTATCTTGGAATAAATACATAGCCATTTACTGATATTGGCTGAACATCTCACTACGTGACACGCCCTCCTAGACGACTTTTATTCACATTAACCTATAAGCGTACGCGTAATATCCACTATTTTATAAAGAGAAAATAAATCTGCGTACACAAAATATTGTAAGATTTTAAATATCAAATAAATAATTATCTACTAGTATAAAAGTATGGAATCCAGTATGAATAAATCGTTCTCGGAAACAAACCTGATGGCAATAAATAAAGCAGAATCGAATTCTTCCATCAAAAATATCACAAGCCACAGCAAAAGAAAGAGACATGAAGAAGATATTAGCATTGAATTTTCCATATTCAAGGAAGAAATAAAAAATTTGATAATTTCTTTGACAAGCAAGCACGGAGTAGAAATGGAAAAAATAGCAGCAACACTTGCGGATATCCAAAAATCGAAACAAAATATAGAAAACTCCATTGCATTCCTCACCACACAGAATGAAGAATATAAAAAGATAATTGAAAAATTAGAAATTCAAGCGCAAGAAAATCGTAAATATATAACTATTCTAGAAGATAAAATGGAAGATATGCAGAAAGGGATGAAGAAAGCAAGTTTCGAAGTAAAGAAAAGAAAGAAAATGAGACGAAAGAAGATTTAGTAGAAATGGTCACATGTCTTTCAAAGAATATAGGCTGTGAAATAAACAAGGCAGAGATAAAAGATATTTACAGAGTGCGAGTAAAAAAAGAAGGAGTGAAAAATAAACCGATTGTAGTAGAAATGACTTCAAGTTTAATAAAAAACCACTTCCTCAAAATGAGCAAATCATTCAATGTTAAAAATAAATCAAAAATTTGTGCAAAACATCTAGGATTTCGAACATCTGAAGACAACCCTGTCTTTGTTTCGGAAAATCTGACTGCAAAAGCATCGCGCTTATATTTCCTTGGAAGAGACCTGGTTAAGTCCAAATCTTATAAGTTCTGCTGGACTTCCTATGGAAAAGTTTACATACGAAAGGATGAAAACTCTCGCATTATTCAGATTAAGGATGAACGGCAAATACAACAGTTATTACAAAAAGAATGACTGAATAAAATATATTATATACTATTGAGTTTATTACTAGGATATAAGTGTAAAAACTTGACTTTCCTATTTGAATCTCTTAATAATAATCTTAAGTTTACACAATATATAAACACACAAAAATACTTGAACGCTTGATCATACCAATATACACACCTCCTTACACTTTACTAATTACTACTTGCAATTCAGTTTACTGCTTTAACACTTACCCTCAGACTTACTTTTTAAAAATAACTACCTATAAAACCGCCTGTATACCGTCAAAATATTTACTAGGGCACATTTTTATAAAACACTTTTGGAAAACCATAAACAGTCATCACCAGAAGCCATCCAAATTCAGTGTTATTAGTTCTATTTGCTTTTATGATGGATAGTTCCTTATAGAACCAAGCCCTATTCAATCTGTTAATGCAGTCAATAATTTTTTTTGCAAATGTTGGGTGTAAACTTGCCGAAGAAATTCAAAAGAATACTGCACACGATCACATTAGACATATTTCAGCACACATAATTAATAACCAACTCTCATCTTTCGCCATCTTAGATACTAATTCTGACGAAGTTCGAAATATAATAATGAACTTAAAATCTGATAGCACTCCGGGCTGTGATAACATACCCACAATTTTTTTTAAATTGGCAAGTTCTTTACTAATTCCGATAGTTTGTCACTTGGCTAACCTCTGTTTTTCTAAAGGTATATTTCCAACTTTCCTTAAACGTTCTATAGTTACATCTATATACAAGAATGGAAACAGAGAAGACATAAATAATTATAGGTCTATTTCCATCTTACCAGCTTTATCCAAAATCCTAGAAAAAATAATTAATAACAGATTAATACAATATTTAGCGAAATATAATATTCTATCGCAGACACAGTATGGTTTTAGAAGAAGAAAAAACGCACAAAACGCTGTCATAGATCTAACTACATATATAGTCGAGCATCTAGACCAAAATAAAAATGTCTTACGGTATTTTTAGATTTAAAAAAGGCATTTGACACCGTCTCTGTTCCCATACTTCTTTGGAAGTTGGAAAGGATTGGTATAAGAGAAGGCCAACTAGATTTAATGAGAGATTACTTAAGTAACAAAATGCAAAGTACTAGAATAGGCAATCACATTAGTAATGATCTCCCAATAAGTTTTGGGGTGCCGCAAGGCAGTGTTCTTGGCCCTACCTTGTTTCTCATTTATATTAATGATCTCGGTAAATTGAAACTTGATAATGGTAAAATTTATTCGTATGCGGACGACACTGCTGTCGTTTTCACAGGTAAATCGTGGGATGAAGTATATGAAAAAGCTGAATTTGGGCTGTCCAAAATTGCGAATTGGCTCACAATGAACTTGCTTACCCTTAACGCGTTTAAAACAAAATATATATGCTTTTCCATCAACAAACGTACACAACCTACAACACGCAATTTCAAAATACACAACTGTGATTTGCGCAACAATTGCACGTGTCCTACTATAGAAAAAGTTACTAGTACTAGATACTTAGAGGTTATAATTGACCAAACACTTACATGGTACTCACATATAGAAGCAACTAATAACAGGTTACGAAAACTTACTTGGATGTTTAAAACCCTCAGGCATGTCGCAACTCGTAAACTTCTAAATCAAATATATGCTGCACTAGCCCAATCGATTTTGACATATTGTATACCAGTTTGGGGTGGTGCTCCGAAAACAAAACTCTTACAGTTAGAACGTGGTCAACGTTCATTAATAAAGGTAATGTACAACAAACCATATAGATTTCTTACAGAAGAACTTTACTCAGTTAGCGGTTTATTGAGTGTTAGAAAGTTATACATTTTAAATTTATTGCTAACAATACACAAAACAACTTTCTACAACTGCAAAAGTAGTAATAGACGAGGAAAAGTTTTTGAATTAACTCTAGTTAAAACAAATTTTGCTAGTCACCAATTTAAGAGACAGGCATTTATACAACGTAGTCAATAAAAAACTAAACATCTACGCACTGAATTCTAATGAGCTCAAAAAGATTGTCACAGAATGGCTTCTTAAACGTAACTATGATGTGGTCGAGGCATTATTAAAAGTTAGTAAATAAACTTTACATACGCATACAAACACACACACACACACACACACACACACACACACACACACACACACACAAACACACACTTATACAGAACTCTTATTAATTAAATATAAGTTTAGTTTCTTTTATTTTTTATTTCTATTTTTTTTGTGTTTAGTAAATGTAATTAAAGTTAGTTAAATAATAAACAAAAAATGTAATTCTAGCTATAGAAGAGCGGGACATCCTGCCACAAGTATATATTTACTTAAAAGGATGTCTCACTTAGTCCCTTATCTATGTAATGTGTGATATATTTTTAAATAAATATACATTTTTAATTTTTTTTAATTTAATTTTAAAATACAACAACTTTTGTCGGATGAAACTACATACCGAAAGATCAAAGCTGACTCTACAACTAATACGCTTAAAACAACTAGCGATCTAATTAAGAAATACTCCGAGAAATTGAATCTGGACGTCAATTCGATAATACCTTCATGTGCCAAACCACCGAGGTTGTATGGGTTACCAAAACTACACAAACCGAATGCTCCATTACGTCCAATAGTGAGTCAGATTGATTGTTTGTAGACAGTCAGTTTTGAGTTTTGTCTCTATTTACATGCCTACCTGTTGAAGACTGGATCTCAATTATAACTAGGAAACTAGAGGAAAATAAGATGCCTGCAGAATATGCAGTATTACTCAGACATTGCCTTACATCTGGCTATCTATTGTGGAAGGATGAGTTTTACAAGCAAGTAGATGGTGTTGTGATGGGCTCACCTGTATCTCCCATTGTCGCCAATTTATTCATGAAAGACTTTGAAGAGAAAGCCCTCCTAACTGCACCTGTTACACCAAGGATCTACAAGCGGTACGTAGACGATACTATCACAATTTTACCATCAGACAAAGTAACTGCATTTTTAGAATATCTTAATTCCATAAATTCTAAAATTCAATTTACTATGGTGTTAGAGGCATATAATTCTTTACCTTTCCTAGATGTGTTAGTCATTTGAAATCCTAACGACACCATTGGTCACACTGCGTATAGGAAAAAGACCCATACAAACCGATATTTAAACGGTGAATCTCACCACCATCCTTCACAGTTAGCTACCGTGGGCAAATCTTTGTTATAGAGAGCACAAGGGATCTGTGACAGCAAACACCTGGCCGCCGAGCTTCAGCACGTCAATCAGGTTCTGCACGACAACAAGCTTCGGGTCCCGCGCCTCTGTCACAGTGACCGATTGAAGCCGGCCACAATCGAGCGTGTGCCTGCTGTACTACCATAGGTCAGAGGTGTCACAGACAAGATTGGCTACATCTTGAAGCGAGCTTCTATTAGAACATTCTACAAGCCGCCGAAGAAGATTAGTCAATTCTTACCATCCGTCAAGTGTCATATTCCTCTACAAGATGCAGGAGTGTACAAGCTAGATTGTGAATGTGGTCTCTCTTATATAGGACAAACAAAAAGATCAATTAGAACCCGCGTAAAAGAACATATAGCTGATGTGAAGCATCAACGTTCCGGGAAGTCTGCAGTTTGTGATCGTATCCTAGATGGCCCCAACCATTACATCAGATTCGAAAGACCACCGATTCCTACCAAGGATGATACGTGACGCTATTGAAATTAAAAAAACATCCTAATTTCAATAGAGAAGGAGGCTGGGTACTACCACCTGCTTGGGATCCTATAATCAATAAAATTAAAACTAAACCCAAGCATACCACTGCAAGACCTCAGGACATAGTCAGTTTATTTTGCATAGATCGGACCACAAACAATAATTAAAAAAGCTGAAGGTACTCCTGGTTTAACAATGACATCGGGACGTTAGTCGTCTCAGTCCCCCGTGACCATGGGTGCTGGAAAGCGCCCGAAACGTTGGGAATTAAAAATAAAAGTAATTAAAAGTAAAAATAAACGCGATAAAATCCGTAAAAGTAATTTTAATCAATGTGTAGTGTTCGCGTAAATAATATCCTTTAAAGTATTAGGTGTCATCGGGCTTAAAATCAGGTGGGTTTTCTTTTTTTCCTTCCTTTCGAAATCAGGAGTGCCAAAAACCGGATTTCGTTCAAGTCAAAAGTGCAAGAACTGCTCGTCAATATATATATATATATATATATATATATATATATATATATATATATATATATATATATATATATATATATATATATATATATATATATATATATATATATATATATATATAATTTTATGTATATATACTTACATAATGTTTATATATGAATATATTTATACGCTTATATATGTATGAGTTCATATATATGTGAATATTAATTGCTCTACATACTTCTTAATACACCTGCCTCTTTTATCTCTGCACTACTTTAAGGTAGACTGGTAGATAATGCCTCAGGCATTAAGTCCACCTATACACATCTAATATGTATATGAAGTTAAATAAATAAAATTAAATAAATTTTTTTCTATACCAATATGAAATCACCCTGAAAAAACACTCTTAAAACCTTATTTTACTATATAAGGATTTTAACTTTTTAAGACTTCTTTCTTAGTGGATGCCTACTTAATAAAAGGAAGTTGTTGTTCCAATTTCACGCATCTACATCCAGCGGTTTGATTTGTAGATTTAAAGCAATATTTTTCGTATAAATTTGAACCCTTGTTTTGAAACCGTAAGAGGCAAATTTTATGATTTAATTTCTTTAAATCGCAAAAAAAATTTTCTCCCTTCAAATTGAACATTATCTGCCCCCTTCTCCCTCCCGGAGTAAAATTTCATTTTGAGAAACACCAAAATATTTTATTTCCATACAAAATTGCATACCCCCTGCCCCTGCCCCCTTTTCCGTGACGGGTTATTTTGAAATCGCAGAATACGTAATTATTTATTTTTTAAATACAGTAGGTACCCTCAGTAAGTATCAAGTCAATCGCGCTGTAAAATATTTTTGTAATAAAATAGTAAACTGTAAAACCCTTATTTCACCCTCTTAGGGATCGAATTTTTCAGAATGATTTCATAGCGGATTTTAGATTTCTACTTCAAACGGTTTAGATTGAGCTTGTGCACTGGTATCTATGACTTAGTATATAAAAAGTATATTATAGCAGATACACAGTGAACAGTGACATCTGTCGTTAAGTGGCAAAACTAACTTTGTTTTTTTCTATTCTGTTCGTTTTAACTATATCCAATATAAAATGAAATTTTATAAATGTTATTTGAAAATAAAATACTTCACTTTAATTTGTACTTCTGATACGTATTAAGAATTTTGTCTAATTTTAAACATCTATGCACCTAGCAAATAAAAACAAAAATTAATAATATGCACTTTATTACTAATTCCAAATTTTAAACTAAAAAGAACAAATGCGTCAGGACGTCACTATGGACTCTTCCCCGCTCCAAGATGTATGAGAATGCCTACAATGATATCCTTTTTTATATATACTTTTCATTGAATGCATATACTCAGCCGTGTACCATATTGTATTTGCTGTATATCATAACATATAACACGCTTTTTCGGTTCTGTAATCGGGTAAAGCGTGCGTGATAGATCGTGGAAACTATGCCAAATATGAGGCAATCTATGGAGAGGCCTATGTTCAGCAGTGGACTTTAAAATGCTGTAACGGTTATTGGATGAAAGGAAAAAACTTATATTTGCTGGTCCAATACAAACATTGTGTTGAAAGCAGCAAGCAAAGTAATTATTTACATATTATATGTCCTTCATATCTCATTTATAATTTAAACTTATGTAGTTTATAATAAAAAAATTATATTGATGTATAAATTTTTAATAATCTATTTTCTGATACATGTTTCCACCATCCTACATACGTTACAACAGAAATAAAGCAAGATGTGTGGAACAAAGCATTCTTAATTATTGATTATAGATTAGATTGGAAACAACACTAATTAAAACATACACCGTATACCGTAAGGAAATAATGACAAGGTTTTAAATCAAACAGCTAAGCTAAAACCCACAACACCTTACACGCGAAAGACTTTGATGAATAGAACCGAATTTGATTAATCTACAAAGCTTGTTCATGCGTAGAACAATAAGGCCTTAATACATTCCCATGTCGACGTTATTTTGCTACTGGGAAATCTTGTCAGACCCGTTATCTGAAATATAGTACCACAACCGTGCTCTCATATTATTCTGAATGCATTTCATTCGAAACTTCAACATTCTTTGCTTGACAAAAGTATACTTTACGATTATTTAACACTCTGGAAAATGTCTACAAATTTTATTAGAGTTATACAAAACAAAAATGTTGGTATATTCTCCCTTCTTCTACCTTTTCTTTACTAGCTCATAATAGTAAAGTGGGCCTCTCCCACAATTTCGTAGATACGTCGGCACTCTGAGTATTAACGAAGAGAGTATTAATTTCACAGACTGTAGATAAATAGCAGCATTCACCATGAGATAGTATTGTTCCTGCGTGCATTTACCTGTCTGCCAAGAATACAACACGCAAGAAAAAAAATGTGTGTACATATTTTTGTATAAGGCTTCCAAAAATATGTACACGAATTCTTGTAAAGGTCCACCAATGGGCCTAAAAAGGTAATCGATGTAGTATCACGTTCTATAATTTATTTCTGTTCAATAAAATATATTCGTAGCACACATAGTGTTACAGACATATT
The DNA here is from genome assembly GCA_036936625.1 of Parnassius smintheus behrii. Lineage (NCBI taxonomy): Eukaryota > Metazoa > Arthropoda > Insecta > Lepidoptera > Papilionidae > Parnassius > Parnassius smintheus. The sequence goes on along the minus strand of JAUPFT010000004.1, from coordinate 32,389,912 downwards.
GTAACGTATTCGTAAACAAATATTTACTCTGGACATATGCTTGTTATTTTGATCATGTATACATTAACAGAAATCAGAGATAATATTAACAATGTGATAAGTATTTTCAAATCTAATTAATAAAGTATAAATAATAAATATAATAAAAAATAATAAAGTGTAAATAGACGTTCGACGATAATTCCCATGAATAATTTGGGGTTTAAAGTAATATAATACAAAGTAATATGATTTAGTTCAATATTTGACTTTGATCTATTTGTATTTAAAAAGAGATTAAAATTTATCAAATTTATTCATAACTATATTAAAGTGTTTATTTTTCCGTTGTTAGAACGAGGATTCAAACTTAATTATTATTTTTTAGAATTATTTGAGAGTCTTTAATACCTATCAATAGGCAATTATAATAAATATATCCTACCTAAATAGATTCTATCCCATCTTTTATCCAAAATTGTTAAACGAATATAATTTGTTTGTTGCGTATTTATAATTGCTGAGAAAATGTTGCTGTTGAAAGTGTTGTTTACTGTTAACTATAAAAATTTCAGATTTTATTATTTAAAGTTTGCAATACATTTATTTTCTTTTAAGTATTTAGTTGAATATACAAACAAGATTATATTTACAGGTGCAACGGAGCCGACCAGAAAAAATATGCAAATTGGATCAGTTAGCTTTGAAGTCAGGACATAAAGTGATTCGCTTACCACCTTACCATTGTCTACGTCGATGTCAATATGGTGTCGGTGTCCAATTTTATAGAAGAGAGGGCAAACGTACTTCGTTCTCGGTGATGAAGCAAAATATTTAGAGGTAATCTGCATTTTTGTCCTCGAAAATTTTCTATATTAAACTGCCTTTACGATGCAGGAGAAAAACCAGCCATTTTTAGAAAAATAATTACTGAAATATCGCAAAATATTTTTCATTTGAAAGTGGGCCATCCTGCGTTGGGTCAGTGCGGTGAAATCGTTCTTGCTGCAAAGCCCTTTTTAGCCTGTGCCCAGTAGTGTGATGTAAATAGACTGACTGATCGATGAGATTTTTTTATCAGTAATGTTTTTGAGCAAGTTTCTACAAATACTTATAATTACACGTCAAATAACATATTTTTTATGTCTACATTCAACAATGAACTTTACATGGTGTGTAATGATGATAATCATTTTTTTTGCAAGGATTTTGTAACGAATTTATTAATTTATTTTTCATAATAAACAAAATATGAAAATATTTAAAATATTTGGAGCAAAAGAGTTCTGAACTAAGTATATGAAGGATATGTATGGTACAAAGGCATTTTTTGCTACGTTAATTTGTATAAGAAAAATACGTCCCTCATAAATTAAATGTGCCGGATATGAACCCGCGACCCGCAGGGCTCTTATGCAGTTTTTATTTAATTCATACATTCGGAGCTATTGAATTATTGTTTTTATTCCTCCATATATATTAAAGGTAGCAAAGATGAGTAGAACTTATCACAGTTATATGTACAGAATATCCATAAGCCCACTTTTAAACATCGGCCTCCCCTGTAGATTGTTCATAGGCTGCTTTGCAAAAGCAAAGCTTTTTATTATTTTGAGCTGTCAGGGAGGTGCCGCTGCCGATCTCCTTACACTCGAAAGATAAATTCTACTTAAGCATGACGCACTTCCGCATATTATTGCAATTCTGAAAATTTTACTCTACTTAAATTCCTGAGACAGACAGACATAAAGTCAGACATTGAGGTGACACCGCAAGTAGTTTAATTTGCTGATTTTGGCATATAGCAGTGATGATGCAACCGGAGCCGCGTGTAAAAAGCTAGTTATATATATAACATACGGAGAATGGATCGGAACAGTAGTGTTGTGTGTGTGAACCGGGTGCGAAGTATCAGTTGTTGCCGTATAGCGTGCGTGGTCGTGGAGGGTAGCAGGATCCGAAGCACGGTGTTCCGCTGGCCGATCGCTGGTAGTTGCGGTACCGGTAAGCGACCGGGCGGAAAGACCTGATGGCGATCTCTAGTTTGGGCGTGCTCGCAGTCTCCAGATCAATTTTCGATGGACTCAGTAACACTGGTAGTATTATTTGGTTGATAATGCAACGCCTCCTCCATCCTTATTCGCTTTTTACTCTTATTTAATGTTGGTGTCTTCAAAGCAAGAGTGAATAGGTTAAGACCAGTTAAGACCGGTTGGATTGTAGTTAAGCTCTTGCTTAGAAAAAAACTTTAATTTTAATAATAAAACAGAAGTGAATGGGTACAAATTTACCGACAATTATATTTTATTCAATTATATGTTTATAGTATCCAAATTTTGATTTCAGGTTTAGGAATTTAATATCAATCTGTGCTCACAGAGTATTAGCCCTGAGAAAGATAAGACAGAAATAAATTCAATGTCGTCCCTAAATAAGTGTATTAATTTAAGCTTTATATTAAAATTTGTTAAATTTTACGAAGATAAGTTTTACATCAAGATATTTTACTGTATAATGTATTTGAAGTCAAGCATTTCAAAGGATAATTTTCAGGCTTTCCTTCATTAATAATTCATTAGATTAATAACCCACAATTGTGGTCCTAAGATTGGGTCAAAGATAATGTAACAGCAAAGGCCCTTTAGAATTTATTAACATACATTTATTATTAAGTATAAGCGCATTATTAAGATCGCCCATTGCAGTAATTTTAATATATAGATTCCGATATAGAGACCCCATAGATTTCCTCATTAGGATGTATATTTGCTATAGGTGTCACGCTTGACAAGCGAATTGGAAACCGCCGTTTTTTTTAGTCTGTATTAGGAACATGCCGTGCCCATCTCCTTATTTGTTTTCCTCTGTCACCTCTTATGACACCCACAGGATGATATGGGGTAATAGATGTTCTTGCACCGCTACTATACGGTCCACGGTCTGACATATTCGGGTATTTTTAATTATATCTTTTTTATTTTTCTATATAACTTGGACTTTATATTATCATTTTATTAGAAGAACAATATTCAATGTACATTAGTTACGTTATATAATATATACAGATTAATGCAGGCATTTAACTGTTGAGAACACAATATATTATGAACAACAGAATTATCATTCCATTCCTTACAACATAGGGCTCCCCCATGGATTTTAGTTAGATAGATATTTTATTTATAGCGCTTAGCTTGCGGATCGCAACCGCAGATTTTCATAATTTTGTGTTGTTATCAGAAAGATACTACAGCCCATATCCTGTATCAGTTTCCCTGTGTCGCATCTTACTTCAGCCACCTGACAATATAGGTAGCAGATATTATTACACCGCCTCAGTTAATGTTTTATCTTTCTGAGTGAACTTAAGGAATATGACAATCTCAGTGTCGTCTAATTAGTTTCATTAAGAACTACAGTCCCCATTATGCTACCCTTAGTAGTGGATTTTTTTTTCAAATTTGTAATGGGCCACGCCTATTTATTTAAAAAAAATTGTGAGCCGTTGCACGATGACTGATATATTATGTTGTGTAACATCCAAATGATTTTGTACAAATAATATACATAAAATAATAAGTACACGGCAGGAAATAAATTTGGTATAATGAAAAATAAAATATTACGATTTTTTTAAAGAAAAAGATGACTGTTTTATTAAATAAACATTCATATTCATTAAATACAAAAATTCCAGTGTAAAGGGTTTCCGGTTCTCTACACTCACCATACGAAACATAGCTGCGTTGAGTTCTTCCACGGTCGAGCCGACTCATTTGTGCAACAACTATAATACACCTGAAGCATGGCTCTACCACATTTGTTCGTTAAACTTGATTTTTATTATTCAATTTATAAATGAAATAGTTCGACTGTTTCGCTTTTATTTAATGTAAAAGTGAAGCAATTGAACTATTTCATTTATAAACTAATTATCAATATCTACAAGTTGCGTTTTATCATGCTTTATTGTTTTATTGCATTTTTTTTCTGACGATTTAAAAAGGTCAGTACTTATATGGCTTGTTTTACTTTTGTTGGCGGCTCCTTCGTACATACTCGTAAAAATGTAGTTAATATTTTAAAAATAATTTACGTGCTATTTATTGCCAGAAAAATGTTTGCATGGCTCTAAAATGGAAAGTGTTTTTTGCATTTGGTCCGCTTAGTAGTTTTATCACAAATTTGTATAGTACCCATAATCCCCGTAAAACGAATAAAATGTGGAAATCAGATTAAAAAGCTTTCTTAAAAAAAGTGAACATTTTACAGAAAAGATACTTTAGTAAAATATATTATATATATTAAAAAATAAATTTAACTGACTGCAAAACTTTCACATTTCGTATTTACCATATAACTTCTTTCTTGAATCGCTACTAACTGCCTAGTACATTTATTTCCAGATTAGTTAGAGTAATTAACATTTATACTACTAATGTATTCGGCCTCAATTATTTTTATTAGGCCTCTCCTTATTAATTACTATAGCGATATCATTCACCAGTCAGTAGTTGTACAAATATCATACTCAACTAACTCTTTTGCCTATCATCATGAGAGGTAGGCAGATAATATGGACTGATTTGGTACGATTTCACCCCCACTCGCTTCTTTCACGCACGAATATATCCTCCTAAAATAAGTCAAGAGTAGGTTCTCTTATTTTAGAGGAAAATTTTTCGTCATTTTGAAAAAACACTTTTAAGATTTTTTTGACAACAAATCTCTCGAACATATTAACAAATTTTGATGTGGTGCGCGACATTCGGCGTCGTTTTTTTAGTAGAAGCGTTGCAAAGTATTTCCAAAAAAATACTTTTAAATTCAAAGAAATTGAATTTTTTTGCAGAAATTTTAAGTTCAACGAGGCCCTTTCAGATTACCGCAAACCGCTTTTCGATCGGACACACCATTAAAAAGTTATGAGATGTTTAGATGTTGACGCGCGCGCGCGCGCACACATACACACACACACACACACACCGCACGCGCGCACGCACGCACGCACGCACGCACGCACGCACGCACGCACGCACGCACGCACGAACGCAAGCACGCACGCACGCACGCACGCACTCACGCACGCACTCACTCACGCACGCACGCACGCACGCACCCACGCACGCACGCTCGCACGCAGACACACACACACACACACACACACACACACACGCACGCAAGCAAGCAAGCAAGCATGCAAGCACGCACGCACGCACGCACGCACGCACGTAGGGCACGCACGCACGTAGGCACACACGCACGTGCACTTTGATTAGAACTTGATTTTTAAAAACCGGGGTGAAAACAATACCTTCCCGATAAAATGATTATAAAATTATGTCGTTACCTTCTACGGATGAAAGGTCACACTGAATTTCAAAGTTTCCAAATGTATATGTAACCAAAACAAAAACAAAAAACAACAAACACAAAAAAGTAGCAACAAAAAGTTTTGTTGTAATGTTTTACGTCTTTTGCATTTTAGAGGACGAAGTCGAAATCAACCACTCGAAAAAACATTTCTTTATTTCGAATAATTAGAGAAATGTAGAATAATCTTGTTTTAAAATATTACTATTTTACTAAATAAAGTTATAAGAATTACAAAATATATATTTGCAAAAGCTAACAAATTTGTGTGATAAATCAATCGCATTCAATAGCGTACAAAGACAAATAGACGATAAAAGACAATAAAGGCTACTCCACCGGGGAAACATAAAACTGGGGAGTGATAAATGGCTATATATTTAACCGTCCTGTGCATTTAGATGATATATCGTGCCACTTAGATATCTTAGTTTGTTTTAAAACCATAATTAACTATACCACGTGGAATACAATAACTATATTTAAACTTGAAAGAGATATGCGTGTGTACTTAAATGTACGAGTATACGTGTGTTGGTGCAGACGTTATATTTGTGATCACCGTGATAAAATACCCATTTTAACTTAAAACTTTTAGTTTAAAAGTTATGTTAGGAACATTTAATTATCTTTGATAACCAACTTCGTTTTGTTGAATTTTTGTTCCAACAACCAACTTCTGACAAAAATAATAAAACAAATTCAATGTAGGTATTATCTATTAAAGTCAGTGCTAAAACAGCGCCGTGCTGTGTCGATTAATTAAAATAAATTTTGAACTCAGTTTTTTTTTATATTTTAGCTTTAATTTTACCCTATTAACTGGAATGGGAATATCATATAAATCTTTTTTAAATTTATATGGGTTCACTTCTAAAGAAAACTTTTATGTAAGAAAAAAAGAATCACTTAAATCAGTTCAACCATTTACTAGACATCAGTCAACAAACTCAAAAAAACATACTCTTCGAATATAGCCCTTTCAGAACGGCTTGTACTAATCGTGCGTTGATGTTTAAAAAATTGTACTGATTACTGAATTTTATTTTACCCTATGGAAACGACTTCGATCGTTTGTGCGTTAATTTCGCCGTATAATGCGGAGGGTTGTGTGGGAGTAGAGCATATAAGTGGCGCGTCGTGACGTGTTCAAGATGGACGTTCACTTTGTGGATCGCGACGGTCGACGTAATTAAATTATTTTTCATTATAACTTATCATATTTATTATTTTTCATATCAAAATAGCTATTTTTAATGTTCGCGTACAATTATGTTAAATAGTCCTAGCAACTTTGCAAGTTTTAACTGTAGTAACCGGCCCGCGAAATTTAAACGCACGATCGTGCGTTTTCCTTTTTAATTGTTTTCCTTAAGTTAAATGTTTATACCAATAACCTCGCATTATTTTCTCAGAACAACGTCTAAACTACGAGTTGTTACAAAATGTGTTTGGAGATGGGTGTCAGTCAGACCTGGGCATATCGGATGAGGAGACAGAATCGCCTGTCAATGTACATCGACTACTAGATGATGAAGGTGATATACCCTCAGAGATTCCACCAGGTAACTATAACGGCGACACAGTGACTCAGATCAAAATATAACTCTGACAGAGCTACAGCACAGAAATCAGGAAAACTTACCCCCACCTGCAAACTCCTGCCACCTCGGAATGCCTAATAGTCATCAGGCACAAAAAAACTAGAATCTGAAAAGCCATTACTTTTCCTGATGTGAAGCATAATTTTTCTTCTCAGCCGGAACCCTCTGAAATGCCGCAATATCTTTCTACATATTTCAATAAAGATTTTGTTCAAAAACATCGCACACTCCACAATTTTGCACTACCTGCGTAAAACTGGTTCAGTCTTAAGCACAACCTCTCAAGAGATGCACAAATTATTTGGTATAATTTTATTGGTGGGCTGTATACCATACCTATGAATTAATATTATGTACTGGAGTACAGGTATGCGCCTGGAAATAATCACTAGTCAAATGCCAAGATTTCTTATTAAGGAATAACATGCACGTAGTACCCACAGATGAACCACCTTCAGGAAATTCAAATCCGCTGTGGAAGTCACAGCCCATTATCGACGCTGTTGAGAAGGCTTGCTTGTCACTCAAAAGGGGGGCAGGTGAATAATCAATCGATGAACATATTATGCCTTTCACAGGGAAACGTAAATTGCGAATCTTGGTAAAGAATAAACCGAGACCACTCGGATTAAAAAACTACATCATTACCTACAACAAGTGACGGGTTAATTTTAGTTCGGTTCGGTTTTATTTATTTAACTACCATTTAAGTATTGATTTTTTGTTGTCTAGAATGAATTTTTATTTTGAAGATAATAGTACTTAAGATAATAATTATTATATTTTTGTTTGATCATTATATAAAAGAGACTGATTTATGTAGACTTAGCAGTAATTTATGTGTAAGAAGACCAAAAATTCATTGAAATAGAAGTTAATATCAAAATACCGTGTTATAAAAAGTAATACTTTTTTTAATAATAATTGAATAAATATAATAGAAAACATTTTTTACAGTTTTATTCCCTATGCACGATCGTGCGTTAGCACACGTTAAAACGAGAGCGCACGTACGTGCGGGGGGGGGGCTACAGCGGAATTTAAAGAGGGGGGATTTTTTCTATTATTTTTTCAAAATACTTTATCTATTGTATATCTAGAAATTAAGGTAAAATTTTTGAGAAGCGGGAGAATTTTTCGTCGTTCTGAAAGGGATAAAACCTTTCTTTTTTTACTCAGTTAAAAATATGTATGTATTCATTTATGCATACAACGGTAAATTAGTTCTCATAGTTTTGTTTTATTATAATAATTATTTCATTTAATTGTATAAAAAATCTCATTTGTAAAAAAATAATTATGTTTTTTCAGACTGATCTAGTTTAAGCTCACGAAAAAGCTTCTCGAAGGTTAGTTGGTTGGTTGATAAAAAGCAACTCGAAGGCAAGTTGTGGTTCGCAAACTGTGAAACTTTGATTTTAACGATTGCCTTTCAAGATTGAAATACGAGAATAATATCAAAAGCACTACGAACTTTCTTGAATTATTAACGTTTCGAAGAGGTTTTGTTAATAACTTACAATCAAGTCCTCGGTTAAAAATCTTACAACAACGGTATTAACAGTTTCATAAAGTAGCAAGTACAAAAAGTAGTTTCCAAGAAAATAACTTTTAAAGTAACTCTTGAAATGAAGCTTGAAACTTTGTTATTGAGTGCAAAGAATATAGGCACAGTATTAAAACGTCGCATATGCCAAATGAGAAATACAGTAAGAGTAGAGTTAAACGTGCAAGACTTCTAGTAATGAGATTACAACAAAAATACTACCTACAATAGGAGAGTACATGCCAGCATTCTTTCCAGTATTAATGGCTGGTGAAAAAGAAGTATTGGTTTCAATTAAAACAAACAGTAATGAAGAAATTAAGAAATAAAAGAATGAGTTTTAGTACTTTTATTTGATTTCATATCTAAGCTAGTACCAGGTGAAACTTAGCAAAACAAAAATAAATGGTCAAAATTACTCGTCGTTCGTTTTGTGAGTTTAGTTTATTTAGGTTTCCACAGCGGTTTAAAGTGATAAATGGGCGGCTAGCAATATATTATCTTATGCATTGTGCGCTAAAATTTAACCATTTTTCTCTCCAGCTTAATGTTTTCCGCTTTGCTATAGCCTTAATGGCATAAATATTTTGTCTTTAGTTTACCGATATTGTACAGTATCGTTTAACACTAAGCAAATGAAATATTTATTTATTTTAAAAACTTTATTGCGTCCCCTTAGAAAAAAAAGGATACAAAGGGCGGACTTAATGCCTAAAGGCATTCGCTGCCATTCAACCCATGATGGTTAAAAAAATTATTTAAAAAAATGATTTTCTGCATCTTATTTATCATGTGAAATATAATATTCATAAATATCTTTTTGGTGAATAATATATTATATATACACAATATTATACCATAAAGGTGTTGGTACCTCTGATGACTGAATGCAACTATAGTCGTATCATAATTGTGGATTAAATGTCACATCAATCAGTGGTAATTTGTCACCTCACGTCTATAAAGAAATGAAAAACAAAATAAATGTATTACAAATTATTTTTAATCTTATCCATTTAATCTTTCTTACTGTGTTCGATTACATATTGTATTTCGGCATCAGTAAGATTTTTCCTTTCAAAGGAAAAGTATGGATGTGAATAAGACTTAGCGGGAGTTCGAAGTTAATAATTCTTATTAAAAGACGACAGCGCTTCAATTTCTTCTGCTGGAAGAGTGAAATCCATGATATCAATATTTTGCTTGATATGTTCTTTGTTCGTTGATCGAGGAATAGCTACCAGCCTACGGTCCAACTGGAACATTTAACGATATTTCAGAAGGAAAATGAGTTTTGTATGTTTATATTTTTGTATGATTTACAATAAAAGAAAAAAGTGTATACAATAGTAAAACAATCTATTTCTTGAAGAAATGACGCTATGTATTCTCGTGGTGATTTTGCGCTATACCTTGATAGGTATAGCGCAAAATGACGGTAAAAACGGTCAGATGTCGACAAGTAATATATAGTAACTGTAGAGAGGGTAGACGTGCATGGAAGCGAAATTAAACATTATTTAATCTGTGGCGGAGGATCGTCAAGTATTCTGTGAGAGCGTGGTCCCTCCCCGGTCGAGCCGACCCATTCGTGCTACAACTATACTACTAATATAACTGCGGTATGGCTCAACCTATGGTATCCAATATAAATGAAAAGGTTGATATAAATCGCTTTCCCAAATATTCTAGACAGTACTATCGCAGAGAAAAACTTCCGTAAAGGCACTGGCAGCTACCCTTATTTTTCATCGCCACATGTGTTGGTAGACAAAATTGAATAAAAGTATAATAAATATGCTTTGTTACCGCCCTGCGCTGAGTGTGGTTAATATACGCAATAGCGCTTTTTAGGATAACCTTAAAAATAAGCTTATTTTCTAAGGAATCAAATTTAAAAATCACGAAAAAAGTCCAAAGTATATTAAAGACTTTTCCTAGGTCAAGAAACACAGCAATGCATTTTTATTTTCTTATGTTATTGTCAAGTTGCCCAACAAACCATTTGTAATAATAACTATTTAATTTATATTTACTTCGTAAGTAATAAAAAAGATGTAATTTAAAGTCAAGTGGTTAAGGGGAATGTTAGTAATGTTTATAGCATTGTTAATATTCATATAAAAAACGGGCTTTGGGCACATTCTCAGGGCAACGATACAGAACGATATCCAGTAGGTGTTTACCCGCTGATGAAGATAATGGACTCAATATTATGGGGTTTTATTAAGTTTAATGAAAAGAGATATCAGGTTTGATGGTTCGTTAAAAACTTTGTATAAAATTCGCTCATTTCTAAAACGTGACATAAGACTGCTGCTCTGTAACAGTTTAGTACTATGCCACCTTCATTATTGTGATATTGTTTATGGTCCATGCTTATTTAAAAAAACTGTGAAGAATGTGCAGAGAGTGCAGAACGCATGTATGCGTTTTTGTTTTAACATACCGAAAAGGGATAGGATTTCACCTTATTTAGTCAGTAATGGCATTTTAAATATGTGCAATAGTACTAAATTAAAATATGCATGCTTTCTGCACACTCTGCATCACGCAAAGTCTCCAAGATATCTGTATGATAAAATAGCCGTTGAAAAAAAAAGTTTGCTTTCAGTCAGAGAAAATAGTCATCGGCTTCCACTACCCAGGATTAGCCTCGCTGGAGCCAGGGGGTGTTTTAAACTTGCCGCTGCTAAAATTTGGAACGATTTGCCACCACCAGTCCGATCTACCCAATTTCCGACTACCTTCCGACAAAGATGCCGCAAGTGGCTTATTCAAAGACAGTCCCTGGCTCTATGTGGCTTTGATACCCCCTCAAATTAGACAACTTTTTTTTGTATTTGGAAGGTATAATTTATTAATTGTTTTATTTTTATTTTTACTTTTTTATTGTTGATACGTGTGTTTCATCAATTGCCTAAGACCCTGTATGAATTATGCGCAAAGGCTGTGGCAGAATAGCAGGAGTAATGGGTTTTCCGTTACAACTGAGTCACAGACCGTTTTGTCACAACTAAAAAGTTATTATTATCTCTCTATTTAAATTTTAACATTGTATTTTTGTGTGGCAAATAAATACTTTTTTATTTATTTTTATTTTTTTTTTGAATCCCCAGCACATAAGTTTTATTTTTAACATCTATACGTCAACTTCTTGTTCAGGTGACTTAATATAACAATCTTATAGACAAAGTCTGGAGTGTACTCGTATGATGCGGAAAACTAAACCGATGATCAAAGTCCTTACCCTAAAATTACAGATCTTGTATATTATGCTATATTTGCGTATTTTTTCTATAGTAATGCAACTATTTACAGTAAATACAGTGTATAGTTATAGTTGTACAGTATATAGTTGAAAAGCAATGAAAACGCAACAAATATAAATTATAGATAAAGCAAACGAAAATTATAACCAGAAAATTGGGAATATGAGTCAATAAGATAATTACCTCGCCCACTAAATATGTAAATGTCTCTCTCTTTATATGTATACGCGATAAAATCCGTAGAAGCTAGTTTCTTTTGAATATTATAAAATAGTTTTATTACCAGCTTAAAATATTTGAAATAAATATTCTCTATTAACTAGGGTATCATAGAAGGCTAACCAACTGAATTGATTTACAACAAAGGTCCAGTGACCGCTGCTGTTTAAGGGAAAATTAAACATTAGACCCCAATGCCGCAATTTCCTCACCCTTTGTTACTGATTTATTTAAGGTTGTTTTTTGTGTTTATGATTTATACAATTTATAATAACCTTATTAAAAGAATATGCCTTATTTAAAAATTATAAATTTGCTTTAAAAGTTACTGCCTGCGTATTTACCAACGCTGGGCATAGGACTACTCTCACTTCCCAGAGAGGGATTCAGGGCAAGGAAATGTCCCCCGCGCTACCCTAGTTGAACTTCACATGTCTTTGAAATATTTTTTCTTATTTCTTAAACATGCAGGTTTCCTCACGACTTTCTTCTTCACCGCCGAGCATGTTGTAAATCAGCACTTAAAATTACAGTTAACAATTTCGTTGGTGCCGGCAGAGATTGAACTTGGAAATTTACGGCGAGCCCTTAGCCCTGAAATGGCTGAAATGGCCGAGCACGGCAATTTTGCTGTAATAAGATGAAATCCTGATATTCGAAAGTCTATGAATAAAATAAAATATAATATCACAAGCGAGTGTGAGATTTGACATTGTTAAAGTTTTTATGGAGAAGGATGCAGAAAGCTATAAATTATCTTTAATATAAATACATTTAATTAAAATAATACATTGTGTACGTGTGGCTTACGTTCGTACTACTAATGTTAAACACACAAATAATTTTATATTATTCAGAGAGCCAAAAACCTAATTTTTGCTTGGACAAATTATTTCTTTTCTTGACGTTCATACTGCCAATGTCTCAGAGTAGTACTATTTAAGACTAAGGGCGGAAACATACTACCAAAACGTGACTCTACGCCACGGCACCCGACGCATGTCAGTACTTATCAGTTCCATATATTTAATATAGTCAGAAGCGCATAGACAACACGCTATGTGACCACACGCCGTAACATCCAATCGATTTGGATCAGCGTGTTGCCGGGAGAGGGAGGGGACACGCCACCTGACGAATCAGCGCAGTGTGTTTCCTAGTACGAGTATATAGTCAGTAATCTGTGGTTTCTAGTTAACACCCGACGCCACGCGTCATTCTTTCGAGAACATTTTTAAGGTTATGAAAAAAGAAAAGAAATTTTTTGTTAGTTTTTGTTTAAAAATTGGTTTAAAATGTCGGATGAAGAATTAATAGAATTAGTGAAACGGTACTCAGTGTTATATGATATGAGTTTAGTTCATTATCGTGATCATAGTATTCGAAATAGTGCTTGGGAAGAAATTGCAGAACAATTGCATACTACAGGTAAGTTTTCAATAAAATGTAATTTGTCCCATTTACTTACCTACTTTCTATCAGTACCTATACAGTTTCTATTTATCATAAAAATAGGTACCTCATTAATACATTTATTAGTAAGTACCTGCTTGTTTTTAGGGTTCCGTACCTCTAAAGGAAAACGGGAACCCTTATAAGATCACTTTGTTTGTCCGTCTGTCTGTCCGTCCGTCTGTCTTTCAAGACCCTTTTTCTCAGCAACGCGTCGAGGAGTTGAAATTAATACAAAGCTGCTATTCAATTCAATTTATTATAAAATACACTTTAACACAGATTTATAAAGTATTTTGTTTTCCTCTCCTTAAAATATCTACTTGCCACGGAATTGCACCTTCGTTAGAATTAAAATATTCCTTAAATTTATTTCGGACAGAGAAAGCATGTTGTGTAGAATTTCTGCGTAAGGTGTCCAAGGCCTCCAAAGCTGTAGGTCCCAATGGCGTCTCATTATCATCTTGTGTTTGACAGTCAGATGGCAAAGTATCAATACCTAAATAATTGTGTAAGAAACATGTTGCTAAAATAATTTTGTCCACCATATCAGGTTGTACTTCCATAGGTTTGGCGAAAACGCGCCATCTTGCTCTTAAAATGGCGAAAGAATTTTCAACGATACGTCTAGCACGGCTCAGCCGGTAGTTGTATATTTTATTGGGCTCATTATTGCGAACATCATTCTTACTATACGGCCGCATTAAATACGACTTCAAGGGAAAAGCTTCTCTGCCATTATTACGTGTGGTAATGGTTCCAAATCAGGAGATAAAGATTTATCAACAGGCATTCTTAATTTTCCTTGTTCTAAAGACTCTCCAAGTGCAGATTTATTGAATATTCCACCGTCACTATTTTTTCCATATGAGCCTACATCTACAACCAAGAACTTGTATTTAGGATCCACTAATGCCGGGAATACTATTGAATTTTCTCCTTTATACTTCCAAAAATCTGAACCACCATTTATTGGACAAGTGATATTCACGTGTTTGCCGTCCAATGCACCACAACAATTAGGAAAATTCCAGTAATTTCTGAACCCTTCTACAGATTTTTTCCACATCGCGGTGGTGGGTTCTGGCATGTATATTGGGCCCAATTTGTTCCAAATTGCTTCGCAGGCATCTTTTCCAATTTTTCGCACGGTGGTGAATCCCATTCTATAATTGAATGCCAATGATCGAAATGAATTCCCTGTGGCTAAAAATCTGCAACAAAAGAAAAAATTACAATTATAAATTTATTATCGTGTTCTTTATTTTTTTCCAGTGGAGATTTGCAAAGATCGATGGGGAAAATTGAGAAATTGTTTTACCAATGCCCTTAAGAGACGCCATAAGAAGAGTGGCCAAGCCTCAACTAAAATTGTACCATGGAAATACGAAGCACAGATGGAATTTTTAAGGTCTCATCTTGAGGGCAGACCAACGATCACAAACTTGTCTAATGTAACTGACGATTCAATACAAGAGTTGCAATTCTCAGATGAAACCGAATCATCTCGTTTTAATGCAACTCCTGATCCAAGCTCTTTTACTGTCAGGACACCGACACCAAGCTCTGCTTCTGTAAGGACTCCGACTCCAACCTCTTCATTAAATCGAAATAAGAAAGGAAATGAAGACAATGTTGTGACAGAGATGGTTAATGTCATTAAATCTTCTCAAGAAGCGCGACAAAAGAGAATGTCAGAAATTGATGAAACAGATTATTTCTTCCTGTCCATGAGTAAACAATTAAAAAAATTACCTGAGATAGGCAAAGTTAATATTAAGTTTCAAATGCATAAACTTATACATGATGCCGAAATTAATATGTTAAAAAAACGCGAACAACTATTGAGGACGCCTCTACGTGTGATTCGGAACCAAACAATACAATATCCAAATACTTCGCATCTAAATACAAAAAACACTGTAACATCAAAAACCCAATTTTATGAAACGAATAATCAAAATGTGAGTGACAATGTAGTACTTTCCGAAACAGCCCGAACATTGAATAATAATACCAATTATTTTGTAACGAATCATCAAGATGTAAGTGACAATGTAGAAGTTGAAAACGAAAGTGACGAAACAAGTCTGAGAGAATATTATATTAATTGTAATAATAACGAATAGGCGTAGATAATAAAGAAAATGTTTTGTACTTACCTGAGAGCCACTGCCAGTCTTTCTTTTGTGCTTATAGCTTCACGATAACTTGTTTCTTTCTTGTAGATGTCATCTTTAATAAAGTCATGTAAAACATCAAATTCAGTTTCATTCATCCGAAAATATATATGATATCTCTCACTATCTTTAACCAATATTTTGTAAAGGGTGTGATATTCACCGTACGTAGCTCTGTCTTGATTTATTTCATGAACCCAGTATCGTCTGCGTCTAGTACGTCTTTTTTTTATTAACTGTTTCTGTACAAAATATATCCCCAAAATCTGTAATAAATCTTCTTCAAAATCTTCATCTAGCTCATCTTCAAGCAGAATTGAATCCATGGCTACGTCACACGTCAATACACTTCAGTCTTTCGTGAGAGACTACACTACATGATAGGTACGTGTTGTAGCATCGCGTGGCGTGTTGCCTATATGCACGACGAGCGTCGGGTGTCGACACAACACATCGCGTTGCGTTTTGATAGTATGTTTCGACCATAAGTCCAATGACAAACACTTAATATTCTGTAATCAAACAGTCGCACGTTGTAGATATTGTATCGCCATATAATTTTAAAATGTTACCAACAAACAGATTGACTGAATGTGAATGTGAATGTGAGATGTGAATTTTATGTGATTTCAAATGTTCTTTTTTCAGTGGTGTGTGGAGTATATGTCAAGGCCAAAAAGCGTTTTTTATGAGATATCTGTCTTTTATATGTATACATTACAGCCGCACCGTACGCGCAGTATTTTATAAAATGCGGTAATACTGATAAGTTCATAATTATTTTACTCTGCCAATAATCAAGATATTACGAAAAAAATTCCAATAGCTAAACCAATGTCACGGTATTTTTTCACGCCTGTTTGTAAATGAAACGTGTTTGAAAAAAGTTTTGAATGAATTGTTTTTTGTTGACGTAAACTGTCATTAGTAAAATAAAAGCACTCTTCTTTTCAATTTTCACACCGAACAAGACGTTGTTTTCTTTCATTTATTTTTATTATTTTTTCATTATTTTTTAAAATTTATACATAAGTCCTTCGAGCCGGATTTTTACTGCTGCACGGAACTGCACCGCGGAAATATATCTAAAAGTCAATCGAGTTCAATAAGGATTGAATCTGTTTTTAAAGAAATACCAGCGGAAGCAGCGAAGCATTTTTGATGCAGACATTAGTGGAAAATAAAACATTTATAGTGTATGTTCAATATATGGTGTGTTTGTCGGAGCAAAAGCATCGGATAACTGAATGATTGAGCGGCACGTGAAAAATAATGACGGTTTTTGCTCTAATTTTGTTGTGTCCTGTTGTCTAAACTGCATGTACCTAACTACTAACTAGCTGTTGCACGCACGATGAGTTGTAATGGTGGCGGTTGCTTCGTTTGTCGGCGTTTAAATACTGTAACGTAAAGTGAAGACTGCTGCTGGGTAAAGTGTAGTGCTATAACGGAGTTGGACTATCTATTTGCTATTTAATATGCAAAGTACAATAGAAACTTTCTGCTATTTAATAACTTGAAGCGATTGTGTTTTTTCTCATAGTATCTTGAGGTTCTACCTACTGTGTTGTGTATGCATAAATAACCTACAAAATTTATTTTTATTGAAAACGCAATAACAAAGCTAAAGGAAAAAATAACTAAACTAATTAACAGAAGAAATTACTATGAAGGTAGGTTAACAAATATTCAAAATAAACTATCAGAGGTAAGTGTTCTCGAGCAGCATCTGAAACTGTTGGATCAGAGAGCAAGAGAAATGTTTAAACCTTTAGGACCAATAATGCTGGAAATTACAATAATTTGACAACATAGACTTATCCGATGTCCAAAAATTGTAATATTTAAAATGTAGTATTAAAGGTGAAGCTGCTCAGTAAATGTCAACATTAGAATGTGTCGTTTATAATTATATCAAAGCATTGAGTTTTTATTCATAGCTGCCATATTCAATTTGAACAAATTGACAAATAGCCACAGCCAAAACTTGAGACTGTTATTAAGTGATTTTTAGCAACACTACAATTTCATCTCAAATTGATATTAGCAAACCTATTCAACATAATACTTATCAATGTTCTATCTCAAAAGTTGGATTTTCAGAGTATACGTGACTTCGAAATACAGCGAGATGGGAAAGCCAGTCCAACGCTCGATGAATTCGTTAAATATCTACAGAATCGCTGTCAGGCTTTTGACATGATCGCTCCAGATACTATTCCGACTAGTTCTCCTGTAACAAGTCAGAGAGTAATATCCCATGCCAGTGCTGCTGCACCTGAGAAGAAAAAGGAGATGTGTTCAATTTGTAGGGTAACTTCACAAATAAGTGCTGCACATACTTATAAATGTCTGTTGATGAAAGATTGCATACAGTTGAGTCCCTGAAATCGTCACCCGCCCAAAAAACCTGTCGGTAAAAAATCCCACTTTTAATAACATCTTTTTTTTAATTTCATTCACGTTATACATGCAATAATGTATCTGGTGGTTTATTTTTAATACAAATTTCCAAAACATGGCGAAATTTTACTCTGGATCTAGTGACAAGATAATTTTTGAAGTGGCAACTCTGTTTGACTCACGGCGGGCTCAGCCGCCGTCGTGAATGGGTAACTAATTTCAAAATATACCAAAAACCAAATTTGATACAAATTTGACCAAGGTAAGATATTATTATTATTTTTATAATCACAGATATTCATTACAATATATTGTTTCGTTAAAAGTACGTAGGGTTTATATATAAATATACTTATACATCTTTGGCTTTTTGGAGTGACCTGAGTGAATGGTATATTAAAATACTGGTTAGATATGACTAGATGAAAAACTTTTTGAAAACGAAATATGGTTGATAAGAAAAAGTAATTACTAACGAGTCAGGTAAAAAGACTAGTTTTACGATAATGCCTCCTTATTTTTTTTAAAAACGTTACCCCCACACTATGATTTTCTCCTATATCGTGTAGGCAGTTTACATACATAAATTTTACAAGAATAAACATCCAGACACGGAACAATTACCTTTACGCGGTACAAATACTTGTTCCGTGCGGGATTCGAACCCACGGCCCTCAGCGCTATAACTCATTGCTAAGCTACTGCGTCACGGAGCCGTCAATGCCGCCGTGCCTGAGTAAAATACCTAAACATGTATGTAATATTAAAGTTGATTTCTGATCGTTTTAAAATAATTCTGTTAAATATAATTGTTTGTAATGAAATTTTATACAATAGAGAACATCCTTATACTCGTAATTGTACTAGTTTATCGGCTCTGCGATCAACTATCTGTAAAGCCCGAATGAGTTCTCGGTGTCGGTTTCGGCTGTTCTCAGCTTAAAGCTAAGTTTCGTTCTTGGTCTCAACTTAATATTCTGGACATAAATTATGCAAGCAGTTGTTTAGTAAAGCTGGATAATTTTACGATAAAAGGTACTATCTAAATTTGTCGTCGGGGTTAATGCGCAGAAATTGCTATTATGAAATTACAACTTTCAATACTAGTTTAATTACCTACAAGTTAGTAAATATTTTTATTCTCTCTATATTTTGTAGCGTTTTGATAATTTGTCACTATTTGCAAGTAATTTAGAAATTATAAGTTGCGGTCTCGTTTATTGTTGTATTCGATCAACATTTCTTTTTATTCTCATTCTCAGTTTCGGTCTCTAAAAACTAGTCTCAGTCGGACCTTAATCTACCTGTCTATGCAGCGCATAGAGTATAAGCAAATAGTTTGAGTAGTGCTGATGCATTGTTGAAAAAGATCTATGTCGTCTATTTAAAGGGGTTCTTGAAATTGATGGTAAATCTATAAAGTTGAGTGTAAGTATAAGTTGAGCCGTGGTAGCTCAGATAGTTAGCGCTCGCTGTAAATATAACAGAACGCGAGAAACCTGGGTTCGATCCCCGCCGGCACCAATAAAATTGTTAATTGCAGTTTTAAGTGCTGATATACCACGTGCTCGACGGTGAAGGAAAACATCGTGAGGAAACCTGCATGTCTGAGGAATAAGAAAAAAAATTATTTCAAAGACATGTGAAGTTCGCCAACACGCATTGGGGCAGCGCGGCGGACACTTCCTTGCCCTAAAACCCTCTCAGAAATGAGGGGAGGCCTGTGCCCAGCAGTGGGACGTATATAGGCTGTAACTTTACTTTACTTTACTATAAAGTTGAAAATTAAATCTAAATCACTTAAAATATACCATTAATTTTTTTTTATCAATGATTTGTTTTCACCGTACTGGCGGCTTTAAGGAATCTGCCACCCAACAGCACCACATAAGTGTAGGTGACAGGATAGGCGACAGGAGCTGGGCAGTAGCATATTGCTGATAACTAAGAATTATTAAAAACCTGCCATTGCCAAGCGTGGTAACTATGTCAAACATCCCTTCTTTGAGGCAATCTATGGAGAAGACCTATTTTCAGCGGTGAATTTTAAACGCCTGTAATGATGATGACAATTCATTTGCTGTTTAAATTAATGCTTCACGTTTTATAATTTTCCACAATGTAGTACTGAAATAGACACAGTCAACCATTTCAAAAGAGTGTACAAATCAAGGTAATCAACATGACCCAAATAGCTATTACGATTTCTGAGTGTTTTAGTATTGCATGCTAAAAAAGAACCAAGTGAAAAACTCTTGACACAGTTTTAGTTATCACACGTATGTTAGCGATTTTCTCTCCCACTGCACTCTGTTGATATACTTTTAAAGTACGGAGTGTTGTTAGTGGCAATTGGATATATGTCAATGACCAAATAGAAACAAAACTCGTACAAAATTTTAATATAAACTCCGTTTGTTAAAGTATTAAATTTTCAGAAGTTATTTTGGTACTGGTTGAAATTTATTTTAAAACACTGTAAAAGAGAACTTTGAAAAAAGAATTCACAAAATCAAGTAACTAAACTGTAACATAGTATAATGTTACGAGTATGTAGGTGCATGTAAATACAGTTTAAGTGATAACCTGCAACTTTGTTATTTTTCTGATTTATTAAGTGTATGTAATGAAACTCTTTAACCATTTACGTCTTGTTAAATAACAAGTAAATTTATTTCAATTTTATTTACAGTAAATATATTTTATTTTTATTTACAGTAAATATCTTTTTAATAATAATCATTGTATATTTTTGATGTTATTTGTTGTAATTAAAAATGTAAACTACTTGTTTCAAGTAATTTGAACTATCTGTGTAGTTGCTAATTGCAAAGATACAGATAAACGAGACCTATTATAGCATTCCACGGGGAGAAAAGTATGTACTCAAAATCCTAATATACTCGTATAAAAATCCCTTCTGACGATGTTGGTACACGTCAATCTTTGAAAACGGTCAACCAACGCAAAACAATTTTAGTAAAATTTTGTAAGTGTAATTTTGTAAGTCTTACTAAAGGAAAGTTTTTGTTTCAATAAGTGACTATTTATTATTGCGCATTTCAGGATTTTTTATACGACTTTCGGTCGTCGGAAAAGGCAAAACAACGTCTGCCTGTCCAGCTAGTATTTTATATATTATAATACTCTACAGGATTTATAATGACTAGACATATCAAAACTATCATAATAGACCAGTTGAAATACAAAACCTCTGAGAATAACCCCTACAGTAACAGTTAGACCCACGTTTAATGGTAGGTCTACAATCTGAAAACGTCCGATAATGAGCTGCAAACAGACGATTAAACTTTAGCAGCCTAATATTTCGATACCATCTGTTTGTGGATCGAGAGGTTAGTTTTCACATAATTAAGTCATTTCTTTTTATGATAAAAAAAGTTTTACTAAAATAAAAGTGTAATTATAATTGATATAATTATCAACCTTAGAAAGTATTTGTTAAACATTTCTAAATAAGAAACAAAAAATGAGTTGATTGTAAAGAGAATTTAATAGATTTAAATAATAAGTAGATAATAATATTGAGAATAGGGAGAAAAATTAAAACACAATCTACTGTCAAGGATAAAACTTTGATGCAGCAACCTACGTCCAAATATCCCACCTGCACAAATAATAATTTATTCAAATGTTGCCCCCAACTTCTTGTTACTTCCGTCATACTCAGTTGCTGCATATAAAAATGAGTGTAAAAAAATTTTTCCTACGGCTAGTATTATATTTTTTACTAAACCTAGTACTAGTAGTAGTAGTTTGACTAAATGTATTTTTTACTGTAAAATTTACACATGTCTATTATAATTGCATTACAGCTCTACACAAAGCTTAGGTAGTAAATTTATGCTTCGAATATTAATAGGTTAATTTTTTTTGTAAATTATATTTAATTAATAAAAGTATGCAACGTTGTTATCTATGCACTTTTGCCATCTCATAGGTAGTTCATTGATCCTTTTACTAAAAAAACCGTGCAGGCGAGAATCAATAAACCCTTTGAAGGCGGCTTGGACAGCCGCGTCAGAGTTGAATTTTTTTCCTTGTAAGATGTTGTTCAAATTCCGGAAAAAATGGTAATCTGTTGAAGCAAGGTCAGGGGAGTACGACGGATTTTGCAGACATTCCAATTGTAGCTCATCTAACTTAGTAGTTGATTGTTGTGCAGTGTGTGGTCTTGCGTTGTCGTGAAGCAGCAGTGGCCTAGAGCGATTGACCAATCTCGGTTGCTTAGCGGCTAGTTCTTCCTCATGGTTTGCAGTTGCTGACAATAGATATTTGCCGTAATCGTTCGGCCAGATTTTAGAAAGATGTAGTGAACGACACCGGCGCTAATGCACCAAACACTCACAAGTAACTTTTTCAGAGTCAATTTGCGTTTAAGGCAGGATTTGGCTGGGTCTCCAGGGTTCATCCACTACGACGAGCGCTTCTAATTATCGTACAGTTTCCACTTTTCATCTCACGTAATGATTTAATTAAAAATCCCTTCATTTTTGTGTCAGTTGAGCAAAATAACACAACAGTCGACGCGTGTTTGCAAGTTCGATTCACTCAATTCATGAGGTACGCATCGTTCAAGTTTTTTTTACTTTCCCGATTTACTTCAAGTGGATTCATTTAGTTTTATCACTTACCCCGATGCCTGCAACTATCTCTGAAGTTTTTTGTGATGGATCAACTTCCACAATAGCCTTTATTTCTTCATTTTCCACTTTGATCTCCGGCCGTCCATGGGCTGGTTCTGCAGGTCGAAGTTTCCAAAACGAAAACGTTGAAACCAAAAACGTACCGTGCTTTTTTTGCGACACCAGCGTCATATGCATCATTAATCCTTCGAACTGTTTCTGCAACACTGGTGCCACGGTAGAACACGTACCTACTCGTAAATATATCGATTTTTCATGTTTTCCATTGTGCGGCAATAAGCGACGCCAAAAAAAAGAGGGAAAAAATAAATGTTTTCAAAACTCAAATTTACCAGCCAAATGAATTTATAAATTTGAATTTCGAATTCTTAACCAAAGAGGAGATACTTCAAATCAAAGTGGTCAGTACGACAAAACACTAATTTCATATGTAAGGACCCAATATTTAAGGGTACTTTCCAAGTAAAAAAATGTATTAGGTACTCTTACTTTGTGGCCGAAAAGTAAAATACGCCAAAAAATATTCGTATATACAAAAATGAAAGAATGAAAGGTCGCACAGAACAGCTTTTCAATATTTTACGCCATTGATTCCGTACGTCTGCTCACTGCTGTTATGGTGGATCAATTTATTTGACCCTTTCACCCACTACTTCATAGAAATATAAGAATGAAAAGTTGGGAGGTAATTAGATTATGCTATTTATTTTAGTTCTCTCTGTTTGATTTAATTTCAATAAGCTTTGGAGTAGTTACTTGGTTTGGATGCAGTTGGCTCAGGCATTTCTTGGCAGACAAACCAAACTAGCTTCAGCTTGTAATTATTAATTTAATTAAATTTTCGACCGAAATTACAACGTTATTTCAATCGATAGACTCTTTTACAGATAGTCAGATTAATTTATCAGACACATTAATTTTATTCTATCAGATCAATGTATGTGCTTTTTGATTTATAATTTTAACGATACTGTTAGCAAAAATAGTGCTTACATATTTTCATTTTCACTACACGTAATTTTACTATGAGTAACACTTGGTATATATCCAAGCTTAGATAAAATAATTATTTTGTTTACAGATATAGTACACAGCACAATGCATATAAACTTAAACCAGAACTAACCATAATTTAAATCTGTTTATATTTTTATCCACTCCATAATAGTGTATTGTCATGAGATAGTTGTTAAACTATTAAGTAACTGGCTTTAATGCTTTAAGTTTGGAAGCTTAATGTACTATCCCAAGATGTCGACCAACCAAGTCCCTTGTTAATACTCAGGGTAACAAGAGTAAGTGCTATTCCTATATAAAATTTTCAAGACATTAAATTATATTACATTTATTTATTTATTTATTTGACGTTATGTCAAAATAAGATATGATTATCGACTTATATATTACCAGCAGATATGATACGATGACTTACTTCCTCATACCAAGCTCTAAATTGACATTATCATGAATATTACAAAAATATTTAATTGAATCTTAATATTGAACGAAAGTGTACTGAAGATAAATTAAAAATATTTTATAGAATCTATAATTTTAATATACATATAACCCTCTTACAATAGGCGCATTAAATTTCTTCAAATTCCAACCCCGATTGCACATAGGGGAATTTGTCTTCAGCACATTGGAAAAATTTATTTGAATTCAGTATCTCTTCAATCTTCAATTGAATGACTCTGATACCTTTAAAACCAGTGGAGGGGTTGAGGAATCAACAGTTAGTATTTTCTAATATAATACTATGTATTAATTATGAGGATGGTTGAGTTTAATGTTACGACGAGTACTAGGAAATAAGAAAGCTAAGTCTTGCTTGATAACGACAATAGATTGTCCCAGCTCAGCAAAAGAGCGATGCATTCTAGACGCACAGAAGAGGTGGGAATAAAATATTTTTGAATCCTTTTAAACTAACTATACGATATTTACATTAACATAGACACAGATACGTAGAATATGTTAGTACTATGACGTGAAAATGTTGGTCACCAAATGCACTTCGGAAAATTAGACTAGCTGGGAACTACTCCCTCTGGCGTTTGCAGTATCGATATGATTGGGTATGGACCATGGCACAAGGTGATATTTTAAGTTATTCAATAGCAAATATAAGTAACAAATCTCGGGTTTTATTGCAAACTAGCGTCCCGTCCCGGCTTTGTCTGGGTAGGTTAGGATGTTTAGATTTAAGACCATTTATTTCATTAATTTATCGTTTTGTTTTAATGTCTAAGTATTTCGAATAAAATATATAGCCTAGATTATTTCTGGCAATGCGTTTTACAAGTTTGTGAAGTCTCATTAGAATTGGTTCAGCTATTCTGAAGATTAATTTTTTTTAAAAATTGTTGTTTATGTCTTAATACCACGCAAATAACGCTCTGAGCTATTTATTTCGATATTACTGACAGACACACACACACACACACACACACACACGCACGCACGCACGCACGCACACACACACACACACACAGATTTTATTTATATGTGATTTTTCTAGGTGCCTAGGTGTTATTTACCCGTAGTAGAGCTATCCTGCAATTATATAGTTGTAGCACGAATCTGACAGCTCGACCGCGCCCAAAATTACGCTGCTATTCTGTGAAAACGTGTACCTTACGTTTTCACAGAATAGCAGCGTAATTTTGGGAAGGTGTTAACGAGAAAGAGACGTAATAATCGGTCTACGGCTTTAATTAGACTACCCTACTTACTCTACGATTTACATAAATATATAATAATATATCGTGTGAGCTACATCACACACGCTTTCACAGAATAGCAGCATAAAATCGCAGCATAATGCTACTGTGTTTCGTATGGTGAGTGTAAATAACTGGAGACCCTCTTTATTAAAAACGGGGCATTCCATCTTAGTCCTCACGGGCGACAACCCATCTGGATTTTGATCCTTAATCGGGGTTAAATGTAAATGTCTATGGGCCACAGCATCCACTTACCATCAGGTGGACTGTGTGCTCTTTTGTCACCCTTATTCTATAAAAAAAAACATATAAAAGTCATTCAACATGTAAATTGGATTGCAATATTAATCATTTTTTTTAAATTTTTACAAAGATTTTATTCTTTACCGTGGAGGCGTTTTACATAAATATTATATATACAGATAGCACATGAACAAACATCTGGACACGGAATAATGATTTATAGGCCATACAGACAATTGTTTATAGTGGAATTTGAAACCGTGGCTACGCAGTATCGTAGCCGAACGTTTAGCCACTACACTAATCAGTTTCTCTTGTAATTAATTGCAATGCACATTGATTAAAACTACTTTTACGGATTTTAATTCCCAACGTTTCAGGTGCTTTCCAGCACCACGGTAGAACCACGCTCTCACAGAATGCCAGCGTAAAATAGCAGCTTAATATTGTATTTCATATAGTATATAAGTGTAGAGAACCGCAGACCATTTTTACTGGAAACGATACGTTCCATCTTAATCCTCAGGGGTAACTACGACTTTAAATTTTGATTATTAATCGATAATAAATGTCTATGGGCCACAGCATCTATTTACCATTATGTGGACTTATTGCTGTGTGTTGTTATTTATTAAAATATAATAGTAAAATCAATTGGAAATGCGTTCATCATGTAAAAAACTTTAATCAATCATACACCATTCTGCATATTTTTCTCATTGATTGTTAAATTACATTATTAATTGAGACCTTAAATACAACAGAATTTCAGTTATTTTATTGCACAAAGTGGGTATAATACGTCAGTTATTTTCAAAACCTTTCTTAACCTAGTTACCTGCCGTATTTTTGTTTATTACATTATCGACCCGTACTCGAATAATTTCTCTGTCAAAGAGAATATAAGATCGGGGTGACCTAGAAAGGCAGAGCCAGATTTGGACGAAACCTTTTAGAAAATAAATATGATAGATAACTACAACCAGAAAACCGATTAAGTTTAGAGACATCAATTAATGTGCAAATTCAGGTTATATAGTGTAGTTATTCATCAATCATAATATCACTTAGAAAAACTATCCACCTTACGTTTTTTACTTTATATTCCTCTTAGTTATAAGTGGCCTGTAGTCCTCTGAGTCCTGTAGTGGAATATGCTTAGACTATAATATTATCTTTTTTACGGAATCGTGGCAGCTCAGTTGATATTTACGTGAACAGCCTGTTTATCCCCCGTTAAAAATATTTTTGTCTGTACCATGTGCTCCGGGGTGAAAGAAAATAATGTAAATTAACATGCTTTACGGTACCGCGTCGGACTCTTCCTTTGCATAAAGTAGCAAATGAGTATACAGTTCTTTTGTTTATAAGTAGATGATTTAGCCCAAAAATAAAAATGTAGATGCGTTGTCACACTTGAATGCTTAGAATGACTTGTTACCAGTAAAAAGGGTCTCCGGTTTTCCACACTCACCATACGAAATACAACAGCATTAGCCACTATTTTACACTGATATTCCGTAAGACTCTTTTTCCGTTCAAGTCGTACTATTTGTGCTGCATAATAATATATCTGCATAATATAGCCACACTATTACTACTACCTAAATATCTAGATAAAAAATTCAGGTAGTCAATCGTATGATTGATTGACTACCTGAATATTTTATCTAAACTAACTAACGAACGGTGTAATAAATGATGCTAATAATTTAAATGCTAATAATTTAATAAGTTAAAGCGACAGTAGCCTAATGGCAGGGTGCGGACCGCGAATTCAAAAAGGTCGTGGGTTTGAATCCACCATCCTACTACTGTGAACCACCCTACGTGAACCACCCGTAACACAAGCAATTTAAGCTTACCAGGAGTGTTTAAGGGGAATATCAGTAATTTTTATAGCATTGTAAATATTCTTTTGTAAAAAAATTATACTCTTAAATTATTTATTTCATATTAAGGTAACAGAACGCAAAATGTTGTAATTATTAGTATGAGTTCTTCCGGGTCGATAGTATAAATGAGCATGCCTTAGGGCTCAATTCTGGGCCCGTTTCAGTTTCTCGTATATATTAATGACTTACTTTATATATTAGGGGATAACCATGATATAGTATTATTTGATGAGGAAAGTTCATTAATTTTCAAATTAAAACGACAATTACTAAATTATGACGAAGTAAATAATGTTATGATAGTCCCTGAAGCTTTAAAGAGTGAGTGATTCAAAATTCTTGCCTAATCCTGAATCCTCAAACGCTTGTAAAAGGCACAGAATTGTGCTACTTACAGACTAAAAACAATTAACCACTGAATAGCACTACGACAAGAAAATGTCAAGCTCAAAGCTCTTAAAAAATCTTTGCAACTCGTTGGAAAAGTTCAGCGTGGTAATCATCCTCATACTATATATTTAGAAAACAGACTACTATATACTATATATTTAGAATTAATTACATATAAATAATGTGTATATATATATATATATATATATATATATATATATATATATATATATATATATATATATATTTGTGTGTGTGAGTGTGTGTGTGTTTCGTTTTGTAATTAGTGTTTTCTAAATATATAGTATGAGGATGATTACCACGCTGAACTTTTGAAAAATAAAAATGTAGGGGCTAACTTAACTAATTCCTAAAAAGTTTTATATATAATTAATACCAATAATAATAATACTCTATTTTTTTTCGATCCAAGAGCAAGTCTTACCCGACACTATTCCGATGATATCCCGGCCGTCAGTCTGAGCGAGATTAGAATGGCTCTCCAGCACCTTAAAAACGACAGGGCCCCAGGCGAGGATGGGATTACAGCGGAGCTTCTGAAAGCGGGTGGAACACCGGTACTTGAAGTCCTTCAGAAGCTCTTCAATTCCGTCCTCCATGGTGGCACTACTGCGGAGGCGTGGAGCAGAAGTGCGGTGGTCTTGTTCTTTAAGAAAGGCGACAACGCTCTCTTGAAGAACTACAGACCGATTTACCTTCTGAGCCGCGTCTACGTGCAGTTTTCGAGAGTCATTACGAATCGTCTCGCACGCAGACTTGACGACTTCCAGCCTCCTGAACAAGCTGGTTTCCGTAAATGCTTCAATACCATAGACAACATACATACCCTGCGGCAGATTGTACAGAAGACCGAAGAGAACAATCTGCTACTTTGCCTGGCGTATGTGGACTATGAGAAAGCCTTTGATTCCGTCGAAATTTGGGCGGTACTACAGTCCCTACAGCGGTGCCAAGTTGACTGTCGGTATATCGAAGTGCTGAAGTGCTTGAACAGTAGGGCTACGATGGATATCCGAGTACAGAATCAGAGCTAGAAACCTATCTTACTACAGAGAGATGTAAGACAGGGTAACGTTATATCCCCGAAACTCTTCACCGCTGCATTGGAAGACGTTTTCAAGCTACTGGACTGGAATGGATACGGTATTAACAACAATGGCGAGTATATCACTCTCCTTCGATTTGCAGACAATATAGTCCTTATGGCAGAATCGCTGGAGGACCTTAGCACTATGCTCAATGACCTCAATGGTGTCTCCCAACGGATAGGTCTTAAGATGAACATGGACAAAACAAAGATCATGTTTAATGTCCATGTCTCACCTATGCCTGTAGTTGTTGGGAGCACTATGCTCGAAGTTGTTGACGAGTACGTTTACCTGGGACAAATAGTCCGATTAGGTAGGTCCAACTTCGACCGAGAGGTCAATCGATGGATTCAACTCGGCTGGGCAGCGTTCGGGAAATTACGACACATCTTCTCGTCAAGTATACCTCAATCTCTGAAAACTAAAGTGTACGACCAGTGCGTGTTGCCAGTGATGACTTACGGATCAGAGACGTGGTCTTTCACTGCTGGCCGTATGAGGACGCTCAAGGTGGCTCAGCGAGCTATGGAGAGGGCTATGCTCGGAGTTTCTCTGCGTTATAGACTCAGAAATGAGGATATCCGCAGTAAAACCAGAGTGACCGACATAGCCCAACGGATTAGTACGCTGAAGTGGCAATGGGCCGGCCATATAGCTCGAAGAACTGATAACCGATGGGGAAGAAAGGTTCTCGAGTGGCAGCCTAGTACCGGTAGGCGTAGTGTAGGGCGACCCCCCTCTAGATGGAGTGACGACCTGGTAAGACATGTAGGTAGTCGATGGATGCAAGTGGCTCAGGACCGTGCCTTGTGGCATTACTTGGGGGAGGCCTATGTTCAGCAGTGGACTTGTGAAGGGCTGTAATGATGATGATGATGATGATAATGATAATTTTTTTCAAATACGGCACATAATACCACACATTGGTTACATTGTAATAATTTTTTTCCAAGATAGCGGGGCTAACTTCCTACACATAACTGTATAATATGGACACTGTACAACACGATAAAATTATTTTCGGAATAGCAAAAAGACGAGAACTACTTTTTGTAAAATAGAACATCCTCATAATAAGAATACCCTAAGAATATTTTTAAATACATTACATCACACATCGGGTACATTACGGCACAATTTTTTTTTAATTAAAAAATTAAAATGATCCATCAACTTCCAACATAATAGACGTAATCATAATTATAATTATAATATTATTGTAAATATTGATTGACTTGATCAGTAGTGAATTTATTTCAGCACAAATTCTTAACAAGACATAATAGTGTAGTTCAATTTTCTCCATTTTCGCCAACAAACTGGAAAAAACTGCATTTAAATGATAAAGAATTTCGAAAGATAATATGCTTATTCATTTTAGATATTATAGCTTTAACAGACAGTAGTAAACTTATTAATTATATTATAAAAGTTTGAACTGTTCTCACCTTTATTTCATTTTATAATTTAAAGTTTATTTTTTTTTATAAAAATAAGTTACAATCACATTATATTCCTGGAATTTTGAAAATTCGTATTTATACAAGTAAATTCTATTATAAAAGTATGTGGAAAATTCAGTCGGTCGTGTCGTTTAGAACAGAAGTGAGATTCGTCCAATAGTTGTCTCTTACGACACATACGAGACGATACGGAATGATGGAATTTTGAAAAGTCATATTTATACATGTAAATTCTATTATAAAATTATGTAGAGAATTCAGTCGGTCGTGTCGATTAGAACAGAAGTGAGATTCGTCCAATAGTTGTCTCTTACGACACATACGAGACGACACGGGGTGATGGAATTTCCTATGTCACCACTACTTGGCACAAATTACACTTATAAAGGTAAAAGAAAATATTAAAAAGAAACGCGCAAACTGGAATAAACGATACTCATTGGTGTTTGCCGGAGAGTAATTTTAAAACAACTAAGCGTAGCATAATATCTGAAATGCAGTAGTAGTAGTAATATAATATCTATAAGATTTTGACGACATTTTTCGTGTGTATTTGAATGGGTGCCTAGATGGTTTAAGTTCATATTTGGACCCAGTAGGTGACGCTGATGTCGAGATACATAAATCACCCTTGCGACGCCGCACAAAGGCGGGCGGAGCACTAGTGTTTTTATAAATTTTCTTAAAAATTGATTTAATTGAAATTCTCCAAAAAAATCTACAAGCTTAAAACCAAATATTAAACTATCTGGGCATTATAACAATAACGTCATTTAAATTATCTGTTTTTATTTTCCATCCATCATTCCATCAACATTTTTTGGTAAAATATTAAAATTCAAAACCGTCATCAATAGATTATAGTAAAATAATCTCATATTAGCTATCGCAAGTTTAGGTAAAGTTTTGATCTATCCGCAAATAGCATAATGCTACAAATGTGACGTTGATTTCACTCTGCAATTCGAAGCCTGTAATAATGTAGAGCCGTGTGGTCCGTGGAAGCGGTGACTTGACATCGTTAAATATTCATGAGCTAGTTTTAGCTTTCATGTAGTTCACTATTCCTGGCTATAACAGGTCTAGTGGATGAAACATGCGTAATTTTGCTTGTCGAGTAGTACCCGATTAGCAGTTTAAACGACGCCGTTGCCTGGCAGGATTGGTTCAACTTTTAGGAAAAATTTTAAGTAAAGATTTGCAATCTATTTCTCGTACTACTTCTCTGTAGAATTGCTTACCACAATAATTTGCTCACATAGGTCCACGTTTGACCAATGTTAGAGATTCTTCCTTGACTGTTGTTATGTTTTTTTTAAAGTAAAAAACCGGCCAAGATCGTGTCGGGCCACGCTCAGTGTAGGGTTCCGTAGTTTCCCGTCCGTCACAATAAGTGTTCCCACTTATGAGTTTAAAGGTGGGTTTCCATTATGTTCGCGCTCCAGCAGCGCTCCGCGCTCCTGCAACTGCTCCCGGTAGTGGGTACTGTTGTGTCCATCCAAGTTCAAAATGATTTTCCTAGAAAGTCCTTATAAAGTTCTACTTTTCAGATTTTTTTTAATATTTTCTAAACTTATGGTTCAAACGTTAGAGGGGGGGGGGGACACATTGTTTTTTACTTTTGGAGCGATTATTTCCGAAATTATTGATATTATCAAAAAATGATTTTAGTAAACCCCTATTCATTTTTAAATACCTTTCCAACAATTTATCACACGTTAGGGTTGAAATTAAAAAAAAATCACTTCCCACTTTACATATAGGGGGGGTACCCTAATAAAACATTTTTTCCCATTTTTATTTTACTACTTTGTCGGCGTGATTGATACACATATTGGTACCAAATTTCAGCTTTCTAGTGCTAACGGTCACAGAGATTAAGCGAGGACGGACAGACGGACAGACAGACATGGCGAAACTATAAGGGTTCCTAGTTGACTACGGAACCCTAAAAAACTAAGCATCGTATCGGACATTTATAAGAACCTAACCTCATTTATCTTCGTAGTTCAGGAGGTTAGAGGCTGTCTTTAAATTTCATTGTTCATGAACAAACTGGTTTCTACCCCGCGGGTACCTACGACATTGTTAATTGCCATTTGAGGAGCTGATTTACTACGTCGAAGCTGAAGTAATTAGTAAGTAGATATTTCAACCGTTTAGTACAACCATTGAACTAGCTGAACTACGGAGCTGAGATATTATATATATATTTGGTTGGGCGACAGGCCTAGAGGTTTTTGACCCCAAAACAAGATGGCTGACGTGGCACGGGACAGCCTTTGACGATGCACTCAATCTTCCAAAATCTATCACTTCACGAGTGTCAAGAGGGAAGTCTACTTGAGCCGGTAGGAGAGAAAAATATGACGGGGAAAACAAAATAAAAAGGCCACATTCTAACCACCCCCCCCCCCCTTCAGTGCGTGTGGAATACAAGAAGGACGAGCACTGGCGAGCAATAGGCAACCGTACAAAATATATGAGAGTACCCGATTCTTTTTCTGCGCAACCAAAATTTTTCTAACCAAAAAATAATTAATTTAACTAAAAAATAATTATATTATATAAATTTGGAAAGAGGAAATTATTTAAGAATTTTGGTTTTTTAATTAAAATATTATAATAGTATGCTTAGTAATGATATTAGTAATTTAAATATTAGGTTTAGTAATGATATAATCAGCAAACATTTTACATAAAAAGAACTCTTAAAAGTTGTAATAAAAGATTTAAAAGAAGCAGAAGAACTAACATTCCTAAAGCTATGTTGAACAAAATTTCTTTGAATGTTCTGTCTAAAAAAATTGTAACGGGTGAGTTAAAAGTAATATTGGAAGACGCTAAAATTTTTGCAAATGGCGTCAAAATTCAAATCAGTTTTGACATATATGAGGTAAACAGGTGTAGAATACATACCGTTATACTCTATATAATCGGTATACTCCTCAAGAACGCGGAATAATTGTTTCCATTTTTTTGCGCAATAATTCGTCAGTGGTAGTGGTAAATTTAGTCGCAAATTTCCCGGCCGTCCAACACCAACTGGACAAGCACTGCTGCGTTTGGCGGCCCACCTTAAAGAGACTGGTAGAACGCGGTTTTAACGACGAACTTTGGTGAAAGACCTGAAGGTGTTCCCTTACAAAGTACAGACAGTGCGTCAGCTGTTAGCTATTTACTGCCAACCGTGCGTTACCTAAGCTCAAGCCATCCTGAATCTCAACCAAGAAGTTGCCAATTTTTCATTGAAACTCATCATAAGCGATGAGGCTCACTTCCACCTCAGCGGCTACGTAAATCGCCAAAATTATCGCTTCTGGTGCACAGAAAATCTGCGTGTGTTTTACGAAGAGCCATTACACCCGCTCAGCGGACATTACATTACAGCGGAGCTTCTGAAAGCGGGTGGAACACCGGTACTTGAAGTCCTTCAGAAGCTCTTCAATTCCGTCCTCCATGGTGGCACTACTCCAGAGGCGTGGAGCAGAAGTGCGGTGGTCTTGTTCTTTAAGAAAGGCGACAACGCTCTCTTGAAGAACTACAGACCGATTTCCCTTCTGAGCCGCGTCTACGTGCTGTTTTCGAGAGTCATTACGAATCGTCTCGCACGCAGACTCGACGACTTCCAGCCTCCCTAACAAGCCGGTTTCCGAAAAGGCTTCAGTACCATAGACCACAAACATACCCTGCGGCAGATTGTACAGAAGACTGAAGAGTACAATTTGCCACTTTGCCTGGCGTATGTGGACTATGAGAAAGCCTTTGATTCCGTCGAAATTTGGGCGGTGCTGCAGTCCCTACAGCGGTGCCAAGTTGACTGTCGGTATATCGAAGTGCTGAAGTGTTTGTACAGTAGGGCTACGATGGCTATCCGAGTACAGAACCAGAGCTCGAAACCTATCCAACTGCAGAGAGGTGTAAGACAGGGTGACGTTATATCCCCGAAACTCTTCACCGCTGCTTTGGAAGACGTTTTCAAGCTACTGGACTGGAAAGGATACGGTATTAACATCAATGGCGAGTACATCACTCACCTTCGATTTGCCGACGATATAGTCCTTATGGCAGAATCGCTGGAGGACTTAAGCACTATGCTCAATGACCTCAATAGTGCCTCCCAACGGATAGGTCTTAAGATGAACATGGACAAAACAAAGATCATGTTTAATGTCCATGTCACACCTATGCCGGTAGTTGTTGGGAGCACTATGCTCGAAGTTGTTGACGAGTACGTTTACCTGGGACAAATAGTCCGACTAGGTAAGTCCAACTTCGACCGAGAGGTCAATCGACGGATTCAACTCGGCTGGGCAGCGTTCGGGAAATTACGACATATCTTCTCGTCAGGTATACCTCAATCTCTAAAAACTAGATTGTACAACCAGTGCGTGTTGCCAGTGATGACTTACGGATCTGAGACGTGGTCCTTCACTGCTGGCCGTATGAGGACGCTCAAGGTCGCTCAGCGAGCTATGGAGAGGGCTATGCTCGGAGTTTCTCTGCGTGATAGACTTAGAAATGAGGATATCCGCAGTAAAACCAGAGTGACCGACATAGCCCAACGGATTAGTAAACTGAAGTGGCAATGGGCCGGCCATATAGCTCGAAGAACCGATAACCGATGGGGAAGAAAGGTTCTCGAGTGGCAGCCTCGTACCGGTAGGCATAGTGTAGGGCGACCCCCCACTAGATGGAGTGACGACCTGGTAAGATATGCAGGAAGTAGATGGATGCAGGTGGCTCAGGACCGTGCTTTGTGGCATTACTTGGGGGAGGCCTATGTTCAGCAGTGGACTTGTGAAGGGCTGTAATGATGATGATGATGATGATTACACCCGCTCAAGGTTACGGCATGGTGCGCTGCTTACGCTGAAGGAATCTTCGGACCACTTTTTTTGAGGACGCCGTGGGCCAAGCGGTCACTGTGAACGGCGACCGCTACAAAGCCACGATCAACGAGGTTCTTCTTCTACAATTGAATGAGGGACTGTAGGACATCTCATTCCAACAGGACGGTGCAACGGCGTACTCTGCCCGAGCCACAACCGACATTTTGAAGCAGGCATTTCCGGGTCACCTAATCTCTCGTTTTGGCGATTTGTACTGACCGCCAAGATCGCCCAATTAGACCACACTAGACTTCTTTTTGTGGGGTTTTTCGAAGTCTCGTGTTTATATGAACAAGCTTCAGACTTTGGAAGCTCTCAAGGACAACATCTGACACGAATACGTGAACCTATCGCCTGAAGTTTTGGCAAAAGAGATGGAAAATGCCATAATAGGGCCCGTATGGTCATCAAAACTGGCGGCGGCCACTTGTGATCTTTTTGACTTGATGGAAAAATTCTAATGAATTTCATATAAATTATCCACAAACAGAACCAAACGATTTCATTTGTAAAATAAATACAGCCAAATAACATCGGATGATTACTTTTGTCTCACCCGTTACGAGTATATCTAATTTCTTGTTGTACACTACGTGGTATTTCACTATTGGTGTGGCTTCAGGGAAATGTAGTATCTAATGGAACATGCTTCGTCATAAAACTTTATTTATTTTAACGTTGCGACGAACATATTTTGAATAGTTATAATATTAAATAGTTATAAAATTATCTTGGAATCTACATGTTCCTTCGCTTTAAAGGGCATATGTTACGTCATTGTATAGCGGTTTACTACTAAATTAAGACTAATAATCTACATTCACTTTAACCGCAACAAACTTTGCCAAAAAATTTGAAATATCACAAGATTATTATATACAGCATGCTTCGTCAATTTGTTATCTGGTATATCATCCACTTCTAAACTGTTTAAAATTTTAAGTAAATGAAATAAGTTAAGGAAGTAAGGTTAAAATTGATTAAAAAAATATGGAACTGACAAATAATTCCACAGACAGACAACTTAATAGTGTATTGTTGTCTAGCTCTGAGCTTTATTTAAAGTTTCAAGTCTCTAGCTCTTTGGGAAGCTAGTAAAATCCAATAAATATACAAACAGGCAGAAAAGAAAGTGAGATAATAAAAATGTGGTTCTTTTAAATGGCACAAAGATTTAAAAGAAAAATTGCTTTATATTACAAATGAAATGCAATCTGAAAAGAATTGTAGCCTCCTATCAATACTTACTTTTTGTAACAGATCTTCTCGATAAAATATCAGCACCATTATATACCGACTTCCATTATAATCAAAAGGGCCAACAAAATGGAAGTTAAGAGATATTGCCAGAATAAAGATCAAAAAAGCATTCCACTGTTCAGCTTTTTGTGTGTAATAATATGGGGTAATTTAAGGATAAGGAATTTATTGGGCACACGTTAAAATGTACTTATAAAAATTGTTTGAGCACACGTTAAAATGTACTTATAAAAATTCCTAAAGTTTGTTCAATTTTGCGTGAGGGATGCATAAATAATGTTATGTAATAATGTAACGAATAGGAAAATAATTATTTTATTAGGAAAATGCTTAAGTCCTAGCTCAGGGCCTAAGGGCTCGCCGGTAATTTGACAATATGCGAGTAATCCGGGTTCGATACCCACCGCAATCAATAAAGTTGTTAATTACAGTTTTAATTGCTGTTTTGTAAATTTCGACAAAACGCAGTGAAGCAGCTTCGTGGACAATTTTTTTTATTAGGACAATAGGAACTCTATTAGAAACGAAAGGAGGCCTGTGAGTGAGGTAAAGAAAGTAGACCAACTCCTGCCAAATTCCAACGTAACCTGCATGTGATGCAGGGTACGGTTTGACTGACGAGGAAACCCTTCCAGATTCTTTCTTTTCCATAACCCTAGAGGGCTATACCAGCCGTAGGACGTACGTGTCATTATATCACATCACACGAGGGTTATCGTTGGAAAGAGTGGGCTCTTTACTTTTAAAGTATCTAAGTTATATCACCCAGA
Organism: Parnassius smintheus behrii; assembly: GCA_036936625.1. Lineage (NCBI taxonomy): Eukaryota > Metazoa > Arthropoda > Insecta > Lepidoptera > Papilionidae > Parnassius > Parnassius smintheus. Next base: position 32,352,466 of record JAUPFT010000004.1, on the reverse strand, counting down.
AAAAACCGCAAGTAACGGCGAATCCTACAATACGGTCGTGCGTGGTTCAAAATTTCTCTGAAAACGCATGGGCTAGAACAGAATGCCTCTTTATCAGTAAGAGGGAATCTGGTTATCTAAACTTACCACGTGAAACACAGCAGTGTTATGATGCTATTTTACGCGGGTATTCTACGAGGGCGTGGTTTTCGCTATTCAAGCCAATCCATTTGGTCTGCATCCATAATAAAGCTGCATCGTGACTTTACCACATTGAATCTTCTACGTTGTACAGTATCGAGCTGGTGTGATGGAATTAATTCGTAAATTTTTCTCTCAGACAATTCCAAATGGTTCTTATATGCCATGAACAATGCAAAATATGCAGCGTCTTTTCCTAAGGTTAGTGGATCACAAAGGACCCGTTAGACAAGCCTCTCCTAATTGGACGCGGTCATATGGAAGCAAGCACTGACGAGGTACACACCTATTTTCCTGTATTATGTTGGCCTTTTAAGATACTTATACAATATTTATAATATAATAACTTATAATTTCATTTGAGGTCTGAACGCCTGCCTGAGCTAATGTGTTTTTCTAACGAATTTCTCATTAACAAAACCACTTGTCTCATTTTTGGATCGATCCGATAGGTTTCAAGGTCTCTCGCATATTTTTGACGATAAGAAAATTTTTATATTACACTTATCACATTCAATTTCTGCTTCTCATTAGTTAGTATAAAAAATTAATAATTACTACTGCTGGTATACCAAATACCTTACCGTTGTAGAAAGGATTTGTCATAATCGTCTCGCACTTTTGTCGTTGCAACCCACCACTGATCTGGGTATTTTACATCTGGCGTAAATGTAATGGTTATACCATCATCTATCGGAAGCCATAAGTGACGATGAATGTAGTGATAGATTACGCCACCATTCGATATCTCGTACTTACACAACACGACATGAAATCATACTATCTAACACCTACTTATCATCATTATAATCATCATCATCATTACAGCCTCTCACAAGTTCACTGCTGAATATGGGCCTCCCCCAAAGACTGCCACGAAGCACGGTCCTGAGCCACCTGCATTCATCGAGTTCCTGCATGTCTTACTACTTCATCACTTCATCTAGTTGGGGGTCGCCCTACAGTACGCCTACTAGTACGAGGCTGAAACTTGAGAACCTTTTTTCCCCAACGGTTGTTGGTTTTTCGAGCTATATGGCCGGCTTTCTAAGTTTATCACGCAAAGAAGCTCTCTCTATAGCGCACTGAGTGACCTTGAGCGTCCTCATACGGCCAGCAGTGAAGAACCACGCCTCAGATCCGTAAGTCATCACTGGCGACACGCACTGGTTGTACAATTTCTAGGTTGTAGTTTTTAGGTTTTTTTAAACCTCAAAACCTACTTTAGGTATCACATATTTCGGGTTGGTGGTTATTATTATTACTAAAGGGTAAGTTATCTTTATATCTTTATAATTAGTAAAATTATTAAATTAACAGACCCAAGACTAAATACTAGCTATTAATTCACAGATATCCCATGGACATTTTATAAAATCAAGTGCTTTCCTATCCTATCCGAGAGAAATAAACACTTTAACTTTTAGAGGACATAAGGTGCTAAGTAACTGAAATGTAAAATGTATGTTAATAATTTGTCATAAGTATTTCAAACTCTGTAAATTACAAATTACTCATATTACACATACAGTGTATAATAACAGACCATTAATAGTCACTAAATCTTTACACATAGTTTTCTGATAATTCTGAATAGAATGTCATAAATTTTAAATTTCAATATATCAAAATAATAATAATACGCTTGCCAATTCAACTGCCTTGCGTGACAAATACGGAGAAATCACATCTTAAGCCAATCTATATACTTTTTAAGGGTGTCGTAGACATAGATGGATATAATGTTCAGGCCAGAATCCTCCATAAAGCATTTTATAGAAAAAGTTACAGCCTATATACGTCCCACTGCTGGGCACAGGCCTCCTCTCATTTCTGAGAGGGTTTTTAGGGCAAGGAATAGTCCGCCACGCTGCCTGCATCATTTTATAGTACTTATAAAATTTTGATTCCGATGAAGCGATATGTTTCAGATTTGGAATGAACTTACTAAATTAGTTACAGAATTATGAAATAGTAATTTTTAAAGGGAGACTGCTAGATTGAATTCATCATAAAATCTGCCCAAAAAAGGGCTTCACCTGCTTAAGTATAAAGTGCCACTTTTTACTTTCGTCACTTATTGTCACGAATTCTTCACTAATTGAATATGAAATTCGGGATTCGGGTAGTTGATTTTCTTACAGCAGGATATAGACGTAAATAAGTAAACATATCAAGTCATTTAAAACGAAGTATATTCTAACTAATTTTTTATATTTTTAATAAAAGTTACTAAATAATTGAAGCCTACTAAGTTAGTATTATAACAACAAAATATATTCGTCGCAACGTTAAATACAATAAAGTTTTACGACAAAGCATATTTCAGTAGATACTGCGTTTCCCTGTAGCCACACAAATACTCAAGTATTCAAAGACCAAACTAGCTATTGTGTAGAGAATCAAGATTTTTGAGAGGAATGTAACGAAGCTTGAAATACCGTTATTGGCTTCCATATAAAACGTCCTATCGTCGTTTCAAAAGTCTTTTGATGTTTAAAACCTTACCCATGTAGATATGCTTTGATTCTTGGTCTTATATTAATTTTGTAAATATCTTTTCTGTTATGTACATACACAAATAAGTTTGGTGGACAATTTTAATTTTAATATTATAACTTTGGCCAAGACGGAATAGTAAAAATATTAATTGGAATATGTAACAAAACATAACCCCAAATCCCGTTCTCACTCAAAGCTAGATATGTGTAAGTAACGCATATAATATTGCAGTGACATTAAATATTATCACTCTGTGATATTACGCAACATTCGAGAGTTAAAAGCTTCGAACCATAAAAATATATTAATAAGAAAGATGTTTTGGTATAGACAATACAATATTAAATAACTTTTTTTCAGGTGGATCGCTTAGAATAAATGGTTGTAAGCTTGTGTAGCTGTTTGAGGCAGAATCAAAATGATAACAGAAATATAAAAATACAGTCTAAGAATGTTTAGTGGCCTTAAGCATAGTGTTTCTTCATTCTTATAAAATCAGTTTGCTATTAATTTATTAGTGTTTAAATCATAAATAGGTATGTTAATACTCAGTAATTTTGGTTTGAATGTAGTAAGTATACACCAGCATATACCGTAAATACAGTGTATGCTGGCGTATACTTACTAATCAATCAAAACATATTAAAACGGTCGTGATACGGCGTCTGTCTGTCTGTCACAAAGATATTAATAGTTAATTTGCAACCATCCGCTCAATTAAATATAATGATGTCTCTTACCTGGTTGAAGAGCACCTCCCGCCCTCCCTAAATTGCGTGCTCTAATTTCGTCACCACTAATCCCAGCACCACTACTACCAACACCACTACTCCCAGCACTACTATTCTAGGAAAGAGGTTGTGTGCGCACTCGCGTAGTTCTCTGATAAAAAATAATAATCGTTTGTTCGTTTCCTACGAATTTCCTATACCATTCATCCGATTACAAAGAAACTTTAATGAGCTTTATGCACGCACTTGGGAATTTTTCTGATAACAAGTGGTAATAATTAAAAATGTTGTACAACCGACTTCAATATCAATACAATGAGAACATCATCAATGTGGTGGAAGTCAATCAAATATGCATTATTAAATTTAAGTCACAAACTACTGGTCAGATCTTTATCAAATCAATATTCCTATATTCACATGAAGATCACCAGCTTTTAATAAAAAAAGAATCATTGAAATAGGTTCACGCAGAAAAGTTTTAAGGAATACTCATTAAAAAACAGACAAATTGAGAACCTCCTCCTTTTATCGAAGTCGGTTGAAAAACATTGTCACGTGTGTCAGATGCAACTAGTGCATAGTGTATATGTAGAATTGTTTAAAATAAAATTTGCAGGTACCACATCATATCGTGATAAAATATATAGTTAATATAATACATATAATACATTTGTTAACGGTATACGTTAACAAATGTTACGGGTATTTAATGTAACGTTTTATATATTTTTACATTACATTTTATTTTCATGCATTTCTTTTTTTAATTTTTTCATTTCATTTATTTTTTACATTTAGTCCTTTTGTTCGATTACAATAAGACATCCCGATGTCGAAGAATTCGACTCTGTCAATCGGAAGATTTGCCTCGGCATAAAAGATTTTTTAAATATAACTACGATCCATCACAATTGTTGCGGTTATAAAGCCACAAATACACTGTTGTAGTTGCCTTAGCGTATCAAAAGTATTATACCTTTCGTATTGGTCTTAGCGTGTCTCTTCGTGTACCCTTCTTTACAACTCATAACCGAAAGGCCTCGAGGGACTCACGGGCAGAGGAAGGCCGAATAAAAGATGGATCGATTGTGTGAAGAGTGATATGAGAATGAAAGGAGTAAGTATGGAAATGACGGTTGATAGAGAGGAATGGAACAAGAAGGTTTACTGCGCCGACCCCAGATAATGGGAAATGGTTTAGAGAATGATGATGAACCGAAAGGCCCCGAGTTCAAAAAATTAAAAATCCGCCACCAAGTACCCATATAAGCACTAGAAATTGGAATTGTCGATTTGGGTCCATTTTCAACGAGAATCAGTCTCAGGTTACTCGTAAACATAAAATTAATAAAAAACCGGCCAAGAGCGTGTCGGGCCAGTCGGGTTCCGTAGTTTCCCGTCCGTCACAATAAGTGTTCCCACTTATGAGTTTGACAAAAACTGTTGTTTCCATCCAAGTTCAAAATGATTTTCCTAGAAAGTCCTTATAAAGTTCTACCTTTCAGATTTTTTTCATATTTTCTAATCTTATGGTTCAAAAGTTAGAGGGGGGGGGGACACATTGTTTTTTACTTTTGGAGCGATTATTTTCGAAATTATTAACATTAGCAAAAAATGATTTTAGTAAACCCCTATTCATTTTTAAATACCTTTCCAATAATATATCACATGTTAGGGTTGAAATTAAAAAAAAATCACTTCCCACTTTACATATAGGGGGGCTACCCTAATAAAACATTTTTTTCCAATTTTTATTTTACCACTTTGTCGGCGTGATTGATACACGTATTGGTACCCTAAAAACGAGTATTTGGCCCATCAGCTACGAATGAATGCGTATGCGCGAATTATTATATTTTTAAAGGGTTACATTTTCATGAAAGAAATAAAAGAGTTTAAAATATGGTAAATTAACGTATGGTGGTGGCGAAAGGAAATCCATCGACCCATTTTGTGCCGTAGGTGCTAAATGGGACGACTTTGGGAAATTCCAGAACGATCTCATGGCTACCGATTTACAATGGTATTATCGGGGTTAAATCCAGACGTAAAATATCCAGACTGGCAATGGGGAGAGTCTAGGCGCGAGATATCCGGTACTGCAACCCAGTCAATTCTATGACTTTGCCACGCTTTGCAAGTGGGCAATCGCAATTTTTTATTTATTTTATCACGTAAAACTATTGGTGCTGCGTCTGATATTTCTCCGGTACTGTCAGATATTCACCCAATCGGGTAAACAAGTGAGGGAACGGGAAAGGAATAGTGAAAAATAGAGAATGCATCTGTAGTTGCGCATACACTCGTACACTACACCACAATCCTGTCACCTGTGATTCGGTCTGAACGACATAATAATTAATATGAGAACCATTAACCATTGTAAGGAATTGGTATAAATTATAAAATATAAAAAATGGTGCTTTTGTTAACCTTACTTAAAGATTCATTCTTCAAAATCGGCATATTTTCAATGATTTCATCAAATTCGCTTTTAATTCTATCTCTCTTACTAACAGTGATTCCTTTTTATGAAAGTTATTAAAGATTAAGCCTCATTTTCATTTCTTCACACCTTGTGACCCTCATTCCTTTCAGTTATAACTTCTTGTCTTTCCGGTGTAATGTCATAATCTATTCAGTATAATATTATAATAACACCACAAACAAAAAAACAATAAAATTTGACTGAAGATAAATTCCACAGATATATCCTTTTTGCTATCTAGTGAATTGCTCAGAATGATTATTGCTGAAAATACTTAGTAGGGTTGGTTAAAATATTCCTATTTTCGGACTTCTACCGAACAGATATTTGATCTAATATGACCTACAATGAACACGTAAAAAGGGTAGGTGATTTAAGAGGATACCTTAAAAATGAATCATAGTTTTGGGGGCGTGGCATATTCCTTTGTCGGTGAAACTAACGGACAACCGCGGGCGTGTCAAAATGAAAGTGATGCAATGACTTCATAGCACGCAAATTGTGAGATAGCCGTACCGAGCAAGCGCTCGAAAAAAAAACTAAGTGAGCGCCAAACAACATTTTTATTTATTTTTACAAAACTTCGTTATGGATTGGAAAAATTGGTTTATAAGAACTTAGATATGATTATTAACTATGCCTTAAAAATAATCCCATGAAATTATTCGTAAGAATATTTTGGTGTCATCGAGAAATGTAAATAATTAGAGCCTAGTTTGCAATTTTTTTTCTATCGAGAAAATTACATGATATCGTGTTTTCCTTTTATGCAATCCAAGGTTATATAGTCAAAAATCATATACCAAATTTTTGTTTTGTTATCTATAAAACCTAAAAAATATTCTAATAGAAAAACCTCAAAATTTTCAAGGTATCACCTAAAGTAGTAAACATTTTTGACATCCATAATCTTAGATCATAGATTTAAATATATTTTTAAAATAGTTACAATTTGAATTTTATATCTATTATTTACATGTAATAAATAACTCCCCGCTCCCCCATAATAAATAACTTTATTTCCAAGTATATTCTCTAACATCACTGCACTTTACAGTTATTTTCACCATGAAAGCACTGAAAGGTTTACTAATGGAGATGTCCAAGTCATTCCAAAGTCAAATGGATATCTTTCAACGAGCAAAAATTATTATTATTATAACCAAATAGATCTTCTGAGAAAAGAACTAGATTGCAGTGAAATGCCTTGCCCAGAAAGATTATCCTACTCCATGGAGTTTCTGAAAAAAAAATCTGAGGGTACTGCCGCCGTCATAAGTACACTTATCAGCACGAAACCACAGGTCCAACAGTCCAGATTTATTTTTAACATAAAAATCTCATCACTCTAAGGGTTGGTTTATGATATATTTGGGCTTCGCGAATATGATCATATCTCTAAATTTCACAAACGGCGCAAATGGCTCCCGATCCGCCTTCACGAGAATACTTACATTCTCTCCACATTTTTGACGTGCAGTTAAAATACCGTTTTCAGTACCTTTCCCTTACCCATAATCGGTTCCTTCGATCCTCTTTCAATCTTCCACTCTCTATTCCTTTACACTCTTCCTCCATTTTTAAGAAATTCTTTACTGTAACTGTTGTGCGTTTGTAGACCTATTTACCTGTTTACATTCGCCGTGCTTTTCACATCTTTTAACTCTTTCAAAAGTCTTGTTAAATCGGATTACTTACAACGCTTTTAGTTAAATTTACTTAACTACTTAAACATTTACTTTTTCGTGCTCTTTTCATTTAATCTATTATATCATATTATATATAATTTTAATTTAACTTTATTTGTGTATTTTCATATTCTTTTTAATTTGTACGCCCCCTTTATTTTAACCATTGTTTGCATCAGTTCTATACGCACAGGTTGTCTGGTGGAGATCTCTTTCAGAGGGATAATACCGCCTGTTGTACATATTCTACTTTAGGTTTAACTGTTCCCGTTATTTTGTATTTTTGTGTACAATAAAGAGTAAAAATAAATAAATAAATAATATGTTGCATAGATGTCCACTTAAAATTAGTTTACCGCAAATCGTCTTTCAAGGGATAAAAAAGGGAGAGGTATGAGTGTCAATATACATCTATACTATTTTCACATGACGCAATAACACAGTTAAGGGTATCTTAGATAGTAAAATAAAAATCAATTCATGAAACATGCTTATAACAAATTGCGCAGGAAAAGAGGAAATGAAATAATTCTTGTTTTCCTTAATAAATGACTTTAATAGCAAATATAAGAAAGTTAACTTGTACTGAAATAAGAATTTCAGTTTTTGATCGTAAATAAGAAACAAATTTTATTAAAATATCAATCATGCGTTTTTAAGAGTATAGTCGTCCTTGCCACTGCGAGTGTGCCGCGAGGCTGGCATGCTTAAACTATTCCCTATTTAAAAAAAGGGGGTATAATCTAGAACTTCTGATCTGATTCTAAAAATGCTTCATCAACAGAAAGCTACACTGTCTCTGAGTAATTTTATGTGATAAAATTAAGTTTACATTTTGACATCTCCATATTTGTAAATCAGTCGGACTTAAGGCCTTATTGTAGTACAATGTAATACCTAGGTAAGAAAACATCAACTCTCTTCCCCCAATTGACAAGTGAATTCTTAGCACAGAAGCGGGGAACATTATAGAAAAAAAAACAACATACGTCTAACGACAAAAATGTCTCGGCCGTCACTATCTGGGGCGGCCACAAGCGCTTGAACTATTTGATTTTGTTCATTTAAAAAAAAAACGTAATTATAAAGTGTATTCTCAGCATGGCATAAGAGTAATAAGACTTCACATTTGATACAAGTTTTGCACGGAATATGAGATCTCCGCAAGATATAAGATTAAATAGTAATTTAGTGTGATCATCATAATATTATAAATAACCTTATAATTTTCCTTTATCGAGCAAATTATCGTAACAGTTTTATCTTTCTGTCTGCACACAACCTTTGTCTATACTCCATTCAAAAAATGTCGTAGTTTTATAGATTTGCTGAGATTAAAAATATTTAAATAGTACTGCACTGCTTTATCAGCACGCATTAACCTATTGGTTCAAATACAAATATATTTATTAATATATATATATATATATATATATATATATATATATATATATATATATATATATATATATATATATATATATAGATAGTGTTTATTTGTTTAAATTTTATTATTATCACTTTTATATATGGGGTAACAAAGGGCGGACTTGATGTCTACCGACATTCACCGCCAGTCAACACGTGGAGTAATGAGATTTTTATGTTACAAATAAATTAAAATTCTTCATTCTTGAACTTTAAGTGTACTTATTAGATATAATATATTTAATATTTAATATTTAATAAGAAATAATTATTTTCCGTTATGGGAAACTTCATCAAGGTATTATAATTTGCCCATTATAGCATGCTATTCGGTCACATGGTTTAAAAGACAATGAAAGATGAAATTAAAGTTCATTGACGACACGAAAGTGACAGAATTTTATGCATAAAATATAAAGTCTTAACCACTATAGTTAAGACAAAATGATATTGTGTTCACGTAGGTTTTAAGGGGGTGAAGCAAACGCGGGCGGGCGATCTTGGCGCGCGGGGCCCTGTCGCGTGTCCGCCTAGGTGCTAGCAATATACCGTTTATATACTCATGTGGCAATAGCGAAGAGTAGGGATGGGCAAGTGAAAGTCTTTATCGATATATATCGTATCGATATTTTTAAATAGTACTGATATATTCATGTGATAAATATCGATATTATATCGTAATGTTTTTTATAATTTAGTAGTATAAGGCTCAAAATGGTATTACTGGACGGTTGGATGACGAAACACAAATGACGACGACACATGAATTTTTCTTAGCTGCTTTTGTTGCTTAATGTTTTGTCGATTAATACAACATTTTAAAATATATCGAAATTAATATGAATTCGATACTCCACCATAATTATTGAATATCGATATATCGCGATTTACAAATATCGACGATATACATATATCTATATTTAGGAAAATATCGATATTTCGATATATCGATATTTTTTACCCAAGTCTAGCGACAAGCTGCTGATCGATTTTGCATAAGTGTAGGATTATTTCATAACCCACTTATTAGTTGAATACATCTATGTAGTATACAAATATATTGTAATTGAATGATATAATCAGCGTTTATTTATAAAATATTTTCAGATAATAATTGGGTACGCCAAAAGAGCCTTTTCGTGTGGCGATACCTACTTACTACTACTATATCGATGGCTCCTAAGTATAGTGAGTCATCTAACATTTTTAGGTATTTTCAGGTTTTGATGGTATTGATTGTAAAAATATATTATCTATCAGAATATATCGAAAAAATCTAAAATGCGTAAATATTCTTGGAAATAATCTAACGTATACTGGTTTATGTTGTTGAATTTAAAATTGCCATACGGCGTATTCTAAGCTAACTACTCGAATTCAGTAAACGCGGGACGCGGGCGGGGTACTTTAAGCGACATGTGCACACTGGACTGGAATTTAGGTGTGTATTACGGTCATTATATTAGATTGAAGTTAAAAATTGTTGTGTTTAAATTTAAATAAGCATGGAAAGAACACAACAAAATACTAGATACTCAGAAGACAAAAATAACGAACACGAAATTTTTGAAAATAACGAGTTAATGGAATCTTTTCATAAAAATGTTTAGTAAATTAAGTTTTTCATTACATCAACTTATTTAAATTATAACTATGACAGTAAATAATCACATTATTTTTCGATTATAAACTATTAGAAGTTCTGTACATTCTAAGCGCTTAACTGTTTCTGAAAATTCCAAGCGGCTATACACTATTAAATATTATTTACCATGGTCGAAATTAAATGAAAATGCAGAGATAAAAAGAATATCTGTTTGTAAAACAATCTTGATTAGAACCCTCTCGATAAGTTTTAACTTTGTTTATACCGCTCCAGAAAAATTTGACTGAAAAAACCCTGATTAATCTACTTAGATATTATTTTTTCCTGAAGATATTTTATTTTATTGAATTTTATTAAAAGAATTACTTCCAAAAATTAATTAATTATCTGATTAGGAAGAGAAATAAGACCTTTAATTTTAACGCATATAAATATAATTTTGTTTTCTACCTTTATTCAAGACAGAAATTTAAATTTCTTTGTTTTATGGAAAATGTAAAAAAGTTTAACTACTTGATTGTTAATTGAATATGTTTTAGCTTGTTAATTTTTGATACAAAGGAAAAAAACATGGTTATTTTCCTTTGTACCAAAAATTAACAAGCTAAAAGCTTGCTTTAAAAGTCAACTAATTTATTATCCTTGAAACTGTAGATACAACGTCGGTTTACTAGTCCAAGAAAATAAATTACAGTATTGTATTTATGTATTTATAAACCTAATACTTTTTCCTAAAGATATGGTGAATATTCAAATACATTGTAAACGAGTGTATGTGACAGTTAGCTCATTATAGGCCATGATTTATATGATGTACACTAAGCCAACTACATTATCCTGGAAATTCACTAAACCAGGTCTACTATTTTATTGTATAAGTGTCTCAAATCTTAAAATAACACAAACTTAAAAAAAATCAACATTCTAGTAGAAAAACAGAAAAATTTATAAACAATTAATCTTTGACTGGCGCTCCTCTAAAATTTGAATTTTGTAGTTGACTCACTATACTTAGGAGCCATCGATATTATAGACGGGTACGAAATGATACGACTCGTACCTATGCCTATAGATGCTTACTTACGAGTCGACGTATACTTACTTTTCAATATGAAAATAAACTATATACCTACCGAGGTTTATTTTCACTTTAAAAAGTACCTACTTCTTCATTATTTTATTTGGACGCTATCATCCAATGCGCTTCTTGTAAACTAATAAGTCCAACAAATATTTATTTTTTATAAATTTTTATTCCAATCGTCTTGAACGATGATGAGTACTTTTCATCATAAAAATAAACTATGCAGCCTGCCTGGGCTGCATAGTTTATATTACACTCAAGTGTTTTTTTATCAGTATTTTTACAACGTTACCTCCACACCAAGGTTTTATTCTGTATCATTGAGGCAGTTTACAAACATGAATTGCTCGAGAACTAACATCGAGAACCGAATCAATTATTAAAAGAAACATTTAATTAAAAAAAATAGAAAAAGAAACAATTATTTGTAGGCCATACAAATACTTGTCCCGTGCGGGATTCAAACCCGAGGCTCCCAGCACAGCCTTCCAAGCAGCATTTCCAAGTCAGTGCGCCACGGAGTCGTCACTTTATCAAAGTATATCTGTAACATACGAGTTCCCTCATATCTAACGTGACCATACGTCCCTCTTTAGGCGGAACGGTCCCGATTTAATGTGTCCCGCTGTCAACAAAATACGTAAAAATTGCCGCTTTGACAAATACGCGCGTAGCATCATGCAAACTCTATCACCCGTGCCATCATTATGACACCGCGAGTACCAGGTTTGCCAGCACGGCCTGACTAGTTGCGTGATTATTCTGGTAAAACCTATACTTTACAACTTAAAGTTACGACGTGACAATTTTTAATGAATCTACAATAAATTATCAAATAACATAATTATTTCTAATTCGTATTCATTTGCTGTTCTGAAAAAAAAAAAAGCCAGCAGCCAGATTTTATATGATTCTAAGATCTCATTCTTACTTTTGATCAATAAAAGATTAAAACAACTATGCGTTTTATTTTTAAAACTATAATAAAGAATTTTTGTAACGGCTTCCGGAGGCACGGTGGTAAAACCCCGCCAACTTCAATAAGTTCGAAATCAATATTCCGGGCTGCTACTGAGAGTTTTGTGACAGAAAAACCCAATAAATGATCTTGGCCCGACTCCGGTTTCAAACCCAGAACCACATGATCAGCAATTGCGTATACAATCGTTAGACCAAGAACACAGTCAAAAGTGCTAAAACTATAATAATTTTAAAGGTGTCCCGCTTTGATGAAAAAAATAAATGGTCACTTTACTCATACCTATAAAAAAAATTTACTTAACGGTTTGTTTTATAAACATAGTACCTATATTTACATGTTTATTAGTTGCTACTAGCTCACCGCTTGAGTGGATACAAGGACAAAGGAAGGCACCCGAACCGGTTTGGATGCCTCATTTTTCACTACATCTCAATGGCATACCACGGTTGTCAATATTTTTCAAATATATTTATACGTTTATACGACAACAGAAGGCGTGATAAAGTTATACAAGGGTGCTCTCAACGACGGGCTGCGGACGACTGGCGGGCCTATGTTTTAAATATATAGATTGACTAGGCCATCGCATGAAAACACAATGTATCTCACAATAATTTGTGCAAGTTTAAGGGCTAATCTGTGCAAGTAATGCATATTATATTATATTGGATTGCTTAGTGCGATGGCCAAGTCAATCTATATATATTTAAAAGATAAAAGATTTTTAACATTGATATGGTCACTATAAAATGTTGTTAGGTTAGCTAATTACGTAATAACTTAAAACTGAAGGATTAGGAAATTAACCGACTTGGTATTACATGGATCACACAACTTTTTACGGTAAAAGAACTGAGTTGCGAGACTTGGTTTTTTTTACAACTTATGTTTTTGATGGCATCTCATTTCTTTTTGTAGATAAGATAGTCCTACTTTTTTAACTTTCCGGTACCTTCTCCTTCCTTCTTCTTGAATAACAACAACGTACCTATCCACACCTATTATACATATACAAGTACACTGATTCATTTACTGCAAATGTAACATTGTAATTCTATATATTTATATAGGATTACAAAGTTATTTATGCAGTTGGTGTATCTAGAAAATTGGAGCGAAATTAAAAATATTTTAGTTTTTCCTTGATATATACACTAAATACTAATTGCATTCTAAATTTGAAGCTTCTATGTCTGCTAGAAGTGTCTTAGAGTTTTGATGATCGGTCAGTCAGTGAGTGACAAAATTAAGAAACTTCAACTAGTTATAATTCTTAAACTACTGGTTAAAATTTGATAAAAGGGGGATGCCCATATTAGGCCATGGAACGCCCAACAATGTGCATTTGTTAAAAAAATATATCTTTATTTATGGTTATTAATCGCGGTATTCATTTATCCTAAAACAATGGGAATATTTTTGCACAAATTAAAAGTACCGAAAAGATAAAAATAAAATTAGGTAAATACGTAATTCATTAGTCTGTGAATAAAATAAAAAATGTTGCCAATCACAAAAATCATTAAAAAATCGATTCCCCTTTTCGATCGATTACTTATGGTGTCATTATTACAATGCTTATATGATCTTTCAATAATTATTACGATGTTATGATATAGGTTTAAAATAACCGTTGACAATGGATATTTATCCAAAGCAGTCGATACGCAACCGTTATTAACCAAATGTTTACCGACTACAGACGAAAAAGGATGGTTATGTTTTTACTGTGTGTGCGGATTAGGCTATGTTGAATCGTTTTTTTGCTATGGTGCTTAAAACGTAGGATGCATTTTGACGTGACAACGTCTTATAAATTGGTTTGCCGGGTGACACTTCAAGAAACTGCGTTACGCTCCGCTCACGTTATGCGCTCACAATGAGAGCGAGTGAGAGGCACGCGTCCCTTCCACTCGGGCATGGTTAGCCCGCCTAAGAGCGAGAGAGACAGACATAAAAAGTGTTATTTCATCCTTCTTCCTACTATACGAATGAATATTCACATTAAAATTATTTTACCACTCAAAATCGTTGTCACGTAAAACTTTCGCCCGTATACCGACTTTACAGGCAACCAATTTTTATTATTGAGGGAGCTACTATCAAAGAATATTTTATTCGCTTAACTCGTAAAGTACTTGACCAACTTTAAGAATTCTTTCACCACTAGATTGTTATGTATAATTTTAGATATCTAATATAGGGTTAATTTTATTATTGAGGGCGCTACTTTCAATGAATACGTTTTTTGGCTAATCTCAAAAATTACTAGACCGATTTTGAAAATTCTTTCACCATTACATTGCTAATGAGGGCGTTAGCTGTGTGTATATATTATTACAATAAATAATTGTAAGATTAATATTTTCTAAATAAATAAAACTAAATACCTACCTAAGATGTTCAAATCCAATTATTATTTTTACAATTTAAGAATCGTATTTACACACTTTACTTACTCAGATTGATTATTGTAGATAAAGAGGTAATAAACCTAAAGTAAAAGAGCTCCGCTTAAACGAAAAAACTATTTATTAGAATAAAACTAAATGTTGAAAAAAAGTGGTTCAGTGCGAGTCGGACTCGCAGGCCCATGAAGAGTTCAGTAGTAACAAGCATATATTTTAAATCGAGTCAAAATACCACTATCATTATCGCCAGCAACAAATTATTTTGTTTTTCATAGTGTTTGTATAAATAACAAAGTTGTTTTTGCGGTTCCTTAAAATGTGCTACTTGTATCAAAAAAAGGACTATTATACATTAAAGGGGTTTCTGTGGTTTATTCATTACCAAAGAGAAAAAACTTATTGCGCAAAATAGGTTTTTATTAATTTCAAGTCATCAAAAGCGGCAGTCAACCATTAAAAACTAAAACAACCGTTGTTATAGGCTCGGTTGAATTCATTGACAACCTTCACATTTATAGTTATGATAATTAAACAAGCGAATTACTAGCTGATTTACCAAGAATTCTTTAGAGTATAACAAAACGCTACTGCACAAGTTAACTGTTATTCTTATCTGTTTTTAACATAACATTTAAAATGGAATCATGTTATGATAATTCAAGAAGTTAATTTCCAGCTGATTTACCACGAATTCTCTAAAGCATAACAAAACAATACAGCACAAGCTAACTGTTCTTAAAAATACATTTGAAATAGAGTTTCAATAAATAAAGGAAATTATATTTTAAAAAGCGTGCAGAACTTAAAACGCGTCAAAGATTATTCTTTTTATGATATTATTAATCGAATAAAAATCGATATCATTCCATAGATTTTATGACCGTTAAGTGGCAACATCGTATCCGACAGGTAGGCCGCTGTCACTGTTATGTCACAAGAATTAAATTACGTGTTGTTATCGTGTTATTGTTTTGTTGTAAAAGTAAAATGCAATTGTTGATCTCTCAACAATTGGTTCGAACACAGCAGGTAAATAGTTGGTACATATCACGATGTGGTATGTCTTCCTCTAAGAAATGCTTTATAACTGAGTTTACTTGAATAATATCAATATAATAATTGTAGCTTCTTTATTAGGTACAAGTTTCGAGTACAGTGAACGTGTAGTGTGGCACTCGCAAAATGCACCAATAGTTCGTCTTGAACATCTATACATCAGCTGTGGCACTGACACTTATGAGAATAAGATCACACACATTGTTTGTCTTCGATTTTCCACGTGAGGAATTATTTGCGCTACGTGAGGTAAGTGTTTAACATGTTTAACATTTCAATTTATTAAATGTGATCCATATATCTGATAATTATACATGTTTTTACACTGATTGTATATCAACTCAAGAACTTGTTTTATTTTTTCACATCTGCCCTAGCTATATCTGACAAACATACTAGCTTATTTATGAGATTAACCAGTTTTATCAACTACCAAGAAAGGAGACAGTTGATTTTTCATTGTTTTTGGACTGCTGGTAGTCTGTCAGTCCTTAATTATTAAATAATATGGGGCATTAAATCCGTCCTTGTGCAGTAACATTTAACTTGATAAATATTTTATTTATATTTGAGTTTGAAATAAATCTATTTTATTTTTATTTTTTCACTTTGACTTCATTTTTTGTATTTTACATTATTTCAGTTGTCATGCCGTGTATATCATAATTGCTGGCAATGAACTGATAGAACCGCATCATGTTCAACTGCAGAACGGGAACCATCTGAATCATCTAGTCCGTCCTCGTTGCAATCTGAAGTGAGTAATGTATTGCACCCAGAACAACAAAGCTTAGATCATACATCACACAGTGTACTGCTAACTAATTATATAAAAGCACAATGTTTTTTACCAGGTTGTAACAGTTCCATCAGCATTGCAAGTATGTCTCTTTTGTGATTAACTACATTTTGCAATAACAAACATACATAGTGACAAGTACTATGTATGTGTGTTATACTTGGTAGAGCCATGCTGCAGTTATATTAGAAGTATAGTTGTAGCATGAATGGGTCGGCTCGACCGGGGAAGGAGCACCCTCTCACAGAATACCAGCGTGAAATAATAGCTTAATGCTGCTGTGTTTTTTTTTATGGTGAGTGTAGAGAACCGGAGACCCTTTTTACTGGAAACGAGAAAATGATCTTAGTCCTCACGGGTGACAACGCATCTGCATTTTGATTTGTAATCGAGGATAGATGTGGATGTCTAAGGGTCGCAGAAATGTCTCCAGCAGATGGTGAATCTCAGTTAATGACAAGATATGCTAATAAATCCAGAGCCGTGACTATGTGTCGATATGGGTAGTAGAGGTGGTGAATGGCATTTTTAAAACTGAATTTAAAATATTTCATCAAAATTACTTTAACAGGGCTTCTACACATTTGATGATAGACTGCTGTGGCTTCTGCTATAGTTAATAAATTCCACACAAAAATAATGGACAGGGATGATGCGGCTCAAATACTTGAAATAGTTCATCAAAATATGTAGACAAATAATGATTTTTCTGAGTATGCTAGGGAAAACAATCTAAATAGAGCTAGGGCAGGCAGACTTTAAAAATATAAATGTAGACTTTAAAATGTTAGGGAATTTCCTGTTTTAACTTACAGCGACTTAATATTAATTGCTTGTGTCACATACCAATTAAAGCAAGCTCGCTACTATTATGGTGAGCATATAAGATTTAATGGTTGCTACCGGATAGAACTCTGTAATAACCAGAGGAGCAGCATTATGGAAGGAATAAAGTTAAGCCCTAGCTGATCTTTACTTAGGGCTAGAATTGCAAGTCATCACTATTAGTCGTAAAGTGTATTTTATTATATAAATTCTATATAATATCTAATATATAAATTCTTTTTTAGGAAGGATGCTTGGTACTACCACCTGCTTAGGACCCTGTAATTAATGAAATTAAAAACCCAAGCATACCACTGCAAGACTTCTAGACACAATAAGTTCATTCTGTAGATCGGACAATAAATAAAAATTAAAAATCTGAAGGTACTCCGGGTTAACACTGACATTGGGACGTCGGTCACCTCAGTCTGCCGTAACCATGGGTGCTGGAAAGCACCCGAAATGTCTGGAATTAAAAATCAAAGAAATAAAACGCGATAAAATCGATAAAAATAGTTGTTAAAAAAACTGCATTTGTGAAAATAAAAACTTCAAATATTTTCAAAACCCCGACTTTTTTTAAAGCAATTCCTTTACCATTTCATTGTTTTAATTGCATATTATCATATCTATATGCTTTTATATGTGGGCACTCATGGCCGAAGTGTCTATGAAGACTGGGCATTCCCCTTTGAAATGTACCATGTTTATATAATGCCTACTTGGTTCAGGTAAAATTCAGGCTTCTAGTTTAATCCACTACGAAGTTATAGGAGGTCGAAAACGGCCTGAAATGCTTCGAGAAAAGTATACGAGAAAAGTATAGTACGGCCGTGCCACTTTTTTGCTCGACTTGGCGGGGGCACTGCCGTACCCCCAGAAAATATTTAACACCTATCCAGTCACAAGTGAAGGTCAATGTATTATTACGGCCACAAATTATGTGGAACAGAGAGTAGGATCAACAACGCTTGTTTAATATTCATGAAATAAGTTTCACTGGTGCGCGCATTTCGATCAAAGTTGCTACTAATATAACAGTAGCCACGTAGCAAGCCCGTATTATTACATTAGAGGTTAGTAGCAGTTTAGCTGCAGTGTTTGCAGTTTGCAGTGGCAGCACAATTACTTACAAATTGTTTTAAGTATTATTATAGATTGAAAAAATCGCCCTGGAAGATACCCTTCTCTTCCTTATGTAGTTTAAAACAGCCGTCGTCCGCTCGATTATATGACACAGGATCGTACTCTACTACCCCATACACTGCCCGAGGATATCCCTAACTGTATAGTCTACCTTGTACAGCTCGAGGACTCTCTTTAGCCATCTATGGGGCACCGTGTCACTTTGTCAATAACTGCCTCAATGAGGTGTGGTTTCTTGTTTCCACGACTACCGCCCCGACATCTATTTTGAACGCGTGATATTACTTACCTGAACGGGTGACGAGTGAGTCTTGCACTTAAAATGGATGTCAGTATATTATATACGGTAGGTAGACACGTCTTGGAGCAGTATTTTCTTGGGTCTATGGTATCCTGATGATTAGGAACCAAGTGAGTAGTTTTAGTTTAACCAAAATTCGATTAGTGAAGATGCTTGAGTGTGACTTCTGGTCTAGAGCCCTTGAAAATATCAGGCGATCCCCACGTGATACAATGGTGCGCGTATTTTGATCTAAATTCTAATTAATGTATTAGTAATGGCGTAGCAAACACCACATTGTTTCAATTGAGGTTGGTAGCAGTCTAGCAGTATTGTTCGTAATGATAGATCATTAAAAATACTATAACTTACATATAATTTAGTTGTTTTTTCTTTGATTGTGATTTAAATAAATTTGTTGCAAGTTATGTTCCTACAATTTAACTTATAAAGTGTACAGAGTTCCTTTTTGGTAAACGCTGGTCTCGTCTGTATAGATCGCTTAACTGATACAGATACCAAATTATCTGAGGGACTGCTTAGGTCAGGATCAACGGGACCTACACAGTCTGGTTTGGCATCTATAAAGCTTTCAGACAAGCTTTTGTAGGGTGACTGTTCAATCTCTTTATTGACCGTTATTTGGAATTACTAAACATTTTTGAAGAATGTGGTTAATGAATGGTGAGTTTACCAACAAATATGTACCTCAAGTACGACGATGATGAAGTTACGTTTGTGTTATCAGTATTTCAATTAAATAAAGGGAAATAAGAGAGAAGAAAAATTACGTAAAACGATATGTGTGCAATGAGAATAGATGGGGAGTTGGTTGAGTAAGAGGATGAGCTGTTTGTGTATTTAGAAAGTGTGTTTATTAGAAACTTAAAACTTGACAAGGATATAGTACCAAAAGTGAAAGCATAAAATACAGTAAATGGAGCTCTTTACTTTATGTGGGATGTCAAAATGTATTTAAAATTGTGCCTTTTACCTGCGGCTTCGCTTGCGTGGCCTTTAATTTAGAAACATTGCTAATTCTATTTCGTACAAAAATTAGCAAAACTGGATCACTTACAGAGATACGACGGTATCTGTGTCTATATTGCAATATTATAAGCTACAGAAACACATAAGTTAGTTTATAATAATCGCATAAATATCATACATCAAGCAACACCTTTTTTATCGGGCGCGTCTTCTGATGTGTCTTTATGAAGAGAAAATGTCCTGAAATTGTAAATGCGTTATTTATATAATATGCATTATTAAAGTTGATATATATGGTTGATATATATAATAAAATAAGGTTTAATTTCATGGTTTTTATTAATATTAGCCATCTTTAGCGTTAACCATCTGAGCCGTGGTAGCTCAGATGTTTAACGCTCGCTGTAAATATAACAGAACGCGAGAAACCCGGGTTCGATCCCCGCCGGCACCAATGAAATTGTTAATTGCAATTTTAAGTGCTGATATACCACGTGCTTGGCGGTGAAGGAAAACATCGTGAGGAAACCTGCATGTCTGAGGAATAAGAAAAAAATATTTCGAAGACATGTGAAGTTCGCCAACACGCATTGGGGCAGCGCGGCGGACACTTCCTTGCCCTAAAAACCCTCTTAGAAATAAGGGGAGGCCTCTGCCCGGCTGTGGGACGTATATAGGCTGTAACTTTACTTTTTTTACTTTTTTATTAATATTGGTCCCATTGAATATTGATTAGCACCACATGTCAGTATTTTTTTACGATTGAGTAGACATTAAAATTTCATAAATGTAGTTCTATTCACCGTGAACGTGCGAGAAGAACTAAATTCATGAACAGGAGTAGAAATCTACATAAGATCGACAACAGCGTCTTCCTGAACATAGCTCAAAATAATAAAAATATGCAGCTGGCAACTAGAGCAAATATCCTACTTATTTGGCAGTCTGTGGAGTAAATTCGTTGATGAGTAGAAATAACATATTAGCCATGTAGAGACGGCGGAAAAGAAACCACTACCCCATTTCATCCCATGGGTGTGTTAAGAGGCGACAGAGGGAAACTGAAACAGAAGATGGGTAGCATCTTTTTGATAAAAGCGCAAGGTAATAAAGAGCTGCGGTTGCGAACCCGCTTGCCAAGCGTGAATACTACTGCAAATACCCGGTCTATTTGACAAACAATGAGGGAAGCCTATGATCAGCAGTGAATAGCCCCATTACAAGTAAAGAAGTAGCAGTATAAATACATCCCACTCATGGGCACAGGCCACGGCGAGTTTTAAGTCAAAAGGAAGTTGATTAAGTTGAGTCCAACGCGGAATGACCGACTTCACATACCGATACCTTAAAATGATTTCCGAAATATTATTTTACTTCTCAGGTATGCAGGAATCTCAGGAAGAAAAAGATCGCAGGTTACCTTGTGATCTTTTTCTTTGCCACCGATAACGTGGTAATACTGCGAAATTTACGTTTAGATCGGTCTGATTAGCCGGTAGCTTATGCGGATGACTTTTAAGACTTTATCAATGCAGTTCTACTCATACTTACAATAAAAATAACCCCATGTTTATTGCTAATAATATGTATATAAAAGGGGCATGCCCAGTCTTCATAGACACTTCGGCCATGAGTGCCCACATATAAAAGCATATAGATATGATAATATGCAATTAAAACAATGAAATGGTAAAGGAATTGCTTTAAAAAAAGTCGGGGTTTTGAAAATATTTGAAGTTTTTATTTTCACAAATGCAGTTTTTTTAACAACTATTTTTATCGATTTTATCGCGTTTTATTTCTTTGATTTTTAATTCCAGACATTTCGGGTGCTTTCCAGCACCCATGGTTACGGCAGACTGAGGTGACCGACGTCCCAATGTCAGTGTTAACCCGGAGTACCTTCAGATTTTTAATTTTTATTTATTGTCCGATCTACAGAATGAACTTACTGTGTCTAGAAGTCTTGCAGTGGTATGCTTGGGTTTTTAATTTCATTAATTACCAGGGTCCTAAGCAGGTGGTAGTAGCAAGCATCCTTCCTAAAAAAGAATTTATATATTAGATATTATATAGAATTTATATAATAAAATACACTTTACGACTAATAGTGATGACTTGCAATTCTAGCCCTAAGTAAAGATCAGCTAGGGCTTAACTTTATTCCTTCCATAATGCTGCTCCTCTGGTTATTACAGAGTTCTATCCGGTAGCAACCATTAAATCTTATATGCTCACCATAATAGTAGCGAGCTTGCTTTAATTGGTATGTGACACAAGCAATTAATATTAAGTCGCTGTAAGTTAAAACAGGAAATTCCCTAACATTTTAAAGTCTACATTTATATTTCTAAAGTCTGCCTGCCCTAGCTCTATTTAGATTGTTTTCCCTAGCATACTCAGAAAAATCATTATTTGTCTACATATTTTGATGAACTATTTCAAGTATTTGAGCCGCATCATCCCTGTCCCTTATTTTTGTGTGGAATTTATTAACTATAGCAGAAGCCACAGCAGTCTATCATCAAATGTGTAGAAGCCCTGTTAAAGTAATTTTGATGAAATATTTTAAATTCAGTTTTAAAAATGCCATTCACCACCTCTACTACCCATATCGACACATAGTCACGGCTCTGGATTTATTAGCATATCTTGTCATTAACTGAAATTCACCATCTGCTGGAGACATTTCTGCGACCCTTAGACATCCACATCTATCCTCGATTACAAATCAAAATGCAGATGCGTTGTCACCCGTGAGGACTAAATCATTTTCTCGTTTCCAGTAAAAAGGGTCTCCGGTTCTCTACACTCACCATACAAAACACAGCAGCATTAAGCTACTATTTCACGCTGGTATTCTGTGAGAGGGTGCTCCTTCCCCGGTCGAGCCGACCCATTCATGCTACAACTATACTTCTAATATAACTGCAGCATGGCTCTACCAAGTATAACACACATACATAGTACTTGTCACTATGTATGTTTGTTATCGCAAAATGTAGTTAATCACAAAAGAGACATACTTGCAATGCTGATGGAACTGTTACAACATGGTAAAAAACATTGTGCTTTTATATAATTAGTTAGCAGTACACTGTGTGATGTATGATCTAAGCTTTGTTGTTCTGGGTGCAATACATTACTCACTTCAGATTGCAACGAGGATGGACTAGATGATTCAGATGGTTCCCGTTCTGCAGTTGAACATGATGCTGTTCTATCAGTTCATTGCCAGCAATTATGATATACACGGCATGACAACTGAAATAATGTAAAATACAAAAAATGAAGTCAAAGTGAAAAAATAAAAATAAAATAGATTTATTTCAAACTCAAATATAAATAAAATATTTATCAAGTTAAATGTTACTGCACAAGGACGGATTTAATGCCCTATATTATTTAATAATTAAGGACTGACAGACTACCAGCAGTCCAAAAACAATGAAAAATCAACTGTCTCCTTTCTTGGTAGTTGATAAAACTGGTTAATCTCATAAATAAGCTAGTATGTTTGTCAGATACAGCTAGGGCAGATGTGAAAAAATAAAACAAGTTCTTGAGTTGATATACAATCAGTGTAAAAACATGTATAATTATCAGATATATGGATCACATTTAATAAATTGAAATGTTAAACATGTTAAACACTTACCTCACGTAGCGCAAATAATTCCTCACGTGGAAAATCGAAGACAAACAATGTGTGTGATCTTATTCTCATAAGTGTCAGTGCCACAGCTGATGTATAGATGTTCAAGACGAACTATTGGTGCATTTTGCGAGTGCCACACTACACGTTCACTGTACTCGAAACTTGTACCTAATAAAGAAGCTACAATTATTATATTGATATTATTCAAGTAAACTCAGTTATAAAGCATTTCTTAGAGGAAGACATACCACATCGTGATATGTACCAACTATTTACCTGCTGTGTTCGAACCAATTGTTGAGAGATCAACAATTGCATTTTACTTTTATAACAAAACAATAACATGATAACAACACGTAATTTAATTCTTGTGACATAACAGTGACAGCGGCCTACCTGTCGGATACGATGTTGCCACTTAACGGTCATAAAATCTATGGAATGATATCGATTTTTATTCGATTAATAATATCATAAAAAGAATAATCTTTGACGCGTTTTAAGTTCTGCACGCTTTTTAAAATATAATTTCCTTTATTTATTGAAACTCTATTTCAAATGTATTTTTAAGAACAGTTAGCTTGTGCTGTATTGTTTTGTTATGCTTTAGAGAATTCGTGGTAAATCAGCTGGAAATTAACTTCTTGAATTATCATAACATGATTCCATTTTAAATGTTATGTTAAAAACAGATAAGAATAACAGTTAACTTGTGCAGTAGCGTTTTGTTATACTCTAAAGAATTCTTGGTAAATCAGCTAGTAATTCGCTTGTTTAATTATCATAACTATAAATGTGAAGGTTGTCAATGAATTCAACCGAGCCTATAACAACGGTTGTTTTAGTTTTTAATGGTTGACTGCCGCTTTTGATGACTTGAAATTAATAAAAACCTATTTTGCGCAATAAGTTTTTTCTCTTTGGTAATGAATAAACCACAGAAACCCCTTTAATGTATAATAGTCCTTTTTTTGATACAAGTAGCACATTTTAAGGAACCGCAAAAACAACTTTGTTATTTATACAAACACTATGAAAAACAAAATAATTTGTTGCTGGCGATAATGACAGTGGTATTTTGACTCGATTTAAAATATATGCTTGTTACTACTGAACTCTTCATGGGCCTGCGAGTCCGACTCGCACTGAACCACTTTTTTTCAACATTTAGTTTTATTCTAATAAATAGTTTTTTCGTTTAAGCGGAGCTCTTTTACTTTAGGTTTATTACCTCTTTATCTACAATAATCAATCTGAGTAAGTACAGTGTGTAAATACGATTCTTAAATTGTAAAAATAATAATTGGATTTGAACATCTTAGGTAGGTATTTAGTTTTATTTATTTAGAAAATATTAATCTCGCAATTATTTATTGTAATAATATAATTTATCACACAGCTAACGCCCTCATTAGCAATGTAATGGTGAAAGAATTTTCAAAATCGGTCTAGTAATTTTTGAGATTAGCCAAAAAACGTATTCATTGAAAGTAGCGCCCTCAATAATAAAATTAACCCTATATTAGATATCTAAAATTATACATAACAATCTAGTGGTGAAAGAATTCTTAAAGTTGGTCAAGTACTTTACGAGTTAAGCGAATAAAATATTCTTTGATAGTAGCTCCCTCAATAATAAAATGCATCCTACGTTTTAAGCACCATAGCAAAAAACGATTCAACATAGCCTAATCCGCACACACAGTAAAAACATAACCATCCTTTTTCGTCTGTAGTCGGTAAACATTTGGTTAATAACGGTTGCGTATCGACTGCTTTGGATAAATATCCATTGTCAACGGTTATTTTAAACCTATATCCTAACATCGTAATAATTATCGAAAGATCATATAAGCATTGTAATAATGACACCATAAGTAATCGATTGAAAAGGGGAATCGATTTTTTAATGATTTTTGTGATTGGCAACATTTTTTATTTTATTCACTGACTAATGAATTACGTATTTACCTAATTTTATTTTTATCTTTTCGGTACTTTTAATTTGTGCAAAAATATTCCCATTGTTTTAGGATAAATGAATACCGCGATTAATAACCATAAATAAAGATATATTTTTTTAACAAATGCACATTGTTGGGCGTTCGATGGCCTAATATGGGCATCCCCCTTTGCTTTCTTTAATATACATAGTATTATTTCACAAGAGCCTGTTCATTTACTCATGTGAGCTATGAAACCGGGACTGTCACAAAAAATTCAATAGTCATATCTGAGAATATGAAAGCTATCGCAATATATGTCAAACTGTTTAAAAATATCATTAAAAATAAAAAAGGCGCAACAAACATACAACGGTATCACGAACAATTCCACCAATTGTGGATAAAATGTTATAGTGCATTTTATTTTTAAATTTCTCTTAACGGACTTGATACAAAAAAAAAAATTGGTGAAAAAGTGCTACGCCGATAGACACAACATATTAAACTAAAGACCTTCTTCGTTAATCAAAGTTTTGTGTACACAGTTTTGTTAGTAATTTTGCTAAAATTGACAATTATGATAAATCATGCAGACAGTGGCCACTGATCTATACTGCTCTGACAATTTTTGACGCTGCAACGGTAAGTACATATTTAATAGAAGTGTGTTTAATTTGACCAGTTATGCACTTATTATTAGTTTATTTAACAGTTAGTAGATGACGCTATTATTACATTAAACTATAAAAACAGAAAATTTACCCTCTAGTACTCAGACACATTAAGTTGAGATGCGACTGGAGTGGCTCTATCGCAAAACAAAGCCTCTTATATTTATATAATACATAAATTTGGCATAAAGTGATGTACAATCTATTATAAATTCTGCTTTATGCGATGTGTACTGCAATTATTTTACGATATAACAATAACGATCTGCGCAAGGTGGCTGACAGCAACTGGATCCGTGAAGCCAAACATCGGGCTAAGTGGCGCGTCTTGGGAGAGGCCTATGTCCAGCAGTGGACTGCAGCAGGCTGATGATGATAATGATGATGATAATAGTAACATATAGAAATAGCAATATCGTGTTTAGTTGTTAATATCGCAAACAATCTCTATTCGTTGATTTGCTCAAGTTATATAATGATATAGTCAACAATCACTATTAAATTTTATGAAATACAGCCATTTCAGTTTTAATAATCGACTAATTTATAATATTACAAATTCTAAGATCTGACCAATAAATTTACAAAAATCTTTTTATTTTTTACTATGAGGATAATAAGAGTTTTGTACTAATTGCAATTTTATCAGTTTATTATAGATAAAAAACCAATTCCTACTAAAACTTTTTAAAGATTAGAAAATAAACTCGGAAACATCAATTTTATGTTTTTTGATGGATGTCGCTGTTATTTATTTAAGTAGTAATTATTTACTAAAAAGTTTATTTATATCTTTTAAAATGAAATAACAAAAACTAAAAAATATACATTATAATTTTCAAATCAATTATGTATAAATGTAAGTTATTTATGTTATTTAATTTATAAGTAATTGGAGGAAAATTTCCCTACTTTTGTATTTTACGTTAGATGGCACTGTCTTGAAAAAGTGAATACAACAATAATATCGTAGATTGTCGGCGTAGTTCACTTTATAACCTTTGTTTATAAATATTTTATTTATATTAATAAAACATATCAATTGTATAAAATAGAAATTAACATCTAAAGTAAGGAAAATACTTAACCCTTCTTTTTTGAAATTCAATCAGATAAAAGTAGCATATAATTGGCTAGCTTAAAAAATATCGATACATCGATATATCAATATGATTTTTTCAATGTATCGATATTTTTGAGCGATATTTAATATTTTGATATATCGATGCACCGATATAAAATTCCAAGTAATGAAAAGGTATAAAGATCGATATTTTTTCAGACCAATAAATATTTATAAGTTGTAAGATTAAAAAAATCCTAAAAAGGAATCCTTTTTTATTCCCTTCTCTTTTACACTATATATTATATTTTATTTATTTTTTATTTTTGGTCGATTTGCTGTTTTATAATTTGGTTTTTAGGTCTGTCTATCAATTTCAAATTTAACTGCCCGTCCGTATCGTTGACATGGCTAACTTGTATATTATAACTCTCAACATGCGCGTAACACGTATTTATTGCATTTAAGTATCTTATTCTCAAACAATCGTTCAATAATCAATTCGTGAAAACAAATTAATTTGAGCATTGCAGTAGCTTTCTGTTTTATTATATATAATGTCTAGTGTTGTTGGAACTCTTTAAAAAAAATAAACAAACAAAACGTTTCATGAATCTGTGTGGAAAATCCTATATAACCAGTGGCAATACGACAAATTTAGCTGAACATCAAAAAATAAGCATCACTAGGCGTTTTTGCGACTTAAAAATACAAATGTAAGGTCAAGTGAAGTAAAAATTACACCAAGAGCTTCAGAACCTCAACGAACGACAATAAGAACCAGTTTACCTGTTTGGTCGACTAATTCAACTATAACCATGATTATGACTGATAACCCTGCTGAGTGGCATCTGCAGTATATCTTGCAGTACTCAAAAACAGAAGTGGGCTGACAGCTGAGCACCTAAATCAAAGAGTTTTTCTTATGTTTGTATCTGATAAATATTGGTTTGATTAAAAGATAAATATTTTATTTAATGTTAATTTGTTCTTGATTTATTAAAAATAATGTTTATAGACCAGTATTTATCTGTCAATGTAAGATGATTGAAGTAGATTAGGATGAATAAATTAATTTCAAGAGCACGAATATTCTCTGATAAATCATACCGATATATCGATATTATTAAATAAAAATATTAATATCGATATTGATATTTTCAAAAAATACCGATACGATATATGTTGACACTTTATAGCATTTCTGACAACCCTAGAGTACAAGTAGCCTCGGGTCCCTAGCTACCAATACACAAAATTTCTTGGAAATCTGTTCAGAATCTGTTGAAATGTGTATTTGCGTGAATATTGAATACACAGACAGACAGACAAATATTCTTAAAACCACTAATTTGGCTTCAGTACTCTTTATTAAGTCCTCTGGACTTATTCTACAGATTTATTATATGTATAGATGAACATGGGCTTTTTTGTTAGTATTTTTTCTCATAATTTACTCTTTTCAAACTGAAAAAAGATTTTATTTTGAGACAACTGTAGTTTACTTATTGTCTGAAGATAAAAAAATGGATATAAAAGTACTCAATTTGAAGTAATAGTAATGGGTAAAAGTCTCCACATAACCACGCAGCCGGCTGCGTGGTATGCTATGAGCATTCACCGCCTCCCTCCCCCGCTTTCCGGAGGGTTGCCCATATTTGCTTCGGGCGCAAAAAAAAAAAAAAAGTAATAGTAATGGAGACGCCAGTAACTTAAGGTATCTTCGATAAAGATTTAGTGGACTGTAATTTTGGTGCATACGGCAAAGGGGAAAATAAATAGGTGGGATAGCACGCACTGACCTGATGAGGGCTGCCGCGCCTTCCTCCTGGAGTGTCTGCTGTATAGCGAGCTCGCCACGTGGTTCGGCGCACACGCACTCTCGGAACAGTCTCGTGAAGTCCCACACTCTCCACCTTTGCCTTTACGGGGGCGTCTCACACTTTTATGAGTTACAAAGACACAATGTCTGATGCGGTGAATATTAAACATAAACAGGAGAACTCAATGTTCGTCCTGCGCGGTTTGCAGTTAATGTACATAAGACGCGACGGGTGGCCGTGCGTTGCGGATGGCGTAATATCACTTAGTATAATGACGCGCGCCGAGATCCTCTTTTTCACCTCGGCGGCAGCGCGTGCGGTAGGAAAGGGAAGGAAGGAAGGAAACAAAAAATATGCACTAGTCATGTTGATAAAGTAGATATAACTTAGGACTAACTCAATGCGATATGTAATGTAATGTTGATAAAGTAGATTGTTAACTGGCGTTACCATTTCCTCCCGCCCTTAAAGGGTCACCTTTAAAAGACAACCGTAATATAAAAAGTAAAAGGAAAACAAATAAATAAGCGGTATATAAAGTGAGAGGATGCGCTCAATGCGCATGTCTCATCTACTAACCTTACTTGGTAAGCGAGAAAATGTATACATAAATATAATATTGCGGTTTAACACTTTTTTAATATATATAAATATAAACTTAATTCCTAATTTAGATAAATAATTATAATCAAAATAATCGTGATTTATTGTCTTGGGAGAGGGCAAATACGAGCAACAGGACGGAGATATGTTCCTTTAGTAGTTCTCACGGTCACTACTCGAACTACGCCATCCTTCGAAGGATGAACAGACTCGACAATCGCTAATGGCCAAGCAAGGGGCGGTTCATTATCATTTATCACAATTACAACCATGCCTGGTACGATAGCCGTAGACGGGGTGTTCCACTTCTGACGAACTTGTAATCCGTGAAGGTATTCCGTCCTCCACCGGTCCCAAAACGACTGAACTAATTTATCCAGTAAAGAATGCCTGTATAACAGACTGGTAGAGTCAGATTTGACTTTGGGTGCGGGTAATGACAATAAAGGTGCGGTATTCAAAATATGACTCGGAGTAAGAGCTGAAGGCTCTGCAGGATCAGAACTTAATACTGTCAAGGGTCGCGAGTTTAGCAAGCACTCAATTTGCGCAAGAACAGTATTAAGCTCTTCGTATGAAAGTAACTGATGTCCGATAACTCGGAACAGATGCGTTTTTACGACTTTGATCATACTCTCCCAAGCGCCTCCAAAATGAGGAGAGTTGGGACAGATAAACTTCCATGTTATACGATTCTCAGCACACTCTTGCTCAAGCTTTGGGCGGTATTCAACGTTTAGAAATTTATAGAGATCGCGAAGATACGAAGCGGCACCTTTAAAATTCGTTCCATTATCCGAATATAAAAACTGAATCGGCCCTCGTCTAGAGAGGAAACGTTTAAGCGCAGCGAGGAAACTAGAACTACTAAGATCTGTAGCGATTTCTATATGTACAGCTCGAGTCGTGAGGCATGTGAAAACACATAAGTACGCCTTCTCGCTGCGTACACCACGACGACGTACAGGAGTGTATGCGATAGGACCGGCATAATCGCAGCCCGTGTGTGTAAATGCCTTAATAGCTTGTCTTACACGACTATGGGGAAGATCAGCCATCAAAGGGTAAGTTGGACGGGGTCTAAGCCGGAAATATATATTACATTTGTAGACTCTGCTTCTCACAGTGCGGCGTGCTGAAAGGATCCAAAATTTTTAACGGAGCAATGACAATAACAATTCAGGCCCAGCGTGTAAATTTTTAATATGATAATAGTCAATGATCATGTTCACTACATGATCACTGCGCGGGAGTATAATTGGATGTTTTTGTGTGTAATCTAATGCGGAGTTCGAAAGACGACCACCAATGCGGATTAAACCATTCTCAATAAAAGGCCTTAAACGATTGAAAGCGGGCGAGCAAGGTTTGTTACCTTCAATATTTAAATATTCCACTGCAAAATGCTGTTTTTGCAGGGCGTGGAGGATTGTAACCTCAGAGAAACTGAGATCATCAGCAGTCACTACAGTAGTGCTGCGGCGGGGCAATAATTTAGCAAACTTACACACGTACGCAATTATACGTAGAAGTTTACTCCAAGAAGAGATGCGGAGTGCGAGCTCATAAATCGCAGAATTACAGACGGATGTGCACACAGTGTGCGACAAAATCTTCTTCTCAGGCATGTTTGCAATAACCTCATTGTCTAAAGTACGAAGAGGCCATTGAGATGGATCTAACGAAGTCCACTGAGGCCCATGGAGCCACAGGGGGTTTGAAACTAATTTATTTGGCGTAACGCCACGTGAAAGTATGTCAGCGGGATTCTCAGTACCTGCGACATGATAAAAGTTATCAGCGCGAATATTGTCGGTAATCTGAACAACGCGGTTTGCAACAAAGGTCTGCCACTTGTGTGGCGAACTCTTTATCCAGTACAGAGCTACTTTTGAATCTACAAAGGCATAGACTGATATTGCAAGGTCAAGAGAATAATTGTCGAGTACTCTGCGAAGCAATTTTGAGAGTAAAACCGCTCCACAAAGCTCAAGGCGTGCAATAGATAGTGGTTTCGTCGGTGCGACTTTAGTCTTTGCACAAATCAACTGGACGGTGTTACCATTGACGCTCTTTACATGTATGTAGACTACGGCACCGTATGCGTGCTCGCTGGCGTCGGAAAACCCCAGGAGTGACGCAGTACAGTTTTTGGATACACCAACATGTCGCGGGATACGTAAATCATTAAGAGCTGGTAATTCAGCACAGAATTGTCTCCACATCTTAATAATTGGCGGTGGTGGTATGTCGTCCCAATCTAAATTAAGTTGCCAAAGCTGCTTTATTAACAATTTGGCGTACGCGACTGTGGAAGCAACGAAACCCATTATGTCCCACAGGCGAGCGACAGTAGATAAGATGGCGCGCTCAGTGCACGTCACATCAGCGGGAACAGATATCTTAAAATAAAAGGCGTCACTATCGGTAGACCAATGCAAGCCTAGTATTTTATGTGGCATTGATTTATCGAACTCTACTTCTCCTGTAATTTTATGGGAAGTAGGGAGGTCATCTAAAACAGATCGACGGTTGCTATGCCATTTTATCAGGTCCCATTGGGCACCCTTGAATAAGTCTATCAGCTGCCGAGAGGTCTCACTGGCCTCGGATTCACTGGGCATAGAGAACGCGATGTCGTCCATATATAGCGAAGTAAATGCGATACGACTCGCAAGTGGATACTTTGCGCCGTCGTCATCAATGAGCTGTCTTACCGTGCGCAATGCATGGTATGGACTCGAAGTTAAACCGAAGCACACGCGATTGAAGTGGTATAACACAAGTGGGTCTTGTGGACGGAAGCGGTATAGGAAGCATTGGTAACGACGATCAGAATCGCGAACAACTATTTGCAGAAATTGTTGGCGACAGTCGGCTGTCATAGCGATTGGATGTAAGCGGAAAGTTAAAATTATATTGAACAAGTCGCCTTGCAAATTTGGTCCTGAATGCAGAATATCATTTAATGATCGCCCAGTGCTAGTCTTACTGCTAGCATCCAGGACGATGCGCAGACGCGTTGACTTCTTATCTTCGCGTAAGACTCCATGATGCGGTATGACATATATTGGAGCGGGTTCATGAGAGTCATACGGCGGTGCGGGGGATATATAATTTTTAGCTAAGTATTCCTTTATGACGTCATCATATGCTAACCTTAATGTAGGCGAGGCTTGAAGTTTCCTCTCCAAGCACATGAATCGTCGTCGAGAGGTTTCATAAGAATCTCCGAGAGAGTAAACGTCATCTTTAAATGGCAGGCCAACAATATATCTACCAGTAAAAGGATCGCGGGATGTCGTAGATTTATAAAACTCTTCACATTCAATGTCTGAAGGACACTGAATGGGCGGTGCGGAGGGTGGCTGTTCAAGCTCCCAAAATCGTTGCACTAATTTGTCAACGATAGGAGACTCTAGAACTGAGCAGGACGTTAAAGAATGATTTACCTGAAGTGTCGGCACTGAGCCCATAATAACGTAACCAAATACCGTATTCAAAGCCGAGGGCCCGGACAAGTCGTTAGACGAATAAATTACGTCTGGACGTAGTAAGTGCGGGAAAAGGGATGCGCCTATCAAAACATCAATTTTATTAGGCATGCTATAACATTCATCAGCGAGTCTTATGCCATGGAAGTGTGATAAGACAGATGTGTCTACCACAGCGGTGGGCAAAAGGTCGGTGATTTGATCAACAACTAGCGTTGAAATATTGAAGTTAATATTCGAGTCGAATCGTGAGAAAATTTTAATATCAATCGATTTCGATTTTACAATGTTTTCAACTCCACCGAATCCCTTTACTACAGTACATTCGGTATCGTGTTTTTTAACGCCTAAACGATGACAGCACTCTTTAGTCATAAAATGGCTTTGAGCCGCGGAGTCTAATAATATACGAATAATTTGTTTCTCTCCCTTAGCATCGTAAGCAAATACTTGAGCGGTTGATAATAAAACAGTTCTCTGCGAACGACTTGCGCGCGCGGGAGGCGGTGAACGTTGAGAAACATTCTTGAACGAAGTACACAGCGCGACGTCTGAACGCGCACCTGCGGTGAGGGGTGGCGAGTGTGCGGGCGCGGGGGTTGCAGACTTCAGTGTAACTGGCTGAAGCGGTGGAGAACGCGCCAGCGCAGGGGAAGCATTATCGCTTCTGCGGTGGAAGTGCAACAATGTGTGATGTTTAAATTTACAAACTCGACAACTATAATTTGAAGAGCAACTAGACACTCGATGACTTAAACTGAGACAATTCACACATGCATTGTTACTCTTTACGCATTTAAATCGTTCCTGCGGCGTCATTTTATTAAAGTCTGCACACTTAAATAGGTGTTGATGCACAATATTATCGCACAGACACTTTGAGCAACTAGTCGTCGTGCTTACGTACGCCTGATACTTCGGCGACGAAGTATTATTACAGCGACGATTATTACCGTTACCTCGTCGATTGTTTGGTGCGCTATTAGAATTTGTACTAGAATCGGTGCGTTGCAAAACTTTGGAGCGGGTCTTAATAAAATTTACTAAATCATCAAAGGTAGGTACCATCGAGTTATGACTATATTCGAAAGAGCGAATGGTATCCGGGTCCAGCTTCTTAAGCGCGATATGAAGAACAATTAAGTCCGCGAGATTATCTAACTTTAAGTTTTGTAAAGCGCGCACTGCACTTATAAAGTTATCAGTAAATAAATCAAAATTATTTGCGGTGGCCGATTGCAATGGCTTAAATTCGAACATCTGATTAATATATGTAGATGCTAGCACACGCCGGTCTTCATATTTGTCGACGAGTGCTTGCAATAAAATTTTATAATTTTCAGCGCAAGGAGTTATACCTGAGCATACAGATAGGGCTTTGCCCGTTAGTTTACCTAGCAAATAGTATAACTTTTCAGCGTCGGTAAGCGATGTGTTGTCATGGACGGTTGATTTAAAGCTAGCATAAAATAAAGGCCATGAGCGAATGTCACCCGAAAATGGCATAAGTTCGATAGGCGGAAGTGTGAATCTGGCTTTAGATGGTGTACTAGTACTTTGTGAATTAGATTGCGAATATTGTAAATAAAGCCTATTTATTCTACCGCAAAGAGATTCAAACGCAATGAGGCTGTTATAATCAGGTTTAGCAATAGGGTTTATTTTTAATAAATGTGAATTATAATTATCTAAGACCTGTTTAAACTCAATACGTAAAGCATTAATATTAGAACTTCCATCAAGAAAACGCTCCATCGTGGAAGTGTTTGTGAAGATGTCCGAGGACATATCATATATTTTTGCACTATTTCAAATAAAGCATCTCGTTTAGCTAACAATAAAACCAACTCAGCATCAGGTGTGCCCTCATTATCCGAGGAATCGCTATTATTCGATGCTATTTGTTTTTTAGGCGGCATTACAACTTAAGTTATGCGGCAAAAATAATATAATTATAAGCGGGTAGTCTGTAAGCGACCTCGCTACGCGGTTGAATTATTAAATATTAGTTTCGTTAACGATGAACTTTAATTGTTAACTTTTATAATAATTATGAAGTTATTTATAACGAATATAATGCTTAAATATATGTGCAAATAATAAATGTAATTTAATAGTATAATCTATAGATGTAGTTAAAAGTTGATGACGTGATGTGAACATACAACAAATAATTTATATAGATAATTATATGCTTATTCATTCTATGAATATAGTTCTAAAATTACTATGAATGTCACCTATTAGGACCTATTCTAGTGTTCTAATAAGGGCGGGGTTAATCCGAAGTCGGATTAAAATATAAATAATTAATTATATAAACGCTTATTACGATAACGATCTAATAAGGGCGGAAAGTCAAGGTCAATCCAGCGAGAAGTGACCATTAAAAATGGAGATGCCAGTAACTTAAGGTATCTTCGATAAAGATTTAGTGGACTGTAATTTTGGTGCATACGGCAAAGGGGAAAATAAATAGGTGGGATAGCACGCACTGACCTGATGAGGGCTGCCGCGCCTTCCTCCTGGAGTGTCTGCTGTATAGCGAGCTCGCCACGTGGTTCGGCGCACACGCACTCTCGGAACAGTCTCGTGAAGTCCCACACTCTCCACCTTTGCCTTTACGGGGGCGTCTCACACTTTTATGAGTTACAAAGACACAATGTCTGATGCGGTGAATATTAAACATAAACAGGAGAACTCAATGTTCGTCCTGCGCGGTTTGCGGTTAATGTACATAAGACGCGACGGGTGGCCGTGCGTTGCGGATGGCGTAATATCACTTAGTATAATGACGCGTGCCGAGATCCTCTTTTTCACCTCGGCGGCAGCGCGTGCGGTAGGAAAGGGAAGGAAGGAAGGAAACAAAAAATATGCACTAGTCATGTTGATAAAGTAGATATAACTTAGGACGAACTCAATGCGATATGTAATGTAATGTTGATAAAGTAGATTGTTAACTGGCGTTACCAAGTAATAATAAGTAAAAGTTGATGAAGTACGAAGAAGCAGATATGCGGCGATTGACATTATATTGTGTTTATTTCTTCTATACGAATTTGATAAATACTTTAGCCATACTTCGGTAATCAGCCCAATGGTTAAACAGTAATGAAAGCACTAGAAAAAAGAAAAAAAGTGCCTATGTTGCTTCTAAAACCGTATCTCATAATATGTTAAAATTCACTGAGGCACTAAGACTACAGAAAAAGCTAAAAAATGGACATACATACATACATAGTACTATATTCATACACTCGAAAAACATTACCCCAGCCTGTCTGGTATAGCAATGGTGGCCAATACCTTCTTATGAGAAAAACTTTAGAAAGGCTTATGTTCAGTAATGTACTTTGATAGGCAATAATGAATGAACAGATGTAAAAATACACAGATTAGTAAGCCGATGTTGATAAAATATTGGTTAACCTAGTTGGATTTAGTAGTTTTGCTGCTTCTAAATATTTGATATAGGTTAGGGATGGTTAAAGTGGAAGGCTTAGTAAGTTATTCGTCGTAAATCTTCTCGGGTAAGCTAATAATGCCTAAACTCAAAACACAATTAACTGTTAAGTAGTTTAAGTTACAGCGACCTTATCTTGTGTCATAATCTAGTTTGCATCTACTCAAAATCCCAGGTAAGATTCCGGTTGGATATTCACAGGCTTATTATTCCTTCACCTTTGTAAATGTTAGAGGAAGTTTTAATATATTCATATTTTCGACGACGAATACCAAGTATACAGGATTTTTTAAAGAAATTTGAAAAAAAAAATGGTTTGGTTATTTTCTATACAAAATAGCTGGTTCGGCAGTAGGCATACGAAACACAGCAGCATTAAGCTGCGATTTTATGCTGGTATAAAATCGCAGCTTAATGTGAAAGTGTGTGTTAATGTAGCCCACGCGACATACTATTATATATTTATGTTAATCGTGTAAAAAGTAGTCTAATTAAAATTCAAGATAGATCACTACGTCCCCTACTCATTAACACCTTCCCAACTGGTTGGTATTCTGTGAAACTGCACTGGTATTCTGTGAAAACGTGTACCGTTCCCGCTCAAGCCGTCAGATTCGTGCTACAACTATATTGCTGCAGCATAGCTCTATCACGTAAAAATAACATCTAGAAAATAATCTATACATGTCTGTGTGTGGAGGTAATATCGAAATAACTAGCTTCTATATAGCTCAGAGCGTAACTTGCGTGCTATTAAGACATGAATAACAATTTTTAAAATTTTTGTTTATATATCTTATCATACTGTAGTATATGTAGTATCCTGGCTAATCGTCGAAATAACTAAACCAATTGTAATAAAACTTCACAAACATGTAAAGCGCAATGCCAGGCTATAAATTTTACTCGAAATACTGAGACATTTAAACAAAACGAAAAATTGATAAAATAAATGGTCTTAAATCTAAACATCGTATCCTACCCGGACGAAGCCGAGACGGGACGCCAGTATGCAATAAAATTTGAGATTTGTTACTTATATTTGCTATTGAATTACGTAAAATATCACCCTGTCCCATGGTTCATACCCAATCATATTGACACTGCAAACACCAGAGGGAGTAGTTCCCAGCTACCTTTATAGATCAATTTTCCGAAGTTCACTTTGCGGCTAATATTTTTACGTCGCAGTACTAACATATTCTACATTTTTTTATAGGAGAGGGGGCAAACGAGCGTACGGCTCACGTGATGGTAAGTGATTACCGCCGTTCATGAACAGTTGCAACATCAGGGGAATTGCAGATACGTTGCCGGCCTTTGAAAAAGGAGTAGGCTCTTTTCTTGAAGGTCCCTAAGTCGTATCGGCCCGGAAAAATCACTGGTGGTAGTCGACTCTACAAGGAAGTTGTGCGAGGAAGAAAACTTCTTTTAAATCGCACGGTGGTGGATCGCCAGTCGTCCAGATGGTATGGAGATATCGTGAGTTTTGTTGCGATGTGCGATGGTGAAATTGTACGGCTAGAATTAGTTCGAACAATTCCTCAGAGCATTCCCCGTGGTAGATGCGATAAAATACGCAAAGAGATGCAACATCTCTTCGCAGTGCCAGTGACACAAGTCGATCGGAAAGAGGTCGCCGATGATTCGAACAGTCTGAAATTCCGCTCGTGTCTAAACCTACACGGGGCAAACGGAGCAATAAGACAAAGGCGCCCCCTATCACGCTATCCGTGAATTTCTGCAAGATCAGGGGACTTCATTAAAACTTTAACGCCATCCACTACCATCTGGAAACGGCGAAGCTGGCCTTGCTCTAACTAACCAAGACACAGATGTCCTCTCCGGATGATGCTTTATATCTTTCCTACCCAAGGTACAAATGAGACATTGCGTGAACAACAGAAAGGATATCTGTTTTCCACGCCTCGGCAGCTTCAAAGGTACGGACCTGTACATCTTATGGCGCGTAGACAGCAAAAACCATACCCGCATCTATTCGTGCCTTTATATGTCCCATAGCGGTAATGCCGACACCGATTGACTTAACAACCAAATCCAAATGGCTACAGACTCCGAGCTACAACAGGTCCCATCGGCAGAGATCGTGATACTTGGCGATTTTAACGCCCACAACGCTATGTGAATTGGTTCTCGTTTAACCGATCATGCGAGTAGATCTGTTTATGACTTTGCTTTGGCATATAGTCTGATACAACTGGTTGGTGGTGATGGCACCATTTGACATAAGAAATAAAAAATTGTTTTAGCAATTTTTTTATTTTATGTATTACTGTTGTGATAGGTAACGTAAAAAGCTATTACGTTAAGTAATGATTTTTATCGATGTCAACGCTTTTAAACGTTTGCACGGGACAAAAATTTACTATAGTATTGTATACATATTCCTGTGCAATTATTTTGTAGAATAGCATTTTTTATATTTGTTTCAAATTTTATAATACATAAAATACATATTATAGTAAATAAAAAAATAATTCAGCGCAGCAACGAAAGACGGTTTCAAATAGTACTACTGAACCGAAAAAATCTATGGAGTCATTGCTGTTTTATCACAATCGCCAAAAAGGATAGATAGATTGGCAATCCCAGAACACGACTTCCCTCAGTATTGAAGCTGCTTCTAATCGCTGGTGTCGGTATGTTATGTATGACGTAAATGAGATGTGATACGTTCGTCAATCTTAAGTCAAGCCCGTGGCCTTACATGTTTCTTACCCTGGCAATACATGTTGGCCAAGCCTCAGCCTTCACTAGTGCTACAGTCTTCACGTTGGTCAAGTTCGAAAGAGACCAATTTCAAGGCCAATATTCACCAGTTTTTATGGAGCGGTCTACATGTTGACCATAATTAGCCGTCATTAAGAATTGATATGATATGGACGACGTAAAATTTGTTGCAGCTTCTACTACTTATTTAATAAGTGCATATAATAATGATTTCTTATATTTACGCGAACACTACACATGATTAAAACTACTTTTACGGATTTTATCGCGTTTATTTTTACTTTTTATTTTTAATTCCCGACGTTTCGGGCGCTTTCCAGCACCCATGGTCACGGGGGACTGAGATGACTGACGTTCCGATGTCATTGTTAATCAAGTGCAATTTTAATCGAGTGCATATAATTATTATGTCAGTGTACTTCGCAGTAAAGTTAAAACTTAAAGATTTCCTCGTTAGTACATGCTTGTCGGTCGGCTATAGGTACATGCTTTCACAAAGGTGGTTCAAAGGTTTGGCATAGTAATAATATGAAGTCGATAATGAATAAATAGAGAAATAAAGACGAATTATCGGCTTACAGAATTAGGTTGGAGAGGTCTAAATCCCGCACGGAGCAAGTATTTGTGTGACCTACAAATAATTGGTTCGACTCTGGATGTTTGTCCTTATTAAATGTATGTAAACTTACGCGATACAGAAGAAAACCTAGTGTGAGGACAACGTTTTAAAAAAAGTCGTGTTTGACTAATTGCTTCAAAGAAATTTTCAATAATGTTTGAATTTTCAATTTATCTTTATTTCATGTAGTGTATGAAATTTGGCATTGATGTATAAAGGAGTAAACCAACCCAAAACGAAAGATTACAACAGCAGAGTAAATTTAATTTAATTTATTTATTTATTAGTTATTCAGGTAAATACTCCCCTTTTGTTAGCGTTGTTAAAATTTTGGGTTAGTAAATTAACAGCAATTACTATTCATTATTAAAAAAAATCTGGGCCTGGAGCCTATATGTTGCAGTGCCTCATTACAGTGCAATCTTGCCTTCCATATATGAAAGCTAGGAGGGCGTTGGTGGTATCTCGCATCAACGCACCAGAGAGACTTCTCTTTTTCGTAATATTATCGCAAAGCTGTCCACGCTTCCTCAGCAAACATACTTGATACACTGCAAAAGCGTGGCAGCCCCAACAATATCCTGAACCCATTGTTGTACTGAATATGTAGCTTAATGAAAGGCTAGGTAGGATGTCTGACAGTAAGCTTTGAATAATGTTATCTTAACTTCATTCATACACCTAGGAAACTTGTTGGCAAGCATATTACACCTCACTGCCAACCCTCTACGTTCCCTTTCAACATCTAAATCGTCAGAGAGATCTTCGGTGACCCAGTGTCCCTGATATCTAAATATGGTAACTCTACTCAATGTAACTCCTCCAAGTCTAACATGAAGAACAGAGTTAGGTTTTGATTTCCAGCCTTAAAAACGAGTAGGTCGCTCTGTTTAGATATATATCTGAGAATATGAGCAGCTGCGTACTTT
The DNA here is from genome assembly GCA_036936625.1 of Parnassius smintheus behrii. Lineage (NCBI taxonomy): Eukaryota > Metazoa > Arthropoda > Insecta > Lepidoptera > Papilionidae > Parnassius > Parnassius smintheus. The sequence goes on along the minus strand of JAUPFT010000004.1, from coordinate 32,311,247 downwards.
TCACAGTTGCTTATTAGCGCTTCGGGGACCCTGATCGATGGGCGATGGATGATAAAGTGTGCCTTTTGTCAGGTAAATAACAAAACGATGGGTCCGTCAAAATGTACTTTAATCAAGCGATAGCAAAATATCTGCAATTCTCTGGTGTTGCAGTTGTTCATTGTCGGCGGCAGTCACTTTTCATCAGGTGAGCCGCATGTTCATTTTGCCTCAACGGAGACTAGCCATCGGCGTAGGACAAGATGATAGTGCCGAAATGTATGCTCAAGCACAGGTGCACTCTCTGTTTCCTCACTCTCAAAGTCCGATCGGATGGTAAGCCGATACGACCGGAAAGAGATCAGGCTCAGGACCACGGGACACGGGACACGGGACAGGAGACACGGGTGTGAGACACCGTTTTTTCCCAACTCCAGGCATATTTTGAGAATTTCTTGACGAAAAAACTAAACAACTGATTTTTTTGCTCGACCCGGGATTCGAACCCAGGGTCTCATGATGAGTAGTTACGTTTACAACCACTGGACTAATAAGTTGATAATGAATGAAAATGTTATTAAAAATTATCTCACTTCTTATACAAGAATTTATTCTCAAAATTATTTAAATATAAAAATATTACCAATGTTATAAATTATTTTGGAAGTTTTTATTTAAGAGAAGTTTTATTTAACAGTGGTAGAGCCACGCGGCAGCTAGCAGCCATAGCAGCTGGGGTGGTACCACGACCTCAAAGAATACCGGCGTGAAGTAGAAGTTCTGCTTTCACGTTCCGTCTGGTGAGTGCAGGTTGCCGGAAGTCCAATTCCCCCGCCGCCCTTCAACATGGAAGCGGAATTAAATGTTAGACTACCACAGGAGGGTACAAGTAACTTTGAAGAATCGCTCACTGAATATCCACAACCAAGCTACACCACTCCTGAGCGTGGCTGCCCCGCGTATTCTGGGGGAGGGCAATATTCCGTTCAAGACAAAAACTGCTTGGGGCATGCTGAGCAACAAGACCAGGCGACCCCTGCCATGCTACTTGTGAATTTATGCAGTATCAGGGAACTTCTTGAACTTAAACGCCGTCCACTAACATCTCGAGATGGCGAAGCCGTATCTCTTCTACCAGGGGTACAAACTAGAGCATTCCTTTGTGCCTCGGGCTGGAGTTTGCGTATACGTCAGAGCGGACATCTGTTCTCGATGCCTCAGCAGGTTTGAAGGTTTGGACCTGTTCATCCGTACATAGCAACGACCATCAGCGCGTCTATGGGGGCGTCTATTCGTCCCATAGCGGTAATGCCAAAACAGACCGACTCTTCGACCAAGTCCAAATGGCTACAGATTCGTTGCTACAGCAGATCCCCTCCGCAGAGATCGTGATCCTCGGCGATTTTAACAACTACCACGTGGAATGGCTTGGTTCACGTTTAACCAATCATGCGGGGAGAACTGTTCATGATTTTGCCTTGACATATAGTCAGACACAACTGGTTACTTTGCTTATGTGGATTACAGATATGGAGGATCATGCACCTTCCCTGTTGGAATTTCTGCTGATCTCTCATTCAAACGGATATCAGGTCTCCGTCGAGGCTCCTCTTGGCTCCTTGGATCATTATCCTATCCCGAATGTGGTGTCACTCACGCTGAAATAGCGGTTGCATTCTGCAGGCTGCCGCCGTGTCTGGCACTATAAGTCAGCCGATTTCGATAGGATGCGGTCTTTCTTTGCATCCTACCCTTGGGGGTGATTTTGCTTCTTGCCTGACGATACCGACGTAATTGCTGATTCTATCGCTGATGTGATGCTTCAGGGTATTGAACTTTTTATTTCTTCCTCTGTGGTGCTCAACGGCAGATCTCAGCCATGGTTTACTCGCTCCTGTAAAATGGCATCATGTTATAAGCAGGAGTGCTACCGACCCTGGCCTGACGCATCAACTTCCCGGGATTTAAACACCAGCACCCTAAATAAGAAGTATAATTACGCTTCCAGGTCTTTCAAAAGAGTCATTGCCAACGCAAAGTCAGAGCACAAAGGTTGAATTGGCAAGAAACTAGTTTTATATATTTAAAAAAATACGGTTCTGCTAACCGTAACATGTCGCCGACACAATCACACACTGATGTAACGTGAAGGACATAATTACATGATAATGATAAAGTATGCAGGCCAAAAAAAACACTACCTATCTCAATGTAACACATAGCAGCCTCTCAGTAACAAGATCTTTCTTGTTCTTATTATTAGATGAACTACTACAAGCAAGAGAATCAAAACACTTGTCTTATTTAGGCAGAATCTTAGTGTGGAAGTAATGTTTTACTCCAACGGGCATAATAACGACAGTGAAAGTGAACTGATTCAGTATCTATAAGGAGTGGAAAATTACATTTTACTCATTCATAACACGGCCTCTTCTGAGAACTCACACGTTTTCGGGTGAAGGAAAAAGTAGCGTTACTGGCTTAATGTAACTTTCCCGTCTTGGCCCTTTCGAAACATGAAATACAGAATAAGCCTTAACAAAATTGAAACACGCGTTCAATTCAGATTTTAGTTTACCTCGTTTTCTACTGGACCTTAACACACGTCGCAGCTAACACGGGTTTTAACAATTGTAACACAACACTACGCACACGGTACTGAAAATACAGACCAATCAGCTAAGTGAGCTTCAGTGAGCGGTTCAGTTGCTTTTTCGCCAGCAAGCCGTCGCTCTCCATGCCAGCGAGCTGTTGCGCAGCACTCCCGTTACACTTTTGCCAGCAACCCGTCGCGCAGCACTCCCGCTACACGCGCACCATGGAACCGTCGTGACGCAGTCGCAGCAGCAGCAACTAGCTTGGGACTGAGAGTGTAGCAACAAATGCCATTGCAAAAAATGTCAAATATATGCAGAGTGTAGGCTGTGTGCCAACAGCAGGTGGCAACGCGCTCAGTGCGGCTGCTTCGCGGTGCTGCCTTGCTGCCACAAGTAGAGTAGACAAAGTGACACAATTCAGCGGGACTCATGTCGGACGAGCACTAGTCTTACTTTGGCAGAATCTTAGTATGGACGTAATGTTTTGCCCCAACGGGCGTAATAACGACAGCCAGACTGGCAGAATTACCGACTGAAGACCGAATGACTGAACTACGTTCGTCACTAGTCATCTCCACCCGCAAGAGAAAACTTTCCTTACGACACAAACTTCATCACTACAAGGCTTTCATAAGACCTATCATGTCCTACGCAATCGTTGTTTTCGCACACGCTGCTCAAAGCTCTACTGCACCAAGTCGTCTAAAATAGATTCAACCGTATAGCCACCGAACGTTGGTGATACCAGCAAAACTCCGACTTCCACAGAGACTGTCAACTTCCGAAAACTCTGAATATTTCAAGGAAATATCTCAGCGCTACTTTGAGAGGGCCGAGACCTTTAGTTACGAGAGTTTCTGTAAAGTGGTAAACTTTACGGAAACTCTCCGGAGGCCCCGCAAGCTTTCCGCTAGATTCCGTCGACCCAATTTCGCCGGCTAGTCACACATGAACACTAGATACTCAACTAGTGCAACAAACACAAATAGTACATTGGATGGGATGCAGCGAGTCCACAGACAGACAAAGCGTACACAGCGTGAACCCGCATCCCTGGGCGAGTCTCACCGCCCAGAACACCGAACGATACGAATTAACCGTCAGAGCCGGCGGTCCGCCATCCCATGTTTGGACGACCGTTAGAAAACTCATTTACGTGCACTTTCAGGTGACGGAGGTGAACATTGTAACGCAAGTAACGACGCAGAATGACTTACATTTACCTTTTTATTTTTTTAGCTTGCGGCCTTTCAGGCCGCGAGCCCTGGGACTGATAATGCTGTAAAAACCAAAAGGCTAACAGCACCAACATCATTGAAACCAGTCATAGATAATAGATGTGGAAGGAACCAAAATAAAAGGTTCTATTAGCTTGATCAATTGCTATAAATATTTTGACACCGGTGGCAAATGTAGCTAACACTTTACAAAAAAAATTAAAGTTTGAAGTGAATTCTGTCAACTTTTCACGAAAATTTTACTGGCCATCCCATTAATCAGTCTGAAAAAGCTATTATTTGCTGACTCTTCGTTACTACTGATGCAATTTATTTCAATCAGGGCTTAACGACGTGAAAGAAGTAAATTATCACTGCAATAAAATGCTTGTCCCATTTCATACTTCGCATTAATTTGCTACATATTTTACCGTATTTTAACGTTGTATTATAATTTGTTATAAATATAAGTACAATAAATGAAACCAATACTGAAGCGCTTTGGGATTTTTTTTCTAAGGAAGGTTTATATAGCAGCACTTACTACAAATTGTGATACAGAAATGTATTACAATAATATAATACTAATATTGTGACCATGTTAACTATATGTGTCGTACATTAAAATAAGTTTTTGTCATATTACATGAAATGCCCGGAGTTTCTCTGATGAAGTCGCATCCACAGTAGAACTAAAATAAGAAGAATAATTGAAAAAAAGGCTCTGTAATTGGCCACCTATCATTGGGCGAGGGAAACTTGCTTGTAAACATCCATTTTAGTACTCAAAGATGACAATGTATCTCCATTTTGATTCTTATTTCTATCGTAATATAACAAGTGTAAAACTCGCCTGACAAGCATGGCAATATGGCAAGTGGCCTTATGAGACGCTCTGTGTGGGAGGCCTATGTTCAGCGGTGGGCTTTCGATAAGCCATGATGGTAACGATAGAGAACAAATAAGACATCAATTTACTCTTTGGCCTGAACCTACCCGTATATTATGTAATGATTCTAGGATAAATTTGGCTAATGAATGCAAGCACGCTATATAATTCAAATACGTAATAATAATGTCCTCCAGATCAAATTTCGGTCACGGCGGCCAGCCTCAACGGAGACTAGATATAGGCGTAAGACAGGCTTATAGTGCCCAAGTGTATGCGCATGCACTCTCTATTCCTTCACTCTCATAGTCCGATGTAACGATAAACCGACCCGACCGGAGAGACATGAGGTGCAGGACCAATGGTCTTACGTGCTTTCCGAGGCAGAGGGGTTGTTGGCAACACCAACAATAAAAATTAAAAAAAAAATTAAGGCTTCCGGCCGACATTACTTATTACTTATTACTCTCTCACTACTGTTCTACTGACGCTGTGTGCTAATTGGTATTGTCTGCAATAATTAAAATCTCGTGTGCCACCATAGTTCTCAATAAAGGTGTTCAATGCAAGACGCGTTTCACTGTCAAGATTATGAATTATCAACTTTAACCAGCGCAACACTCCTACAGGGGTTAGGTACCGCCGACTTACTGACTTCGGGCAGCTACTGAGAATTTCTTGAAGGAAAAACTCATTTTTTGGCCCGACCCGGGATTTTAAGCCGGGACCTCATGACCAGCAGTCGCATTTACAACCACTAGATCAACAAGGCGGTAAAAATACTGCGTAGTATTGGTGACCACTACGTTGTCAAAAATATTATAAAAATATATATATGAAGGAAATTTCTCTTATAAAATAATAAAAATAAGTCCCCTTTATTTATAGCACGTCATACTGAGATAAGTTAAATCTGGGCTGCTACTTGCTATTTATTATTTATATCTTCTCTCTTTCATAGCAATAATGTTTGATGAGCCTTTCATTGCAATAGTGTTTGATGAGGCTTGAAGCGATTACGTATTAACTATTTTGGGAGCTGGGAATATTGGAAGTGCAACATTAAGCACTGACGTCATTCGTTGGCTTTTTTTTTATAGAATAGGGTGACAAACGAGCACACAGTCCACCTGATGGTAAGTGGTTGCTGCGGCCCATAGACATCTACATCTATCTTCCATTACAAATCAAAATGCAGATGCGTTGTCACCCGTGAGGACCGAGATGGAATGCCTCATTTCCAGTAAAAAGGGTCTCCGGTTCTCTACACTCACCATACGAAATACAGTAGCATTAAGCTACTATTTCACGCTGGTATTCTGTGAGAGCGTGGTCCTTCCCCGGTCGAGCTGACCCATTCGTGCTACAAATATACTACTAATATAACTGCAGCATGGCTCTACCACGTAATAAATGGCTACCTCTGCCTGTGAATATTAATATAATATAAATATGTGTGTAAATTTATTTAAAGCGTAAAGCCCAAGGAAATTAATCGATGTTGTTAAAACAATATTGTCAATAAAGAAACAAAATAAATGTGGATTTATTTTGCATGATATTCACATTATATAAATAATGACGAAAGACTTATAAAGCTTTTACTAATTAGTTATATCATATACAAGGTGTCCCAGAACGTAACGATCAAACGAAAGGGGGTTGTAGACCATGGAAGAACTGTTCAAAAAGAATTAAGTCCTATACCCAAATTGCGTTGTGTAAAAGGGTGATTTATAAATTTTCCAGAATATCACCCTTTACGCAATTTGCTGAACCACGCAATTTATGTATAGGACTAAATTTTTTTTGAACAGTTCTTCCATGGTCTACAAGCCCCTTTCGTTTAATCGTTACGTTCTGGCACAACCTATATATATATATATATATATATATATATATATATATATATATATATATATATATATATATATATATATATATATATATATATATATATATATATATATATATATATATATATATAAATTAAAATATTTAAAATTCAATTACTAAACAAATAGTGGTTTAAAAATAACAGTAACAAATGTTTTCAATTCAAAAATTATTTTGTACCACTAAAGTACGTACAGATATTTTTAATTATAGTTAAACGACCAAATTCTATAATAATTTTAGACTGTATGATATAATGAAACCAATCATAGAGCGGAACACGTGTCATACGTGTATATGATATTCACACCCCATCATTGTGTCGAAAAGTTCGGAGACCCACTGGATTCGTTTTAAAAATCTACTACATGTTCCTATCTACCAATCGGAACATGATCACACTGTTACTCATGGATACACTATTAATATTTTTAAAGTAACTAGTATAGCGGATCACAATACCATCAATATTTCCTTAATACTGGATCGCGAAGAAAATTCTTTACAAACAGTTTGAAGTGTAGGTAATGATTAAATTATACCCTTTGGATGAGATCTCACTTATGTTAGATTATTAAGTATATATATTTATTTTTATGAGAAGTTTCTAAACGATTAATTGTCATTGGTATGTTCTTTTATCGTATACATTATGCTATTTCCTATATAAATAGTTGAGACTCAATTTTAATTCCTAACGTTTAAGAATTATAAAAATAACTTTTTTACTAATAATAAATATTCTACGTCATTATGAAGAGCTGATAAGATTATAAAATTGATCAAAACAAGGGTGTCGAAGTAATTCTAAGAAAACTATTTTTTTTGAATTATAAAAACACGAGTTTGTGAGGTTTTCTCAGAATTAACCGTGACGGTTTGCTCTAAATTCATAGAAAATCTTATTTAAGCAAGGCTCTTTTAGATGCTGAAAACCGCTTCTCGATCGGACAATCCGTTATACAGTTATATTAGTTAACAGAGATGTTTACATGTTAAAATTTTAATAATAATGTTCTCCAAGCCAAATTTTGTTCACGGCGGCCAGTCTCCACGGAGGCTAGCCAGCTGCGCAGAAAAGTGTTGTTGTACAAGAGTATGTAGTATGTACGCAAGCACAGCTGCAACATAGTATAACTTATTTATATACTGTGGCTGCAATCCAATATGACTGGGGAGATTACACGCAGGTCCAACGGTTTAACGGTCTTTCAGAGTGACGGGGATGAAGCACCACCGACTGACTCCTCCGTCCTGATTCTGGGCTGCTACTGAGAGATTCTTGACAGATTTTCTTTGATTGTGAGTCGAACTTGTGACCACATGATCAGCAGTCGCAATTGAAACCACTAAGCTATCTAGACACGCGAAATAAATTATAATTTAGAAAACAATCTAGAATACTTAGATATCGCTCGTCCATCACGGCACTTTTATGCGACTAAGCGCATCTGTCGCGCCAATTATTAGGAAACTGAGGCGTTCGCGGCACTTGTGACTAATTAAAGATTTCATTAAGACACGCCCGTGCGTATGTGCGTGCGTGTGTGTGTGTGTGTGTGTGTGTGTGTGTGTGTGTGTGTGTGTGTGTGTGTGTATGTGTGTATGTGTGTGTGTGTGTGTGTGTGTGTGTGTGTGTGTGTGTGTGTACGTGTGTCTGTGTGTGCATTATTAGATTAAACAAATCACCATAACATATATTATTATGTTTATTTGTACCAAAAAAAATCACAGAAATCTGGATGCGATATATGTATTGCGGTCGAGTAAAATGTGTTCGGATATATTTCATATTCGCACTGAGTGCGTTGACAGCGTCAATTCGGAATAAAACTCATTGCTCTAACTACAGGAAAAGCCAGAACAACGTCCGCCAGGCCAACAAATATAGAAATGTAAATTTCAAATACAGTACCCAAAATTATTCAGAAAAAAATACTAATGTTGGATAAGAATTTAACTACTTTACATCCTGTTAATTAATATATATTATTCCATTACTTATATAAGTTTAGTTTATATATATCATATGTAACTATCGTATTTATTATTATTATTATTATTATGTATGGATTTATTATATTTTTATTAATTGTTTTATTTTATATAATTTACGTAACATTGTGTATATTGTTGTGTGAATAAGTCAACTAGCGCCATCTAGTGTCAGGAACGAAGAGCGAGGGGAGCTTTGCAGAGAATGACAAAACAAATTTTTCGACCGACAGCGCCACCAGAACTAAGTTTCTAGAAAATCTATCCTCGAACTCTCGGTACCTTGCGCGTGTTTACTTGAACATTCCGGATATTTTGCTAATTTAAATAAATAGGTGGCGCAAGATGCGATCGGGACAGAGTTGATTTGACGAAACAAGCGAAGCTTCGGAGCGGAATTAAGTGAATTAGTGTGTTTAATTATTAGTATTTTAACTTTAATTTGTGTAAAGTAAATTAAAGTGTTAATTTAGGTAATTTTATCGGCAATTTTTATTGTCACGAACCTCAAGCTCGTAACAATTGGTGTCAGAAGTGGGATAAAATAATAGCGATTTTACCTAAGGAGGAAACGGAGGGTGTCCGTACCCGAAGTCAACGCCAGCAGGAGACGGACCATAGGAGATTTGGTGGTGCAACGCCGCAGATGTCTGAGGGCTAGCCGCCGGCCACGGAAGCCGGTCCGTCAGCAGCTTCTACGTCTGTGGCACCTGACTTAGGTGCTCTGATGGTGATGCTGCAGGAGCAGGCTCGCCGACAGGAGGAGCAGGCTCGCCGACAGGAGGATCAGGCTCGCCGACAGGAGGAGCAGGCTCGCCGACAGGAGGAACAGGTTCGTCGTTTGGAAGAGCAGCTGCGGGGTGGACAGGATGAACAGGCCCGCCGACAGGAAGACCAGGTTCGTCGTTTGGAGGAGCAGCTGCGGGGCGGACAAGAGGAACAGGCCCGTCGGTTGGAAGAGCAGATGCTCCTCATGAAGGACCTTCACGCTACCTTCGGGAAGGAGATAAAGGAGGTGAAGGATAGGGTTGCTCAGCATAACAACCGCCTGTCGGAAGCTGAAACCCAAATCGCGAAAGCTGAAAACCGAATCGAGAAAGCCGAAACCCGAATCGACCAAGTAAACAATCGGGTTGACAACGTAATGGCTGACATGAAGAAATCACTGGACGAACTCAAACTTGAAGATGGAGCTACAGCTCCCGTAGTAGCTACAACACCTTCGCTACGCGGGTTCAAGTTGCCACCGTTCGACGGTACCTCTTCCTGGTCAGCCTACAAAATCCAGTTCGAGGCTGTTATGAAGGCGAACGGCTGGAACAAAAGTCAGGCCATGACTGCTCTCACACTAGGCCTGCGCGACCAGGCCTTAACAGTTCTGGAAGCTCTCGGTGAGGAAGTGACTTATGAGCAACTCCTTGAGGCATTGGAGGCGAGATATGGCGACGCTCACCTGGAACACGTCTTTCGTGCGCAGCTTAAAGATCGTGTGCAGCGCATCAACGAAAACCTGCAGCAGTGGGCTCTAGAAGTGGAGAAGCTGGTGCGAAAAGCATACCAGTCTGTACCTGCGCTCATTGAAGGGAACCTGGTGCAGACATTCATCGACGGCATCCGTCACCTGGAAGTCAGAGCTGCTGTGAGGCTCGGGCACCACGAGACGCTTAAGGACGCCTTGGCCCATGCACTGGAAGTGGAAGCCGTGCGGCAGGATCATCGTTCCCATCGCGTCAGGGAGGTTGCAGCAGCTACAGTTCGCGACCGCAACAAAGGATACAGCCCAAGGTGCTATGGCTGTGGGGAAAAGGGCCATCTTCGATCCAGTTGCCCTAAGCGAACCCTAGAAAGGGAAATTGAACGATCTCAGGAGGGTAGTGCCGCCAACAGCACCGCCCAGCAGCAGCAGGGAAACGAGTAAAAGCCAGAACTGCGGGGCGGGTGCTGGCTGATGTTAAAAGAGCCCCAAGGATCTCGATCTCACAATCCCATGATGGGAACAGCCTAATCATAAAGGGCAAGATCAACGGAATGCCGTGTAAACTGACCATAGACACTGGAGCCTCTCGTACGGTTGTTAGTTCCCAACTTATAAGTCAGTTCCTTGGGGACTCCGCATACAACCGAGAACGCATTAATTTGGTAACAGCCACCGGTCAACGTATACCCGTCCAAGGAGAGAAGGAGATGGAGTTGAAGCTAGGCAACGTCATCTACCTGCATAATGTCATCGTGGCTGATATAATGGACGACTGCATCCTAGGCTTAGACTTTATGAGGTATATATAAATAATATAATTGTTGCGAGATCGACGTTAAGCAAGGTGTTTTGAAATGTGGACAGGAGGAACTTTTTATGGAAGGTGCGTTACCAGGGAACGTGTACAGCATTAAGAAGATTGTTCTTCCGCCGAGATCGGAAACGATTGTTCCGGTTAGTCTTCCTCGAAACGCTGGGCAAGCTCACCGTTGTGTACTTGTGGAAAGGGTAAACAATGACCTTCCATGGAAAGTAGCTCGAACCTTGGTCAGGACCACTGACATCTCAGGAGTACGTGTGCTGAACCTTTGCGACCGGGAACAGATTATAGAAAAAGGCACACTGGTTGGCACTTGTGAGGAAGTGGATTGGTTACGTTGGTGCAAATATATATCGAGTGGGACCCCCAGCAAGGATTCAGAAACGAGAGTGACCACACTTTTGGAAGGCTGTCGCAGTGTTCTCTCCCCGAACGAATTGGTCAAGGCGAAAAAGTTGTTACTCAAGTACGCCGATGTATTCTCGTCAAACGATGCTGACATAGGAAAGACTGGCTTAGTTCAACACAAAATAAACACAGGAGAGGAATTGCCTATCCGTCAGCGGCCAAGAAGATTGCCGGTAGCACGTGAAAAGGAAGTGGAAACCATGATTGAGGGAATGGTGAAGGATGGTGTTATTGAACCTTCATCTAGTCCATGGTGTTCACCCGTGGTGCTGGTAAAGAAGAAGGATGGCAGCATGCGGTTCTGTGTTGATTACCGCCGTCTGAACGACGTTACAAAGAAGGACAGCTATCCCTTGCCAAGAATTGATGACACGCTGGACATGCTTACAGGAGTAAAATGGTTTAGCACGCTGGATTTAAAAAGTGGCTACTGGCAAGTTGAAATTGACCCTAAGGACAAGGAGAAAACTGCCTTCTCGACGGGAAAGGGTCTGTGGCAATTCAAAGTAATGCCGTTTGGGTTGTGCAATGCTCCAGCAACGTTTGAAAGGCTGATGGAACTTGCACTGGCCGGGCTAATTGGTGATGCCTGTCTGGTCTACTTGGATGACATCATCATCGTAGGCCGTACATTTGAGGAACACCTTCAAAACCTTGAACGCGTGCTCATGAAGATTCAGAGTGCCAACCTCAAGTTGAACCCGAAGAAATGTTCACTATTCCAACGGCAAGTTAACTTTTTGGGGTTTGTAGTATCGGAAGAAGGTATCCGCACAGATCCAGAGAAAATCGCCGCTGTCAAGGATTGGCCGGTTCCAAAAGACAAGACGCAGGTTAGAGCATTTTTGGGTTTGTGCTCCTATTACCGGCGATTTGTGAAGAACTTTGCAGATATAGCCAAACCTCTGCACAAGCTAACCGAGGAGAAGCGACATTTCTGCTGGGATGAAAGTTGCAATATCGCATTCCAGGAGCTCAAAGACCGTCTGTGCAAAACACCTATTTTGGGATACCCTGATGCAAGCAAAGAATTTATAGTTGACACAGACGCAAGTGAAATAGGGCTTGGCGGTGTGTTGTCTCAACGGAATGGTGACCAAGAGGTCGTGATAGCGTACTTCAGCAAGTCGTTGTCAAAACCGGAAAGGAACTATTGTGTCACAAGACGCGAATTGCTCGCTGTGGTAAAGTCGTTGCAGCATTTTAGCAAATATCTTCTGGGACGAAAGTTTCACTTACGAACTGACCATGCTGCACTAAAATGGCTATTGCAGTTTAAAAACCCAGAAGGACAAGTTGCGAGGTGGATCGAACTACTGCAGGAATACGACTTTGAGATCGAACATCGCAGCGGGAAATCTCATGGCAACGCAGATGCATTGTCAAGAAGACCTTGTCCTGAGGATTGCAAACATTGTACTAGGCAAGAGAGTAAGGAAGTGGTATCCGTGAGGATGCTCAGGGCAGACCACCTCAGCAACGAGTGAAAGGACAGCTTACTACATGCACAGCAGGAAGATCCGGACATCAAGCCGATTCTGGAATGGATAAAGGACAGTGCTCCCAAGCCCAAGTGGAGTGACGTCTCAGCGATGAGTTCGACCACTAAAAGCTATTGGGCCCAGTGGGACAGCTTGCTGCTTCAGGATGGAGTTCTGTGTCGTATATGGGAAAACGTTCGGCGAGACAGCTGTCATTTGCAAATGGTTGTCCCTAAAGCTAAAGTACCGGATGTTCTACAGCTGTACCATAATGATTGTTCAGGAGGCCATCTGGGAGTTAAACGAACTCTACTGAAGATCCGAGAACGGTTTTACTGGTTCCACTGTCGAAACGATGTCGAGGACTGGTGTCGCAAATGTACAAGTTGTGCGGCTGTAAAGGGACCTCAGACTCGTAGTAGAGGTGCATTGAAGTTGTACAATGTGGGTGCACCATGGGAGAGAATAGCCATTGACGTGGCGGGGCCGTTTCCGGAGAGTGAAAGCGGTAACAAGTATTTCATGGTTGTGATGGATTACTTCACTAAGTGGCCAGAAGTCTGCGCCATTCCAAATCAAGAAGCTTCTACAGTTGCAGATAAACTAGTTCATGAAGTCTTCTGTCGTTTTGGAGTACCTTTAGAGATTCACAGCGATCAAGGAAGGAATTTTGAGTCTCAAATATTCCAGGAAACTTGCCGAGTTATGGGTACTCATAAAACAAGAACGACTTCTTATCACCCGCAATCTGATGGAATGGTGGAACGATTTAATCAGACATTGGAGAGGTACCTAGCAAAAGTTGTAGACAATCGGCAACGAGATTGGGACAAGCACATACAACCGTTTTTGTTGTCATATCGGAGTTCTGTTCACGAAAGTACAGCAGTGACACCAGCTTTCGCAAACTTTGGAAGAGAATTACGGCTGCCTGCGGACCTGATCACCGGGATACCACCTGATGCCCCACGCAGTATAATCGATTATGCAAATGACTTGCGGAACAAAATGAATGACATTTATGAGCACGTCAGACAATCGGGCCAGCAAATGTCTGAGAAAATGAAAACCCGGTACGACCGCAAAATGAACAATAAAGGGTTCAACGAAGGTTCATTAGTGTGGTTGCACAATCCAGTCCGCAGCAAAGGGAAATCTCCTAAGCTTCAAGCTAAATGGGACGGCCCGTACCGGATTGTAACCAGGATCAACGATGTGACCTACCGGATACAGAAGGGCGCAAGAGGGACTTCTAAGATCGTCCATGTGGATCGCTTGGCGCGTTATTATGGGACCGATAATGCTCGGGACGAGCATGTCTTAGGAGGGGGCAGTGTTGTGTGAATAAGTCAACTAGCGCCATCTAGTGTCAGGAACGAAGAGCGAGGGGAGCTTTGCAGAGAATGACAAAACAAATCTTTCGACCGACAGCGCCACCAGAACTAAGTTTCTAGAAAATCTATCCTCGAACTCTCGGTACCTTGCGCGTGTTTACTTGAACATTCCGGATATTTTGCTAATTTAAATAAATAGGTGGCGCAAGATGCGATCGGGACAGAGTTGATTTGACGAAACAAGCGAAGCTTCGGAGCGGAATTAAGTGAATTAGTGTGTTTAATTATTAGTGTTTTAACTTTAATTTGTGTAAAGTAAATTAAAGTGTTAATTTAGGTAATTTTATCGGCAATTTTTATTGTCACGAACCTCAAGCTCGTAACAATATTATTTATTTTTTAGTAGTACTAATGTATGCACTAAGTTTGCAATTTCAATATAATTTCCTTTATGGGTCTACTGGAAGATATTTCAGCTAATTATGGAATAAGTAGAACCTTTATACGAAATTACTATAAGACTGCTTCTGTATCTTGATGTGTGTACATAAAATAAATAAAAAAAAAAGAATAAAAATCTTCTAACAATTATACCATAATCTAAAAGTTACTTTTGACATGGCAAATGGAGCATAAACCCTCTCGTTATAGACTGAGATAGACGAATTGAGTTATTTTAGGACTAACGTCGATACGAATGCTAGCTGTTACAATATATTGATTCTGTTTAAAATTAGAACTCCAGTTTTAGTAGATCTATGGACGAATCCCTTACATTATTGACAGGTCTTCGCGCATGTCTACATCTAAACTATCAATAATCTTAGAACGAATCCATTACCCATTTATGTGAATCAATTATTTACAAAGTTTCAATATAAGTTCGCGTACACACTTTATGCTTATTTCAGTACATAAGGAGGAGTTTATTAAATTACATTCCGAAGTACTCGCAACGACCTGCTCGCGAATACTTATTTAACGTAGGTGATTTCTTAATTAATGTAATTCCTTAAATTGTTAATTTTTATTTGAAATGATTGATTTGATTTCAAAATGTTTAAATAACCAAAATATTTATAACTAAAGCCTAAAAAAGCCTTAAATAAATTTTAGCCGTGGTTTTACTTTTTCAAAACTGTAAAATATTTTACCTCCAGTTACTAATAAGATAAATTAAATTAATGTTTAGACAATTAAATTTATAATGATTTGAAAATTCTTACGTAATTTTTTTGTTCTTTCGGTATTTCATTTTAATATGTGTATTAATAAATTTCATAGTAACTTATTAAACTATTGAAAAATATCACTTAAGTAGATAATAGTAACATCTATCGACAATAATGAAGTCTGAGATATTTATAAGTTTAAATTCTAATACATAAAAAAGTTTTTTATTACGTATTTGTTTTTTTATGTACAAAAAAATGACAAAAACTACTATTATTGCAAAACTCGTTATCCTTCTAATTTTATATATGTTTTTATATATTGGTCGTCTTGGAATTAATATCATACAGTAAAATTTTATTAAATTAAACAATGTTTGTTGACTACATCATCATATAGCTTGACCAAATTAATGGATAGAGATCGTTTGGCGTTGCTATTATTATTGCTATTTCTTAACATTGTTACATCGTAAAATAATTTCATTACTACCCGCTAGCGCCGCTAATACCATAATTTCGACAGAAGCAGAAAGGAAATGGGCCAATTTGGGCCTAACGTTACACAAGTGAAATATTTATCAATATTTTTTTAAAGTTTTATTGTAGTTAATAATGAAATATTAAGCATATATATATATATATATATATATATATATATATATATATATATATATATATATATATATATATATATATATATATATATATATATATAGTACCCGGTTGACCGAGCTTTGCTCGGTATTTTTCACTCGATTTTTTTAATTCGTGTGTTTTGGAAATTATATTTAGATACAAATTACATACTGATGAATTATAAATAATATTTTTTGATCTTAGCGACATAACAGAAAAAACTGAACTGGTTATTTGAATAAAAAATCATGAGTGCAATTATTTTTATTTAAATTTTCGTGTTTTTAAAAAATACTAAAAAAAGGGCTCGAAAAAAATATATTTTCTCAAAAAAGAAAGAAACTTGAAAAAAAAAATAAAAAAAGTCGGTCGGTCGGTCTGGGCTCGAACCGGGGTTTTACGATTTTGTGACCGCCCATTATACCAATAAGCTATTTATAATCATTACCAAACTGTCAAAATTTACCTTCTTATTCTAACTATATTGTAGCAGTTTTTAATTGCCTAAAAACACGGACAAAAAGACATTTTCTAAAAATAAATCTTAGCTAGATCGATTTATTATCCCCGAAACTCCCTGGACACTAAATTTTATGAAAATCGTTGGAGCCGTTTCCGAGATCCCGATTATATATATATATATACATATATACAAGAATTGCTCGTTTAATAGTATAGGATATATATATATATATATATATATATATATATATATATATATATATATATATATTATGAAATATTTTATAAGAATAATACTGACTTCCGTTATTTTTATTTTTAAACAATGCTGCCAGATGAAATAGGTTAGTTAATCGATTTTGATACAAAAATAGAAAAAAGACAATAAAAAGTGATTCAGTCTTTTCTTCTTTAGGTAAGTTTAAGAAACTTCTTATTTAAATAATGGTTCCCTCGTGACACCTTAACGTTTCAAAATAGTCGTAAAAATAAATTAACTGAATAAATTAATAAATCGATTTCACAATCGATTATTAATGTTTTATACAGGCCACAAAGCGGAAAAGTCAACGTTAGTTTAAAAACTAAAAACGTCACTCAAATCATTTGTTACTTTTGTTCACAGAGTACTTTTTTATATAGGGAACTTTTGTTTGGCGCTGAGCTTGCGGTGCTAGTGAATATTTTCTGTTGTTTTTGTGTGCTGTAATAATATTCCCATCTTTAACGACTCTGGCTACGTATAAAGGATTCTGACGGTTTCTATTCTGATTTTACAAGAATGCATGTGCAAAATGATAAATGATTTTCCCCAGCTCACACACAGTAATTTAATAAAAATATCTTTATGTATTTATCAAATTAAGTGGGCTAGGTCCCATTATGGTGAACACATACAAGATGGGAGATGTGTAGAAGTGTGTCTAGAAACGGACAGCAACCTACTTAGAAAATTGTCTTTATTCGACCTCTTAATAGCCACCTATAATGTTACTATCCAACCATTCTAGCCAGCTATTGAGAGGTCGAATAAAATCGAGACATATACTTAAGCTCAAAAACATATTTTACATATATTTTAGTTGACAGTCCTCTTAATGGTATAGAGATCATCAAACAGTATTATTTCAATTCTTTGGTAGGAAAAAGAACTGTAGTTTGCTGTTGTCATGTAATGTCCATAATATGGTACCTAAGCTGGGCAAGGCGTCAAGAGAATTTAATACTGCCTGCACCGTTTTTAGACGATATTTTATTTGTTTACGATGAAGTGGACGATTAATAAATCATTTAAAGAGAAAATGTTTTTAATTCATCCTCCTTCTGCTTTTTTACAATTATTTCAAACTTCTAGAATTTAGTTGGACGGCGGCGTCTGAAGCTTCTGTTTGTGAATGTCCTACATACATAAAATTATGGTGATGTCTAGTTTATAATAATAATTATTTTCTTAAAGTGTAATGTGAGAGCTTGGTGTGAGAATAACATTCTATGCATAGCATAAGCAAAATAACAACCTATATATTTTTTCTACCATGAAGAACTCGTAAACATTTTAGTTTGTTTAAAATGGTATTTTAATATATAAATAAAATAATACAGTAATCGTTGCTGTAACATCAGGCCCAGCTTTCTATGAACTTTCGCCCGTCTCCTTTTAATAGAATCTAAA